>CM065138.1:4627500-4970000 GCA_033026305.1 Cirrhinus molitorella | reverse complement strand
CTACTTGCATGCTGCGTTTAAGAGCAAATTAATAATGTGATTATGGTAAAATAAAATAAAATATTAAGTACAATAAAACACAATTAAATTTTATATGTTTTATAAATTCATAAATTAGTCTATAACCTTATAATTAGCTTTAACAAACAGAGGCAGAAGACGAAAACAACAGAAGCCTATGTTATGTTCTTAATTTAAAAGCAAGGTATTTATGAGTATAAGCAGTTTTGATGAGCTCATCCTAACTTCTTATTTCTACATCTCTTATCTCTCTCCCTTTCCTCTGCTCTCTCTCTCTTTCTGTGTCTCTGTTTAATGTCATTCTGCATGTTCTTATTCTACTCTAAACATCTTCTTTTAGGATGTCAGACATGCCGCGATTGCCTCTCGCTGTCTCCAGTGCTGTTACTGCTGTGTGATTGTGGCTGCTGTAGTCTGTAAAAAGCAACAGCAAACCATTAGCTGTGCCTCAGAAATCTCTTAAGTACAGACTAAGATGGGCAGAGAGAGAGGAGACAGACAGGAATGAGCTGGGTGGGGGGTGAAGACAGAGAGAAAGTCGACCTCATAGACATTTAAGAGCCTGCACTCCTCCTTTGGTTGTTTGTCATAAAAAAAAGGAGCGATTGTCATTCACACAGTGGAATGTGAATGAGGCAAACACACACAGACACAGACACAGACACACACACACACACACACACACACACACACTCGTCACATAAAAGATAATGATGGAGTCTGACCTTTAGCAATACATGCTGAACAAATTCTACTTTCTCATACACACAAGAACACTAAAAAGCTTTTACGAAGTGCTTAAAAAAAACAATTCACCCCCCCAAAAAAATTCTGAATGCCAAATTTTTATTAACAAAAAATTCTTTATTTATTTTCATTTTTTTTCCATTTTATTTTTTTAAAGAATTATTCTCATTGCCACATTACCATTAAACCCGGTGTATAAACCATTGTTCGTTTTGGTCAGCTGACCTTCCTCAGGCTTATTAAGTAATAGCAAATAATAAATAAATAATACTGTAAATAATAGATAATATAAATGTTATATATGTTATATATTGTATATAATAAATAAATAAAAACTTGTAACTAATAAAACAAATAAATGATAATGTAAATAATAAATACAAAATAAATTATAAAAAATAATACATTGTAAAAAAAAACTAACAAATAATATAAATGTTAGTACATAATAAATAAATACTAAATAATAGATCAATAATAATAAAAAAAAAATGATAAATAATAAAAACATAAACATAAAAATAGTAAATAATAAGTAAATCGCTGAGTAAATAATATAATAATAATAATAAATAATGGCACAATTTCAATATTTGTCTGAACTTGAATCACACAAAATTTATTTTAAGCAATAATAAATGAATAAGTAAATAAATAAATATGAACAAATAATATAAATATTCCAAAAAATGTAGTAATAAATATTGAATATTATTAAATAATATATAAATAATAATAAAAAAAAGTATAAATAATACAAATATTTAAAAGAAATGTAAATAATAAATAAGTACAAATATTTAAAATGTAAAAATTAGGAAAATAAGATCCTGCACAATACTTGCATTAACACAAAATGTATTTTAGGCAATGTGTTCCATTAATGTATCAATCAAAATAAAATATTTTAGTCAATCGACCTTCCTCAAGCTTACTAAGTAATAGCAAATGCTAAATAAATTATACTGGTAAATGATAAATTAATTAATAAATAATATAAATAATAAATTAATAAAAAACGAACAAATAGTTTAAAATATTTAACAAATTATAAAAAGAGTAAATGATAAATTGTAAAAATCTAGTAAAAAATGTAAAAAAAAAAAAAAAGGCACAATTTTCTTTTCTTTTTTTAATTACAGTTAGGCTAAACAAATACAGACTAATGTGAATTTGTTTTCTTAAAATGACTCTAATATGACAGAAGAATCTGTTTTGTGGTTGTATGGTTTTGAGTGTTTATGGTTTGGTTATGTAAGTGAACACTGAGTCGCGATTGACACTTACATGAACTCTCTAATGATTAATATAGATGCTGTGTGTAATGCACAGTTTTCAATGAGTTCAAAATGACTTCTGTAACTGCTCCATGATGTTAATTGGTTACAGACGTCTTTGATGTCGTACAATCACAGAAAAATATGCAAACTCTCACTGCATTTCAACTAAATCTGTGCACCAGATTCGCCATTTTTCATCCATCACTGCCAAGTGCAAGTAATATGATTACAGCTAAACATGAAATGCTTTCTCTGCAGAAACTCTATTCCCGAACCCT
Source organism: Cirrhinus molitorella (assembly GCA_033026305.1). Classification (NCBI taxonomy): domain Eukaryota; kingdom Metazoa; phylum Chordata; class Actinopteri; order Cypriniformes; family Cyprinidae; genus Cirrhinus; species Cirrhinus molitorella. Next base: position 4,967,674 of record CM065138.1, on the reverse strand, counting down.
AATCCACATTCTGTCATCATTTACTCACCTTCACATCAATTGAATCCAACTTGCACGCTACATTCAAAACATTTAGGTTATTATTCATTATGCAAATAAATGGATATCAGTGAATAATCAGAGCTAAAATCACTTAAATTGTAAACATTTTGTCCTGTTTCTCTCGCAAAGCTATCATACATATTCAGAAGACTTGGGACAAAGCACACAAGCTGAATGGACTGCATCTAAGCTGCATTTTTGGAGATAAATTATTGATCAGACCCTGGTCACTATATGCTTTTACTGAATAAAGTCTTCAGAATGTGAAAGAAACTCACTCATACAGGTTTGGAACAACATGAGGGTGAGTAAATGATGACAGAATGATCATTTTTGGTTTAAGTATCCCAAATTATTGCTGAATGTACTTATGAAATTAGTTGTAACAGTAACATTATTCATAACATAAATATATGATAATTGCATGTAAATTTGTTCTAAATATTTGATTTTCTCCTTGCTGCATCATACCTGTATGCGCCCTGCTCTTTCTCCTCTAATATTTCAATGGTCAGTCTCTCTCTCTCTCTCTCTCTCTCAGGTGAATGATGTCTCTGTGGTTTGCCACAGTTTGCCCACAGATCCACAATCTCTGAAATCTTCTGGTGCTGAGGGAAAAAAAATATGGGATGTTATGTCTGTGAGGATTCATTCAGTCTCAGTCAACACGATGACAGCTGTAATCAGTCGCTCTAACACACCTACACACCTTTCTTTCACGTTACAAGCACAAATAATCAAGTATAAAAACTGTGTGAATGGGGAGAGTGGCTGCTACTGCCCCCTTTGGCCAAAAAGTACCACTGCAGTCTGTGAGTGTTTTATATGAAGGTGACTGAGTTCAGCACTATGGTCAGAACAGAATAATAAGAAAATACAGTTTTTAGCCTTGTCAAGCCCCATCTTAACACTCTTTATTTATCAGTCAAGTACTTTGGCAGTAGCATGGTGCAGTGATAGCATCAGATGCATGGTAGTACTATGGTACTTTGATAAATATCATGGTACTGAATGATTATTTTATTCACTTACGGCAATTACAAGGTATTTAAAAAATACCTTTTTATTTTTCCTACCAAAGGAATTTACAAAATAAAGCTAAGATTACTATGATACATGTACAATAAATAAATCCATTAACAAATAGTATTACCATAATAACTTAAAAATGAATAATATTACTAGGGAACATGAAAGAAAGAAAGAAAAGTATTTCCAAGGTACTTAAGCAAAATATAAAATCTATGTTACATATATGTATATATGTATATTTATATGTATATGTATGCATTATTTATATACTACCATAGTATAGTTTATTTTTATATTTTAATTGAAAAAAAATTTTTTTAATTATTGTTATAATTTTTGTTTAAATTTGAGTAATTTTATGTGCTTTCATTATTTTACTTTTTATTACATGCCTCAAAAACTCATTCTTTTACTAGGGAACATGAACAAAAAAATAATTACAAAAAAAAAAAAAATGAATAAATAAAATTATAAAAAAGAAAGAAAGAAAGAAAAATAATTATGTATTATTTATATATTACCATAGTATAGTTTCTTTGAATATTTTCAGTTTTCATTTTAATTTTAGGGTAAATCTGAGTAATTTTGTTTTGGATTTTTTACATTTTTTATATTTTTATTGCATGGCTCAAAAACTCATTCTATTACATATCAAAAAAACGTATTACAAATTTATAAGAATATTTATAATAGAGGTGCTTTTGTTATTTTTATTTTAATTGCTTTTTTATTGTTTCTAACTTTTTTTATTTCAGTTTTAGTCATTTTAGTAAGTTTAAGTTTTTAAAGTTTATGTTTTGAATTGTAATATTTATATTTTATATTATTTCACTGAGGATTTATTTTACTTGTGTGCATAAAAAAAAAAACAGCTTTACCACAGTAATCCATGGATGAAGTCAAAAAGCCATGGTAACAGGATGGTACTTTGTGGTATTTTCTTTTTTTTTGTTAGTGCATTACTGTATTTTTATCTGTGGTCTTTGGGCCGAACTGTGTCAGGTGTTACTAGGAAAAATAAACTCCGCAAAATGAACTGGTCCTCCCACAAATCCACAAATACTGGATCAGCTTTCATATATTAAATCAAACCTCGAAAATATCCCTCCTGTTACGCGCTGGCAGCTGCTCTGAGACAGAAACCGAGGAGCAGAGCTGGAGAGGAGGAGGAGGGAGGGAGGCGTAATTGTAGGCTGTGAGATGTATATTTTGCTGGGTGCGCATGTAGTAATTATGTTTATATATACGCATGTCTCCTCTGTACTCATGCTATATTACTGACCGCTCACTCCCGCCTCCAGATGACCATCGCTACGGAAACAACCACACGCTTCCCTTTAAAACCCTAATGACAGACTAGAGCCACAGAGAGAAAGAGCAAGAGCGAGAGCGCAAGGGAAAGAGAAAGAGAGAGAGAGAGAGAGAGGCATCCTTACAAAAGAAATACCATGGCATTACCATAGCTTTTTGGATGTGGTACTATGGTAATACCATGTTTTTGGACACTGCTTTGATAGTTAATACCATAGCATTTTTCTCACACTATACAGTATCAATTAAATGACATATCACCATGTTTTTTGGTCAAGGTGCCATGGTAATCATTCTGAATTATGGTATAGTCTATATCAAAGTACCATGATATTACCAGAGTATTCTTTGAAGTAACTTACGGTGCTAATTAAGTGATTTACATTTGTTCTGCACAAAGCAACATGATAATACTATCAGTAAAGTGCCTTATAATACAGTCTAAACACTACCAGATTAGAGTTCAGCTTGTAGCAACAGCAGAACGTTCTTGGTTCTAAAAAAAAAATCTTTTCAGAAAGTTCCATAGAATCATTTGAATGTGCTATATAAAATGTTTAAAGGAGTAGTTCACTTCCAGAATTTAAATTTACAGATAATGCACTCATCCCCTTGTCATCCAAGATGTTCATGTCTTTCTTTCTTTATTCGTAAAGAAATTATGTTTTTAAACATATTAGGATTTCTTTCAGTATAATGGACTTCTATGGTGCCCCCAAGTTTAAACTTCCAAAATGTAGTTTAAATGCAGCTTCAAAGGGCTATAAATGATCCCAATAAATGAAGGAGAGTCTTTTCTAGCGAAACGATCAGTTATGTTCTACTTTATACTTTTTAACCGCAAACACTTGTCTGGTCTAGCTCTGCGTGAACTCTGCGTATTCTGGTTCATGACAGTTAGGGTACGTCGAAAAAATTATTTTCTCCTCCAAATAAAAAATCGTCCTACACTACTGTTGGAGTTTTTCGACATACCCTAACTGTCTTGAACCGGAATACACAGAGGTCACAGAGCTGTACAAAACAAGTGTTTGAGGTTGAAAAGTATATAAATTGTATAACTGTTTTAGAAAATAACCGATCTTTCACTAAGACCCTTCCTCCTCGGCTGGGATCATTTAGAGCCCTTTGAAGCTGCATTTAAACTGCATTTTGGAAGTTTAAACTCGGGGGCACCATAGAAGTCCATTATATGGAGAGAAATCCTGTAATGCTTTCCTCAAAAAACAATTTGTTTACGACTGAAGAAAGAAAGACATGAATATGATATGCTTCTAAATAGAACTGTTACTATGGTACACACTGCTGTTCAAAATTTTGGGATCAGTACGATTTTTTTATGGGTTTTTTTACGTTTCTTATGCTCAACAAGGCTCAATTTATTTGATCAAAAATTCAAAAAAATAAAATAAAATAAAATAATAATAATAATAATAATAATAAATATATATATATATATATATATATATATATATATATATATATATATATATTATTGTGAAATATTATTTCAATGTAAAATAACTGCTTAAAGGATTTAGTTCATTTTCAGAACAAAAAAAATGCATATAATGTACTCACCCCCTTGTCATCCAATATGTTCACAACTTTCTTTCTTCAGTCATAAAGAAATATTTTTTTTGATGAAAATATGTCAGGATTTCTCTCCAAATAATGGATATGTATGATGTCCCCGAGTTTGAACTTCCATAATGCAGTTTAAATGCAGCTTCAAAGGGCTGTATACGATCCCAGCCGAGTAAGAAGAGTCTTATCTAATGAAACAATCAGTCATTTGACAATTTATATACTTTTTAACCTCAAATGCTTGTCTTGTCTTGTTTCTGTGATGCGCATTAATATTCTGTGTGATCTGGGTCAATACAATTAGGGTATGTCGAAAAACTCTTGTTTTCTTCCCCAACTTCAAAATTGTCCGACATCGCTGCAGAAGTACCAAGCAAGTGTTTATAAAGTGAACATACAAAGAAGATCAAACACCTTTACAAAGAAAATGTAAAACAGCAGTGTAGGACGAATTTGAAGTTGAAGATGACAATGAGATGGGAGTTTTGCAAAATACCCTAACCGTACTGACCCTGATAACACAGACTACGCATGCGCATCGCAGAGACTAGACAAGACCAGCATTTGAGGTTAAAAAGTATATAAATTGTCGATTTGTTTTGACAATAACCAATCGTTTCACTAGATAAGACCTTTTTTCATCTGATGGGATCGTTTAGAGCACTCTGAAGCTGGATTTAAACTACATTTTGGACATTATATGAAGAGAAATCCTCAAATGTTTTCCTCAAAAAACAATTTCTTAACGACTGAAGAAAGAAAGACATGAATATCTTGGATGGGTGAGTACATTATCTGAAAATTTTGTTCTGAAAGTGAACTAAACCTTTAATATGTGAATATATTGTGAAATGTAACTTATTCCTGTGATGCAAACCATATTTTTTAGCATCATTACTCCAGTCTTCAGTGTCACATGATGCTTCAGAATTCAGTGTGCAACATGCTGATTTATTATCAATGTTGAAAACAGTTGTGCTGCTTCATTTTTCAGGATTCTTTAATAAATTAAAAGACGTAAAAACAGTATAAACTACCATTTAAAAGTTTGTGGTCAGTAAATTTTCAATCTTCCTTTTTTATTAAAGAAATTACTTTTATTCACCAATTGGTAAAAAGGTGATTGCAAAAGATTTCCCTTTTTTTTAATAAATGCTGATCTTTTTAATGTTTTATTCATCAAAGAATCATGAACAAAAGAATCACTGGTTCCAAAAAATATTACGCAGCACAACTGTTTCCAACACTGATAATAAAAGTAATAAATCAGCATATTAGAAAGATTTCTGAAGGATCATGTGACACTGAAGACTGGAGTAATAATGCTAAAAACAAAAAAATTCAGCTTTGATCACAGGAATACATTGTATTTGAAAATATATTCAAATAGAAAACCATTATTTTAAACTGTAATAATATTGCACAATATTACATTTTTTCTGCATTTTTGATAAAGTAAATGCACCCTTAATGAGCATCAGAGAATTCTTTAAAAAACATTAACAAATCTTACTCATCCTAAAGTTTTGAACAGCAGTGTACAAAGTACCAGGGTAGGTCACATTTTAAGGCATCATATGCTTAAATATGGCATAGCAGAATTGCTCTTTTCAGTAAACTCATTGAATGAAGCTTTTTATGTGGATCTAAAGTGAGATCTATAGTCTTTCCTCTCTGTGGCCAAACGCACATGAAAAACTGAGCGTGTTTCTTATTCTTAACACTCGTTCACTTCATATGTGTCTATGTGTGTGTGGTTTACAGACGGGAAACTCCACTGCAGCACTTTGCAGAGAAAAGTGCCACTGTGCTCACTTACATAACACTGTGTGCGTGCGTGTGTGTATTTGAAGACTCAATGTTTCATCCCACATTGAGATTATTGATGAATGCAAAAATAAGTGCTATGCATATTTGACATGCATATGTAACTAATTTACAAAAGTGAGCCAAACAAATTATCCACAGTTTCTGACCTCAATATTGGACATAATCTGACCCACATTTACACATCAGAACGTCCATGTTCTACAAACATAAAACACATGTGATGGTCTGGATGTGTGTTTGCATGACATCTGATACTGTCACAATAATTCATTGAATGTGATACTAGAAACAAAACAGCAGAACAAGAATCTGTTAGAATATCTAAAAATAGAATCTGTGACCCTGGACCACAAAAATTTAGATTCTTACATCATCTGAAAGGTGAATAAATAAGCTTTCCATTGATGTATGGTTTGTTTTAGACAGGAGATACAACTATTTAAATATCTGAAATCTGAGGGTGCAAAACAGTCTAAATATTGCTTTAAAGTTGTCCATATGAAGTTCTTAGCAATGCATATTACTAATAAAAAATTAAGTTTTATTATATTTACGGTAGGACATTTACAAAATATCTTCATGGAACATGATCTTTACTTAATATCCTAATGATTTTTTACATAAAACCAAAAAAATTCTATCATTTTGACAGATGCAATGTATTTTTGGCTATTGCTACAAATATACCTGTGCTACTTAAGACTGGTTTTATGGTTCAGAATCACATATGCAATTCATTTTAATGAGTCGGTTGGATCCAGTGGTTCATTTCAAAGAACTATTAAAATAGATTCACAGATTAATTAAATCACTCATTGTTCATAATTTTTTTGTGTAGTGAAAATATATTGTAGCTTGTATTAATCTACTTTATCTACTATTTTCTACAATGTCTTCTATATCAAATGAAAGTCTTACTTGTTTTTGTGAATTGGTTCAGTTTAAGGATTGGTTAAAAAAAATACATTCACAGATTAATTTGAGTCACTCAGTAGTGTTCATAAAAGCACTTCAGCATCAACTTTGTTCTTTTTGTAATGAAAATTTATAGTAGCTTGTATTGATCTACTGATCTGTCTGAGACTTGAAATGAAATGGTAACACACTTCTCTCTCTTTTCTTATGTTTAAAAACCTTCTCATTTTAGCAGTTTGGGTTGGATATGTACAGTAATAGGTGTGCTGCTTTGTGTATTTTTGCAATACTTTTTTTAGGAAAGTTTCTGAGGTGAGAAAAGAGTGTGCTACCATTTCATTATATACATTTATGGATATATGAGCATTTATAAGCATACATAGTAATTTTGGAGGATGACTGACAGCTCTGATATTCACCTTGCTAACTAATTTTGTGTTTCAAGTAAGAAAAAATGGCATAAAGGTAAATAATTGAAAATTGAGAATTTACATTTTGTATGAACTATCACTTAAATATACTGATGTCTTCTCCTAATTTTTCCTAATTTTGTGTCTTCTGCTCACACAAACAAACAGCCATGAAACTAAACCCATTTAGGACTGAAGAATAATTGCCTTTTAAGCCGAATAAGCACTCTTTTTCTCTTTGCCGTACGGCAGGAAACACAAATCAAGCTAACACAACATGCCAAAACACAACTCAAAAACACAGCCGGTCAAACATCGACAAATAAAACTGACCAGTGAGAGAAACACAAATAAAACAGGCCAATCGGAGAAGCGTAAATACAGATTCGCAGCAGTGACACAGTGCGCCTCAGTCTATGAGCCCAAAATAACCGTCCGACCCAAAGCAAGAAATGAGTCCACCCAAAAGAGACCGACAAACACACACATACACACACACACTGTTAGAGGATCACAACAGCCAACTATGAGTCCACAGAGAGGAAAGGGAAGAGGAGAAAATGGCATATAGGCTCTAAAGATGCTTAAACTTGTCAGGATATCCAATTTTTAAAGAAACATCATGAATGAGATTTCTTTAGTTGTTTCTCTTTGATAAAATGGATCACAAACGTGGCTTAAAATCTCCTACATCTCAGATTCTTTCAGAACAGAAAGTACATCTCAAACTCTCTCTAAAAAATTCTAACCAAATATTTCTCATCAAATTGACATTAATTTTAAAGTTCAATAATGTATGTTAATAATGCACCCATTTACTCCAGAGTTCAGAAGTTTGTTTTTTCTGAAAGAAGTCTATTGTGCTCACCAAAGCTGAATTTATGCTATTGAAAATACAGTACAGGCTGTATTTAAAATATATATATATATATATATATATTACAATTTAAAATAACTCTTTTCTATTTGAATATAATGTAAAATGTAATTTATTCCTGTGATAAAAAGCTGAATTTTCAGCATCATTACTCCAGTTTTCAGTGTCACATGATCCTTCAGAATCATTCTAATATGCAAATTTATTATTATTATTATTATTATTATTAAAATAAAAACAGTTGGGCTTCTTCATATTTTTGTGGAAACTGTGATTTTTCAGGAATTATTTGAAAGAATAAAAAGCATTTATTTGAAATAGAAATATTTTGTAACATTATAAATGTATTTACTGTCACTTTTGATCAATTTATTGCATCCTTGCTTTATAACTTTGATTAAATATAACTGACAACGCCATTAAATCCACTCAGCAATAGCTACTGTCATAAAATTGTACTAGAACTATTTGCTTTGGTAATATTTTGAACTTTAGAAAACGTAGTGAGTGTTTATTCAAACATATGCTATCTAAAAACGAATCAACGAATACCCTAATCGTGCCATTACGGTAATGACAGTATGGCCGTACATTAAAATCACACTACAGCTGTAATCCAAAAGAAATGAGACGTGAACATGCCAACTATTTTAGTTCTATTACCATAATGTGTGAGTGCATGTGTGTGAAGGCACTGGGACTGTAATGTCTTTCAGAAAAGAAGGTGGGTCTACCCGTTTTATTTTTGCTCTTGGATTGAGGTTAAACTGGTGTGTATCTGTGTGTGTCTGTATGTGTCTGTGTGTGTGTGTAGGATCTCATTTTACCTCAGAGGAACAGGGAGGCTATTGATGACCTGCTCTGAAACACACACACACACACACACACACACACACACTCAGAAGTGAAGGTCTATTTAGGCAGAACTGTGTGTGTGTGTGTGTGTGTGTGTGTGTGTGTGTGTGTGTGTGTGTTTATATGGGTGTGTGTACTTTCTCCTCTCTGTTTCTAAAAAAAATGCTGTGACTTTGTCTCTGAGAGTGAGATTTTCATTGCATTTCCTTATTCTGATCGCACACACAGTGAAACTGAAGCTGCTTAAATAACACAAATGTTCATTTAATGTTAAAGTAAAATATTCTACAATGTATGAGGGCCGAATCTCAACCGAATCCGCTTTGATCGTGGACATACAGACTCTTTGTAAAGGCTGAGAGTAATGTTCATCAGTAAGGCCATTGATTTCAGTCTCTTCCAAAAACACGGTTGAGATGGTTTGACCTGTGTGTGTGCAAACAAGAATATCCCACCCATAATTAAAGCCACAGCCAGGTCACATGAAGATGCACAAATATGCTAAAAACTGCTTATATACTACTAGTCAAAAGTTTTGAACAGTAAGATTTTTAATGTTTTTTTAAAGAACTCACCAAGCCTGCATTTATTTAATCCAAAGTACAGCAAAAACAATCACATTTTGATAATATTTTTACTTTTTAAAATAAAATTTATTTGAATATATTTAAAATGTTACAACAGTTTTATTTTTGTTTTGTTTTTTTGTTGTTGTTGCTATTTTTCAGATAAATGCTGATCTTTGGATCTTTCTATTCATCAAAGAATCCTGAAAAAAAATTACTCAACTGTAACATTGATAATAATAATTATAGTAATAATAATAAATGTTTCTTGAACAGCAAACCAGCATATTACCCTGATTTCTGAAGGATCATGTGACTGGAGTAATGATACTACAGCTTTCCTGTGATCAAAGCTGAAAATTCAGATTTGATCACAGGAATAAAATACATTTTAAAATATATTCAAATAGAAAACAGTTATTTTAAATAGTAAAAAAAAAAATAATAATAATATTTTTATAGTTTTGCTGTACTTTGGATCAAATAAATGCAGACTTGGTGAGCAGAAGAGACTTCTTTAAAAACATCAAAAATCTTCCTGTTCAAAAACTTTTGACTGGTAGTGTCCACTGCTATTTAAAAGTAGAAAAGAATACTTTTGTTCAGCAATGATGCATTCAATTGATCAATAGTGACAGTTAAGACATTTTATAAAGTTCAAATAAATACTGTTCTTTCAAAGAATCCACAAAAATATTATCTAGCATAACTGTTTTCAACATAATAAAAAAAAATTATTGAGCAGTAAATCAGCATATTAGAATAATGTCTGAAAGACTGGATCAAAGGCTGCTGAAAATTCAGCTTTGCATCACAGGAATACATTTTACTTTAAAATATATTAAAATAGAAAACAATTATTTTAAATAGCAATAATTTTTCATATTATTTCAGTTTTTACTGGATTTTTAATCTAACAAATGCAGACTTGGTGTTAGTATGTTAGTTTATAAATGATACATAGATGTATAGACAGATAGATAGATAGATAGATAGATAGATAGATAGATAGATAGATAGATAGACAGACAGACAGACAGACAGACAGACAGACAGACAGATAGATAGATAGATAGATAGATAGATAGATAGATAGATAGATAGATAGATAGATGAGTATCTTAAGGCATTTTCTCCTGCTGTTGAAGCTCTACGGATGGGTACTTGTGCGGATGGCATTAAATGGAGCTGCCAGGGTGGAATAATCCAGAATGATCCTGGCGTTATCCACTGGCACTCTGCCTACATTCCCACAGCCTAACAGGGATTACTGCTCAACTCCTGGCAATAGGTCGGCACACACCACACACACTCACAGAGTCCACAAACTGATGTGAAGAGACGTACAGATACAAACACCTCACAAATACACACTGCTAAGAAGGAATATACATATATTCACAATGATGTTTAACTAGATAAACTTTTGCCAGAGCCTTCACTAACACAAAAGTACTGTGGTATTACTGTGATGGTACCAATTATATATATTTTTTTATTTTTTATCTTATTTTATATTTTATCTTTATTTTTTATTATCTATATTTATTTTTTTTGGTGTATTATTTTTTCCACATGGTTTATGGCAATGCCGGGGCTTTCTGGCCTTGATATAGTATATAAATATGAAAATTAATCAGTACTGTAGTATCTATTAAGGTACCAGCTGGTCAGGGATACTCGCTTAACACAAATGTCAATTAACACTTTCAAATAATAATCAATTAATGAAGATAAAGGAAACACAACAAGCCCCAATAGCGTCATCTAGTGGCCCGTAAAGGCAAATACAAAATCTCTCCTCATAATCAAATCACTAATTAGTGCTGGAAGTATCGATGTTTATATTGAAAACAAGTCTCTCATATACACCACAATCACTTCACAGACGCAAATAAAGCAAACAAATTCAAATTGCGTGAATGTACGAATACACTTTGTACAATAATAAAATACAGAGCGTTTTTACGTTACCTGAACACTCACCTGGAATCTGGCGAGTTACTCTTCAAATATGCAATGCACTTGTCAAACTATCATGATTTAATCATAAACAACAATAAGACAATAATGTAATTAAATTGGGTACAAGTTGCTTTACATGGCGTTGATTTACATGTCAAATTACAACATGTTTACATGTCCTCCATTTTTGGACTTCCCTTGCTGTCAAGGTATCCGTAGTTTCCGCCAAAATAGTTACATACTACTATAAAATGTGAAATAAATAAATATTATGAATATTATGAATTTTAATTAAGAATTAACACTAAATAATAATTATTGTTGTTTTTATTGTTACTATTATTATTATTATTATTATTATTATTATTATTACTGTATTAATTTGTATTACATTTGTATTTTAATTTATTTTCTTGACGTCTGGTAGCAAAAAAACAAGTTACTACAGTTTAGCAGTGTTATCATGATCTGTGTGTTTTTTTCTGTTTTAGCTGGTTGTCGCTAAATGACCTGTTTTTTAGCCGTTTTTTAACAGAATCAGTTGGTTTTATGCTGTTTTTTGTTAAATCAGCTGTTTTTTATTGAATTAACTGGTTTTAGCTGTTTTTATCTGGGGGGTTTTGCTAAATCAAGTGGTTTTAGCTGTTTTTTAGCTTTTGTTGCTAAATCAGATGGTTTTAGCTGTTTTTTAGCTGTTTTTTTCTAAATCAAGTTTTAGCTGGTTTTAGCTGTTTTTGTTAAATTAGCTGGTTTTCGCTAGATGACTTGGTTTTAGCTGGATTTAACTGTTTTTTAACAGGTTTTTTAATGGAATCAGCTCGTTTTAGGCAGTTTTTAGCTGGGTTTAGCTAGTTTTACCTGGTTTGCTAAATGAACTGTTTTTAGCTGGTTTTTTTTTGTTTGTTTGTTTTTTTGCCAAAACAACTGGTTTTAGATGTGTTAGCTGCTTTTAGCTGTTTTTAAGCCAACTTAAATATTTTTTATCTAGTTATTATTGTTGTATTGGTTTATTACATTTGTATTTTAATTTATTTTCTTTGCCACAATAGTAGTAAAAAAACAAAACAAGTTACCACAGTTTAACAGTATTAACAGTAACTATGTATTTTAGCAAACATTATGGTTACCATTTTTGTGAGGATTTATTGTTCATTTTGACAGCTCTGCGCCACGGATATGCAAATGAGCGCACTAGCGCTTTTCCCGCCCCCCGGGTCACGTGACGCAAACATTTGAGCATGATGGCGGCGCCTATAGAGAGTCTGCTGAATGAAATCTGTAACTCAGAAGATCCGATCGAGGAGCTCAAGAGCCTCCGGACGGCCGTTTTAGCGACGCCGGTGAGCGGTTTGAGGCAGGCGGCGTCTGGAGCCCGACTGGAGATCATATTCAGCCTTTTAAACACAAATGACAAGTGAGTGTTGATAATGCTGAGTCAAGAGACACAGTAAATACTGCAGACTGCACACTGACACTTATACAAATGAGCAGCTTGATTTACTTCATGTCTCAGTCTTCAAAATAATATGTAATTTTATGCATTTAAGAGCTATTTGATGTTTCGTATCAAGTTTTTAACTTCTGTTAAACCTATTCGAATAGCAAACAGACATTATCATTAAGCACAACCATATTAAATCCAACCAGGATACATTTTGTTTAAATATAGTTATTTATTTTTGTAAAATTGTTGATTTAGAAAGTGCATTACGCTGCATTAAGAATTGAAATAAAATTTGTAAATGAATTTGCCACAAAAGTTCAAGAGAGAAACCTGTTTGTGTAAATAAAACTTACTGTACCTACCATAAATAATATTATGCAAAAATTCAACTTCTTTGTTGTGCATAAAACACTATTTAATAATGAGATATTAGCAGGTATTCTTTGTGGTTGAGAATATTTTTAGGTGATACAGTACAGGAGATGCTCACAACATGAAAAACAGGATTTTCTTGCTCTTAAAATAAGACGTTGATGTGTTATAGGGCTGTACACTTGCATCATAGATTTTGTTGTGTTTGTGTGTGTGTGTGTGTGTGTGTGTGTGTGTGTGTGTGTGTGCAATAATTACATGTAGGTTCAGGAATATTCTTTCAAAAATTAAGCTGAAGATAGAGAAAGGGTGGAAAGTGTCACGGGAAACTAAATTCAGACTGTTTTGGGTTGCAGAGAGCAGATTGAGGTGTGTGTGGAAATCCTGAGTCGTGTTCTCCAGGCTTTAGAACCCATCCAGCTGGCTCAGAACTACAAGACGGCGCTCCAAAGTGGACTGAATCATCCAGACGACTCGGTCAAAGTGCTCACACTCACACAGGTCAGTGCTGAAGGTACACAATAGAGCACAACAGTCTCTGCTCACTTTAACTTGAAGTGTTTTTTTCATACATTTTCCCATGGGGATTTTTAAAAAGAGTTGAAGTGTTCCATCAACTAAACCAAACCGCTACAAGATGAATCACAATATTACAAACTTTGAAATTGAAAATTGGGCAAGACTGCATACCTAATGAATTTAGTGCAGGAAAGAACTACAATTCCATGAAGCATTGCGAATGACATGATAGAAAAATATGAAACTAGTATAATACAAAAGACGTTTGTTAGTGTAGGGAAACTGACTTTATGATGTTATTGGATGCTAAAGAGCTCTTTTAATACAATTAGCTTGTTTTGATTCACTAATCGGTGAAGATTTCACTGCAGAATCATGGGTAATGTAGTTTTCCCAAGGAATTCTGCTGTTAAATACGATTATTTATTAAATAAGTTGAAATAATGCAGGCTGATGGCTTCAACAAAATGTCTCACAACATGTCTGTCCTTAAAGCTTTGTAAGTTTTTTAAAATGAGTTCCTCTATGAAGAAATAGAATGGGATTTTTACTTCCAGAACATGATTGTTGCACTCTATTGGTGGAGATTTCATTACAGAATCATGTGTAATGTAGTTTTTCGCCAGAAATTCCATTGTTAAATGCACTTATTAAAAAATATGAGTCGAATTAATAAAAAGAGTGATGGCTTTAAATATGCATATAACATGGCTTAACAACCTTATTGTTAAAAATCAGTTCCTCTATGGAGGAAACGAATGGAACCCAGCTGTTGCACTCTATACAGGTTTGTTCCAAATAGGAGTTGATCTTTTATGTCTTCAATCCAACTGTTGTGTATTTGTATTCGCAGATCGGCCGTGTGGCTGCTCACGCTGATGGAGTGACCCAGATGCTGAACAGTGCAGAGATCCTGTGTGATGTGATCCAGTGCATCAGCGTTGAGCGCATCGCTGTGGCCAAAGAGGTACTGAGACCCACAGTGCAAAGCAGCATTATTTTTTACTGCATCAACTGCATTAATCATGTTTTTCTCTTTAAATTGGCTTTGTCGTGTTTTTGGTCAGGCGATTGCTGCCCTCAGTAAACTCAGCAACACAAAGGCGGGACTTGATGCTCTGTTTCGCTCTGATTTGCTGAACAAGCTGAAGGATGTGATGCTCACCAGTGACATCATCAGATACAGAGTTTATGAGGTTTGAGATTATTTACTGATGGAAGGAGGATCTTTATGAGAGATTTCGAGCTTAATCGTGTCGGTTCTGTTGTGTGTGTGCAGTTGATAGTGGAGGTGTCCGCTGTTTCTCCAGTGTCTCTGGGTTACTGCGCCAACAGCGGGTTAATCTCACAGATGTTGGAGGAACTGACCGGAGACGATGTGTTGGTCAGGTAATCATCATATCATAATATAATAATACAATATAAAACACATGTATGTCTGCAGAGATAAACGTACTTTCTTCTCTTCGCAGAGCAACTGCTATAGAGATGGTGACCAATCTGGCTCAGAGTCAACATGGCCGTCAGTATCTGGCACAGCAAGGCATCATGGATAAAATCTCAAACATGATCATCGCCGCAGAATCCGACCCTTTCTCAAACCTTTACTTGCCAGGTGTGTGTATGAATGTGATTCTCTGATTCAGACACAGTAGTTTCAACAGGCATGAAAAAGCTGGAAATATGATCGTTTTATTTGATTACCAGGTCTGGAAATCTTGAAAAGACATGGAAAATCATGGAAATTGTTTAATATAAATTTTACATTTTGGTTCAGCTTGCTAAAAATGTCATAATAATAGTAGAACAATGTCAAAAAAGATTGTTCAGTAAAATTAGTTTATATTCACAGTGCTGAAAATGTTAACAGTAGTAATAATAACATTTATTTTTATCTATTCATCTCTATCTATCTATAAATCCTTATTTAGCAGTCATTTAAACATGGAAATTGTTGAATATGTAAATATTTGAATACATTTTTTATATTAAAATTCCTAGAATGCTAATATTAATATTGCTATTAGCATTTTTATATTCTTAGATTTTTGGAAATCTCAAATTGTTACATTGCTGTAAATGTAAATATTCTTTTGTTATTGTTATTTATATTTATTTATTTGTTTGTATCCAGTAATCTTTGGAAATTAGAAATTAGAACAATCTCATAGAAATTGTTCAGTATAATTGGTTTATATTCACAGTGCTGAAAATTATGATGATGATGATGATAATAAAATATCTTTATTTGTCTATCTATCTATCTATCTATAAATCCTTATTCAGCAGTAATTTAAAATGTCATGGAAATTGTTGAATATAAATATTTGAATATAAGTAAAAATAATAATATTAATATCAGTATTTTTAATGTATAAAATTGTAATATTAGTATTTTTAATATGTGACTCTGGACCACAAAACCAGTCATAAGAGTACATTTTTCAAAACTGAGATTTATACATCAACTGAAAGCTAAATAAATAAAGAAAAAAGCTGTCCATTGATGTATGATTTGATTTGATGCAACTATTTAAAAATCTGGAGTCTGAGGGAAAGTTGTCCAAATTAAGTTCTTAGCACTGCTTATTACTTATCAAAAATTAAGTTTTGATATATTTACGGTAGGAAGTTCACTAAATATCTTCATGTAACATGATCTTTACTTAATATCTTAATGATTTTTGGCATAAACAAAATCAATAAATTTGACCCATACAATGTATTTTTGGCTATTGCTACAAATATACCCCAGTGTCTTATGACTGGTTTTGTGGTCCAGGGTTACATATATATTATTGGAAATCTCAAATTGTTACATTGCTATAAATGTCAATATTTGTAAATATTCTTTTTGTTATATTATTGTTATTATGATAGGACTGGTGAAGTTCTTTGGCAGTCTGGCGATCATGGACAGTCCTCAGCAGGTCTGTGAGAAGTACCCAGTGTTCCTTGAGGTTGTCTTCTCCATGGCAATGAGCCTTGACCCTACACTGACTCCTGTTGCCCTCGATACTCTCGGAGTGCTCGGCAGTACTGTGGAGGGTAAACAGGTCCTGCAGAAAACAGGTGACTGTGTTTTTGTGAACACATTTGCACAACAGGCCAATTAAAATGAGAGGTATTTATGCTTCAGATCTGCTTTTAATGCGGTTCATAAAGCCTGTTAGTTCAATAAAGTTACAGCATGCAATAACAGTCCTTTTAATAAATCATTCAAAAAGACTATAGATGCATGCATGTTTATAACTGAAGTTTTCAATTAATAATTATATTATAATATATTTTTAAATGGAGATTAATAATTATATAAATGAAATATTTTTATATAGAATTTTTACATTTTAATTACATTTAATTTGCTGTCCATAGAGCAGCTTTGTTTGTGTTCATTATTTATCTGTTAAACAAATAGCAGTTGAACTGCAAAGTTTGGAACCTGTTATTAATTAACATTAATTATTTGTTAGTGAAATCTTCCAACATGAATCAAAATTGAATCAGTAATTTTGAAATTGTTCAATATACACAGCCACTCAAAAGTTTGGGACCAGTAAGTATTTTTTTTTTTAAGTCTCTTATGCTCTTTAAAGATCCATTTATTTGATCAAAAATACAGAAAAAAGTAATATTATGAAGTATAATTGCAATTAAAAATAAGTTTTCAATATCATTTATTTCTGTGATGCAAAGCTGAATTTTCATCAGCCATTACTCCGGTCTTCAGTGTCACATGATCCTTCAGAAATCCTTCTAATATACTGAGTTATTACTTTTATTATCAATGTTGGAAATAGTTGTCATACTTAATATTTTTTTGGAACCTGTAATACTTTTTTCAGGATTCTTTGATGAATAAAAAGTTTAAAAAGAACAGAATTTTTTCAAAATAGAAATCTTTTCTAACAACAAAGTCTTTACTATCACTTTTTATTAATTTAACACATCCTTGCTAAATAATATTTATTTCTTTCATGAGAAAGAAAAAAATTACTGACCCCAAACATTAGTGTAACAAAAGTTTTCTATTTTAAATCATATAAATGTTGTTTATATTATTAATAAATGCTGTTCTTTTCAATGTTTTATTTATCAAAGAATCACAGGTTCTAAAAAAAATAATAATTAAGCAATTGTTATTAAGTCAGCATATTAGAACTTAATACTGCGTAATGATGCTGAAAATTCAGCTGTGCATCACAGGAATAAATTATATTTTAAAGTATATTAAAATTGAAAACCACTATTTTAAATTGCATTAACATTTACAATATTACAGTTTTATTCAAATGAAAAAAAAATGCAGCCTTGATGAGCAGAAATGTCTCCTTTAAAAAGCTTTAAAAATCTTACTGATCCCAAACTTTTAAGCAGCAGTGTATATTGTTTATTTTTAAATTGCTGAAAATGTGTTTAATAATAATAATTAGAGAGAATTACTTTCATATGTAAGCAAAATGGACATCTTGTGAATCTGACTCTAACAGAAGTGAATCAGACAGCCTTATTAGTAATGCTTGACTTCATTTTTGAACTCTTTCTCACTCGGCTGTCTATTACAGGTGAGAAGTTCACATCTGTGCTGAAGAGAATGAGTAAAGTGGCCGCTGATGGAGCCACTGAACTCCGGGTCAGATGTTTGGAGGCTCTGGCTCAGCTGCTCACTTTACCTGTGAGTGTGCGTCGGTGTGTTTTCTCAGAGTTTGTGTTCAGATGAAGGTTTTTCTCTGAGATGTCTGTGGTTTGTGTAGGTGGAGCAGCAGACGGATGACCTGTTACTGCTGACCGAGTCGTGGTTTAGCTGTCTGAGCTCTCAGCCCATGCTGATGATCCAAAACATAAGCACACAGCCCTTCCCAGAGCTCCACTGCAGCGCACTACGAATCTTCACTGTAAGAGAGAGATAGTGTGTGTGTGTGTGTGTGTGTGTTTAGGTGTGTTCAACTTAATGCTGTGCAGGCCGCCCAATGTCTGACTTGCAGAAGTTCATGCCAGTTAGAAATGTTTTGGTATGAGATGACTGGATACTTTCAGCTTGATTTCCTTTTGAACTGTCACCAGCTGAACTGCAGTGCTCAAACTATTTCTAATACAGTGAATTCAGCTACAAACTCCATCGTAATGCACGTTTCCATCTAACATGTATTTTGAAGTTCAGCTTGTCATATTACATTTTTTACTTGTTAGCAGTAAACCGGTTACCTCACCTGAATATGTCTGTAGATTTGTGTTGGATGTTATCTTTAGAATGGATAAACATAATACTTTTTTCTCTTATTTCAGTTAATGCCATAAACTAGTGAGCAAAGCCAGTAGTAGTTACTGATGTTGTGTAAACATGGCTGAAGACGCGAAAAGAGAAACAGACAATCCAATTTAATTGAGTGAGTAATTTACACTGGAGCCGCTCCGACTGATTCAAACTCGTGACTTCAGCCATTCAGTTTAAGCGATTCATTCGCAAAAACCAGATCAAGTTAAAAGAGACATTTTAAAAAGCATGTAAAGTGATGGGTGAAATGCAGTTTTTCTAAACTGCGAACCAGTTAATTCATTGCATCGCAGAATAATTCACTGTCTTAAAGCGCTCCAATCGGATCGCATATTGCAAATCATTTGATTCAGATCGGGATTTTAGATCGTAAATCATTTGATTTTGATCTGGACTTCAAACCACTTATCATGAATCATTTGATTCAGATCAGGACTTTGAGCATGTATTGCAAATCATTTGATTTATTTCGGAACTTTAGAGTGAGTCTGCAAATTATTTGATTCAGATCGGGACTTCTAATAGCGAATCGTAAATCGTTTGATTTAGATTAGGACTTCAGAGCGTGCTTGTGAATCAGTTGATTTAGATTGGAACATTGCATATTGCGAATCATTTGATTCATATTGGGACTTCAGATCACAAATCATTTAGTTTAGATTTGGACTTCAAACCACGTATCATGAATCATGTGATTCAGATCGGGACTTCAGAGTGGGTCTGTGAATTATTTGATTCAGATCGGGACTTCTAATTGCGAAGCGTAAATCGTTTGATTTAGATTGGAACATCATGTCATTTGGTTCGTTTCGGGACTTCAGATTACGAATCATTTGATTCAGATCGGGACTTCGAATCACGTATTGTGAATCATTTGATTCAGATCAAGACTTTAAATTGCGAATCGTAAATTGTTTGATTTAGAACTGGACTTCAGAGAGGGCTTGTGAATCAGTTGATTTAGATGGGAACATCGCATATCATTTGATTCATATCTTTAGATTGTAAATCATTTGATTTAGTTCAGGACTTCAAATTGCGTATTGTGAATTCTTTGATTTAGATCAGAACTTTGGAGCGGGCTCGTGAATCATTTGATTCAGATTGGAACATCGCATATCGCAAATCATTTGATTTATATTAGAACTTCAGATCGCAAATCATTTGATTTAGATAGGGACTTGAAATTGCGTATCGTGAATCATTTGATTCAGAGTCAGACTTCGAGCGTGTATCACAAATTATTTGATTTAGATCAGAACTTCAGAGTGGGTGCGCAAATCATTTCGCGAATCAGCTGCACTCCAATTCTATATCTGAAACAATGGTACGGTTCACAAATCAGACTGGAACTTTGTAGCGTGGTTTGCAAATCATTTAATTGAGATCAGGACTTGCATATCACAAATCATTTGGAACTTCGGAGTGCAGATTGTGAATCATTTGATTCAGATTGAAACTTTGGAATGCTGCTCACAAATCATTTGATTTAGTTTGGGACTTCCAGAGCATATCACAAATCATTTGATTCAGATCGGGACTTTGGAGCAGGTTTGCAAATCTTTTGATTCAAATCGGAAATTCAAGCTCATATAGCAAATCATTTGATTCAGATCGGGACTTTGCAGCAGATTCGCAAATTTTTTTGATTCAGATCGGGACTTTGCAGCAGGTGTGTGAAATGATTCATGCTCTGCGCTCCGATTCCTTATATGAAACAATGGTTCATGAATCATTATTAAGATCAGAACTTTGCAGTGCAGATCGTAAACCATTTAATTCAGATCAGGACTTCGCAGCCAGTTTGCAAATCTGTTGATTCAGATTAAAACTTTGGTGTGGGTTCGCAAATCATTGATTTACAACAGGATATTGGAGCGGTTTTCCAAATTATTTTTTTTCTTTACTATTAAGGTACTACATAAATTACTAAATGAAAAACATCTGACCTTTGGAAGTGTATTTCTGCCATAGAATAACAAATAAAAACGCTGTTGCTTTTTCTAACATTAATCAGTTTATATCTCACAATTCAGACTTTTTTCCTTGCAATAATGAGTTTGAATTTCATAATTCTGACTAATTTTGAGTTCACATTTCACAGTTCTTTTTGACTTTTCCCCACCACAACTCAGCCTTTTTTATCAGGTTTAAATCTCACAAATCTGACTTTTCTCACAGTTCTAAGTTCTTTTGACTTTTCCTCCTCAGTTCAGCCTTCTTGTCCTCACAATTCTGATTTTTGTCTTTATTTTTCCCACAATTCGGCATTTTTTTCCCTCACAATTCTGTTCATCTCACATTTTTCTTGTAATTTTGAATTTACATTTTAGTTCTTTTGCCTTTTTTCACACAATTCAGCCTTATCCCCCTTTTCTCTTTTTTTTCCTCACATTTCTGAATTTATATCTCACAATTCAGACATTTTGTCTCTTTAAATGCATGTTTAAGTAGTTTTCTCCTCTTGTTTGTGTCCAGGCCATTGGTTGTCAGCCGTGGGCTCAGCAGCTGATGATGGACACTCCTGGATTTGTGGAGTGGGTGATGGATCGCTCAGTGGGGAAGGGAAAAGAAGCCAAGGATTGTAAGTTTGAGCTGGTGGGGGCGCTGCTGAGCTCCTCCAACGCTCAGGAGATCTTTGGAGCGAACAATTACTTAAAACTCAAGACCTACCTGAAGGAGGGACCCTATTACGTCAACGCTGTGTCTTCAGTCACCACAGAGGGAGCCGACTGAAAAATTTATACACATGCATACTTCAATAAGAGTTCCATTTTTTTTGTTTCTACCATCAAAAATGTGTTTTTCTGTTGAGTGTTGATCTACCGTGACCAAAAGCTCTTTAGACAGTTTACAGCACTTAAACACAGAGCGCTTCAAATGTTTATACTTCCAGGTGTTGATGCATTATGATGAATTTGGTTGTGTTTGAATCTTCTTGTGCCATTAAAAATAAATTTGAGTGGTTTATTACTGATATGTTTTGTCATTTGTGGCCGTTCTGGACTAATGATAAATAAGTGTGCTTGCTATGGCCAACAAAGAGATATGCAGTTAAAAGCAATCAACCATGCATTCCAGAAGAGGGCGATACTTAGTTATAATTGAAGTGATAAATCTAGCATGAGCTCCACTATTACAAAATTACATACACCTTGCAGAAGAAAAAATAATAGTTGAACTTATAAAAATGACCGTTTTAAAAGTTCACATACACTTGATTCTTAATACTGTGTTGTTACCTGATTTTTTTTTTAGTGATAGCTGTTTGTTTATGAGTCCCTGGTTTGTCCTGAACCGTTAAACTGCCCGTTGTTCTTCATAAAGATCCTTAAGGTCCCATAAATTCTTTGGTTTTTCAGCATTTTTGTGTATTTGAACCCTTTCCAACAATGACTATGATTTTAAGGCAAGAGGAAACACAATGCATTAAGAAGCCAGGGAGTGAAAACTTTTTGAAGTTAAAGATCAGGGTAAATTTAACTTATGTTTTCTTCTGGGAAAACAGTAGCTTCTGAAGGGCAGTACTACATGAAAAAAAGTTTATTTAGGCAAAATAAGAAAAATGTACACATCTTCATTCTGTTCAAAAGTTTACACCCCTGGCTCATAATGCATTGTGTTTCCTTCTGGAGCATCTGTGAGAGTTTGAACCTTCTGTAATAGTCACATATGAGTCTCTCAGTTGTCCTCAGTGTGAAAAGATGGATTTCAAAATCATAGTCATTGTTGAAAAGGGTTCAAATACACAAACATTTTGAAAAACCGAAGACTTTGTGGGACCTGAAGGATTTT
Source organism: Cirrhinus molitorella (assembly GCA_033026305.1). Taxonomy (NCBI): domain Eukaryota; kingdom Metazoa; phylum Chordata; class Actinopteri; order Cypriniformes; family Cyprinidae; genus Cirrhinus; species Cirrhinus molitorella. The sequence goes on along the minus strand of CM065138.1, from coordinate 4,944,879 downwards.
TCTGAAGAACAGCAGGCAGTTTAACTGTTCAGGACAAACAAGGGACTCATGAACAACTATCACTAAACAAAAACACAGCTGTGGATCATTCAGGTAACAACACAGTATTAAGTATCAAGTGTATGTAAACTTTTGAACCGGGTCAATTTTATAAATTCAATTATTATTATTTTCTCTTGTGGACTATATAAACTTGTTTATGTGAAATATCTATGATCCCTCTTATTTTGGTAAAATAATTAACATTTTGCAGATTCTACAAGGTGTATGTGATTTTGACTTCAACTGTATAGAAAAGATGTGAAGCAGTAAATTCAGGGTTGAGTTTTACTCCACAAACCTTGTTGTACACGCATACACTCCTCATAGCCTCACAGAGGTGACAATATGTACAAAATAACAACATTAAAAATACAAACAAAAACATATTCTTCCACACATCCATCAAATCATAAATCATACAAACTCTTTAGAGGCACGTTGGAGATGTACAGGGAGGTGGCACTCTGGAAGATGGGAGAAAGACTGGACTGTTCCATTTCAAAGGTTTCTGAATGATTTGAGGTGAATCTCAAGCAAGCTGGAAGTTCGTGAAACCAAAATCCTGATGCATGCGGTCCGAATGCAGAGTGCATTTGATTGGCCAGTTAAAAATGAAGGCGTAAACTCAGTTACTCCTTCAACCACTCCTTCATTCACCTGCTCAAAATTGTTCAAGATGACACAAAAAAAATCAGCTGCCATTCACTTCAATAGAAAAAAAATCCAAACCAATTATCAGTATTACTGGACAGGTCACTTTCAAACTTAAACCAGTTGCAAAATGAGCATAGAGAAATCAAATCTTGTGAATTCCTATTGAAATGACTGATTTTGCCAGATAAAATTCGCAAAACAACGGCAATGCGACCACACCTTGAATTTAAAAGGGACAGTTCACCTAAAAATAAATTCTCCCATCATTTACTCACTCTTGTGTTGTTACAAACATCTTTGAGTTTCTTTCTTGTGTTGAACACAAAAGAAGATGTTTTGAAGAATGTTGGTAACCAAACAATTAACGGTAGCCATTGACTTCAATAAAATGGAAAAAAAACAATGAAGTCAATGGCTACCATCAGCATTCTTCAAAATATCTTCTTCTGTGCTCAGCATACTGTAGGTGCAGTCGCAAATAATGTTCTTCAGCCAATTTCCGTGGCCAAAATCAAGTAAATACAGCACACAGTTCTTATTTAGATTTTTTGTCTGTTTCCAGCCAAATGATCTAAAAATTCTTAAAATAAGAAGCGTTTTCTAGACATGTAAAAATTATTGTCTTGTTTTCAGAAAAGAAGATGTTAATATTAAGTGAGTTTTTGCTTGAAACAAGCAAAATAATCTAGTTTTCTGCTTGAAATAAGATTATTTAGCTTGTTCTAAGCAAAAACTCACTTAATTTTAATTTGTTTTTTCTGAAATCAAGACAATAATTTTTACTTGTCTAGAAAATCTTTCTTGAAAATTTTTTTTCCGATATTTTGGCTGGAAACAAGACAAAAAAATCTAAGTAAGAAAAGCATTTTTTGCAGTGTAAGAATTTACACAAACGTGAATTGCATGAGCGAGCAAATGTTTTTTTGTGCACATTTCGAATGTTAACACGTTCCAATTCATGCTTCATGGATCTTAAGAAGATATTTAGGTTTTTTTCCCTGCCAAATTTCACAAATAAAAAGGGATAATTGACCCAAAAATTAACTTCCAATCCTGTATGACTTTCTTTCTTCTGTTGAACACAAAAGATAATATTTTGAAGAATGTTTGGGTCGAAACAACACTGGACCCCATTGACTGTCACAGTATGGACAAAAAAACAAAGTCATACAGGTCTGTAACAACATTAGTGGGTAAATAATCCCAGGATCGTTGATATGAGTGTGTCGCGTAATGAATACTCATTAGTAATACTGACCGAACCACTGATTGGTTGATTAAACGTCAATACTTTGGATAGATCACGCGCTTTATCCTCCCGTCCGCTTTGTTTTTGTCCAGCCATTTCCCACAATTGAAGATGGTCGTCACAGCGTTGGCTGTGTTTGTAATCTCGATCCTGCTCAGGAGCCATCCGGGACTGAGTCCGGAGTTATCGTGTTCCACTTGCATGCGGAGCAGATCGCCCAGGTCCAGCAGTTCTAGGATAAACCGGTTTGTCTTGCCACGCTCAAACAGGTTCTGGAACTTCTTGGTAAGCTGCCTCTGTCCGGAGTCGCCGTTGGAGCCGAAGATGGTGATGAAGACGTTGGCGTCTGTGCCCGCACCTTTCTCATCGCCCGTGATAACGATAAGCTCGTATTTCACAGGTACGAGGCTTTGGGCCTTGCTGGTGAAGCTCTCGATGAACTTACTGCACTCAAAAGTCTGGAACTCATCCCGTTTTGAAGAAAGAGGGATGGCGATGTCACAACGGAAGATGTACCTGAGTGAAACAGGACAGGTTATGGAAATACAGAGCATGCATTTACTAGCCTCACTAGTCTAGATCCTGAGGTTTACACCATAATTTAACACTGGTAGTTGCCGATAGCCTTTGACTTCCATTGTATTTTTTTTTTCCATACTGTGGAGGTCAATGGCTGCCAGAGACTGTTTGGTTACCAGCATTCTTCAAATGATTTTCTTTTGTGTTCAGCAGAAAAAAGATATGGAAGCCCATTTCTGCCAGGGAATCAAAAATAAAAAAAGGTCATTTTTATCTTGCAATTCTGCGAGATATAAACTCTTAATTCTGAGAAATTAAGTCAGAATTGTGTGATATAAACTCGCAATTGAGAGTTATAAAGTAAGAATTGCTAGTTTTTCTCAGAATTGCGTATTAAAAAGTTAGAATCGCAATATATAAACTTGCAATTGTGAACTGTAAGTCAGAATTGTGAGTTATAAAGTCAGTTCTGAGAAATAAACTAAATTCTGAGAAATTAAGTCAGAACTGCGATTGCTAGCTATAAAGTCAGAATTGCAAGAAATAAGCTTGCAAATTGCAACTTTTTTTCTCAGAGCTTGCAATCCTGAGAAATAAACTTGCAATTCTGAAAAATTAAGTCAGAATTGTGTGATATAAACTTACAACTATGAGTTAAAGTCAAAATTGCGAGTTTTTCTCAGAATTGTGAGTTATAAAGTTAGAATTACGAGATAAAAACTTGCAATTGTGTTATAAATCAGGATCGCAAGTCTTTCTCATAATTGCAAATTATAAAGTCAGTTCTGAGAAAAAAACTCTTGAAATCAGAATTTTGTGATATAAACTCGCAATTTCTAGTCAGAATTCCGAGAAATAAGCTCGCAAATCGTGACTTTTTTCTCAGAATTGTGAGACATAAACTTGCAATTCTTAGAAATAAACTTGCAATCCTGAAAAATATTATCAGAATTGCGAGATATAAACTCAATTGAGAGTTATAAAGTCAGAATTGCGTGATATAAACTCACAACTGTGAGTTAAAGTCAAAATTGCAAGTTTTTCTCAGAATTGCGAGTTATAAAGTCAGTTCTGAGAAATAAACTCTCGATTCTGAGAAATTAAGTCAGAATTGTGATATAAACTCACAACTGAGTTAGTCAAAATTGCAAGTTTTTCTCAGAATGAATATAAACTCATAATTGCGAGTTATAAAGTCAGAATTGCGAGTCTGAGAAATTAAGTCAGAAATGTGATATAAATTTGCAATTGCAAGTTTTAAAGTCAGAATTGTGAGATATAAATTCACAAATTGACTTTTTTCAGAATTACATGATATAAACTCGCAATTGTGAGTCAAAGTCAGAATGGCGAGATACTAACTTGCAACTGCGAGTTATAAAGTCAGAACTGCAAAATATGAACTCGCAATTCTGAGAACATATCAGTCTTTTTCCCCTCAATTTTTCACTGGCAATTTTGACTTTATATCTCACAATTCTGACTTTATTTCTTGCAATTGTGAGTTTATTTCACATAATTCTGACTTTCAAACTTGCAATTGCGAGTTTATATCACGCAATTATGACTTTATAACTCACAGTTGCGAGTTTATATCTTGCAATTCTGTGAAAAAAGTCAGAACTGTGATATTAAAAGTCGCAATGACCTTTTTTTTTATTTTGTATTGAGTGGTGGAAAGAAGCTCATACAGGTTTGGCAAAACTTGAGGGTGTATAAATAATGACTGAATTTCATTTTGGGGTGTATGGTCACTCACTTATTGCCCAGCTCCTTTTCCGTGACGACAACCTCCTCCACAAACCAGGAGGCTTCGACTTTGACTTTCTTGCCATCTTTAGGAATGTGTCCCAGACAGATACTAGCGATGTCTCCCAGCTCTTTGGAGGAGAACACAAAGCTGTCTGCAGAGCCTCTGAAATCACAAGTGGAGCAGTGTAGCGCATGTTAATCTATTAAAAAACAATACTAACTGAGAAACAAATGTACACCTACCGTAAGAAGCGCTTCTTTTTAGTCGAGTTCTCCATCACAAACTCTTTGGAACGTCCTTTCTTCCCTTCAAGAACGATCCAGGCATTTTCTTTGGTTTCAGCATCATCCGTATCTGCTGTCATGACCAGGATCTCATATTCTGTATGAGGCAGAACACATGCTGTTATATTATCTAAAATCGAATTTATATTACTATTAGAATTTCAAATTTATATTTTAGATATAGATTTTTTATATATAAATTTATATATAGATTTTGAAGATTTGAAGATTTTCTGCTCACTAAGTCTGCATTTATAATAATATTACAACTCTTTTTTTCTTTCATTGTAATATATTTTATTTTTTATTCCTCTGATACTCCAGTGTTATTAATTATATATACAGGTCCTTCTCAAAAAATTAGCATATTGTGATAAAGTTCATTATTTTCTGTAATGTACTGATAAACATTAGACTTTCATATATTTTAGATTCATTACACACAACTCGAAGTAGTTCAAGCCTTTTATTGTTTTAATATTGATGATTTTGGCATACAGCTCATGAAAACCCAAAATTCCTATCTCAAAAAATTAGCATATCATGAAAAGGTTCTCTAAACGAGCTATTAACCTAATCATCTGAATCAACTAATTAACTCTAAACACCTGCAAAAGATTCCTGAGGCTTTTAAAAACTCCCAGCCTGGTTCATTACTCAAAACCGCAATCATGGGTAAGACTGCCGACCTGACTGCTGTCCAGAAGGCCATCATTGACACCCTCAAGCAAGAGGTCTGTGGGAAGGAAAAAGTGTGGCAGAAAACGCTGCACAACGAGAAGAGGTGACCGGACCCTGAGGAAGATTGTGGAGAAGGACCGATTCCAGACCTTGGGGGACCTGCGGAAGCAGTGGACTGAGTCTGGAGTAGAAACATCCAGAGCCACCGTGTACAGGCGTGTGCAGGAAATGGGCTACAGGTGCCGCATTCCCCAGGTCAAGCCACTTTTGAACCAGAAACGGCGGCAGAAGCGCCTGACCTGGGCTACAGAGAAGCAGCACTGGACTGTTGCTCAGTGGTCCAAAGTACTTTTTTCGGATGAAAGCAAATTTTGCATGTCATTCGGAAATCAAGGTGCCAGAGTCTGGAGGAAGACTGGGGAGAGGGAAATGCCAAAATGCCTGAAGTCCAGTGTCAAGTACCCACAGTCAGTGATGGTCTGGGTGCCATGTCAGCTGCTGGTGTTGGTCCACTGTGTTTTATCAAGGGCAGGGTCAATGCAGCTAGCTATCAGGAGATTTTGGAGCACTTCATGCTTCCATCTGCTGAAAAGCTTTATGGAGATGAAGATTTCATTTTTCAGCACGACCTGGCACCTGCTCACAGTGCCAAAACCACTGGTAAATGGTTTACTGACCATGGTATTACTGTGCTCAATTGGCCTGCCAACTCTCCTGACCTGAACCCCATAGAGAATCTGTGGGATATTGTGAAGAGAAAGTTGAGAGACGCAAGACCCAACACTCTGGATGAGCTTAAGGCCGCTATCGAAGCATCCTGGGCCTCCATAACACCTCAGCAGTGCCACAGGCTGATTGCCTCCATGCCACGCCGCATTGAAGCAGTCATTTCTGCAAAAGGATTCCCGACCAAGTATTGAGTGCATAACTGAACATAATTATTTGAAGGTTGACTTTTTTTGTATTAAAAACACTTTTCTTTTATTGGTCGGATGAAATATGCTAATTTTTTGAGATAGGAATTTTGGGTTTTCATGAGCTGTATGCCAAAATCATCAATATTAAAACAATAAAAGGCTTGAACTACTTCAGTTGTGTGTAATGAATCTAAAATATATGAAAGTCTAATGTTTATCAGTACATTACAGAAAATAATGAACTTTATCACAATATGCTAATTTTTTGAGAAGGACCTGTATATATATATATATATATATATATATATATATAATAATAATTTTTTTTTTTTAACAACTAAAATAAGAAAAATGAAATAAAAAAAAAAAGTATGATGTCAAACGATTAATCACATCCAAAGTAAAAGTTTGTTTCCATAATATATGTGTATGTACTGTGTATATTTATTATGTATATAAAAATACACACACATATACATGTATATATTTAGGGGAAAAAATATATTTTAAATATATTTATATATAAAATAAATTATATTAATTTAAATGTATACATGTAAATAGATGTAAATATTATTAAAATATATACTGTATCTGTGTTTATTTACATATTTACAAATATACACAGAATAAATACATATATTATGTAAACAAAAACTAATCATTAATCGTTTGACAGCACTGCAAAAAAAAAAAAAAAAAAAAAAAAAATCTATATTTACACTACAAAAAAATGCTTTTTTTTCTGAGATTTTTTTGTCTTGTTTCCAGCCAAAATACCTAAAAATTCTTAAATCAAGAAGGATTTTCTAGACAAGTAAAAATTATTGTCTTGTTTTCAGAAAAAAGTGAGTTTTTGCTTAAAATAATCTGCCAATGGGGTAAACAAAATAATCTTATTTTAAGCAGAAATATAGATTATTTTGCTTACACCATTAGGAGTTAATTTTGCTAGTTTTAAGCAAAAACTCACTTAATTTTAACATATTTTGTCTAAAAAACAAGACAAGAATTTTTACTTGTCTTTTTAGCTGGAAACCAGACAAAGAAATCAAAGAAAAGTTTTTTGTTGCAGTGTACAATAATTAATTCAACAATGATGTAATTAAAATGCATATTCCTGGTCTGTTTATAAATGATTCACCTGTGCATGTTATTCCAAAGAAATTAATTCTGTCAAAATTAACTGTTTTTAATTCAGCTCCATTTATCTGTGTATAATCGCATGTGTGTCTCACTGGTTTTTTCATCGAAATCCACTGCATCGTTGTTGGCACACGCCAGCTCTCTCATTATCTGTCCATCATCCTCGTTCTTGGCGAGCCAGCGGTCACACTGGAAGCGAAACTTCTTCCCCAAGATGTCGTCATGCACATCCACATACTCCAGGTGCCAACCAGCAGCCACACCTGCCAACAAAAACACAAACTTGTTTTGAGCATATAAACATTTGACAGATCCTAGCTAATCTGCTCATCACTAGTGTTGCTCTAAGCTCTCTGATTGGCTCACCCGAGTTGTCGTGCCAAATGCGCACTTTCGAGAGCTCGCCCAAGCTGAGGATGTCTGGGAAACGGAACGTGTCCGTCTGTTTGCGCTCAAACTTGTTAGTGTTGTTGCTTTCTTTTAGAGTTAGCGTTCCAGTGTCACCATTCTCACCAAAAATAATCATCCACACGTTAGCATCGGTTCCAGATGCTGAAAAGCAACCGATCATAGGTTATGATCAACTGTACCAATCGAAAAAGTGTTTTGAAGTAGTTGTAGACAAGGAACTGCATACCAGTAACATCGCTGGTCTTCACAGAAACGGTGTAGGTGGTGAGCTCCACCATTTCCTCGTCATCTATTACTGCAGGCATCTCACATATGAGTGTTCGCTTGGGCCCGTATGAGCGAGACAGCCATTCCTCATATGTAAATAACCCCACTTCATCCGTCTGCAGGTTATGCAGTTCAATCTACATACAGTACATACACACATTAATATGTTTAAAGGCTTGAGAAGTTACTATATACCTATGTCACTTTCTCTTACAAACCTTATCTAGAAACCAGTCGGGTCTGCTTCCAGAACCATCTATACGCACTCTCATCTTTCTCAGAGGAGCAATATCCTCAATTTCTAGATTGAATGTGTCTTTCTGGCCTCGTTCAAACCTACACACATTAAACACACAAAAACAACACAATTTTAATGTTTCCATGGATAATCATAAAGACTGTGGTCCCAAGTAAACAGGTTGGTTATGAGACCATAACAAAAACCATAACATTAAAAAATACTTATTTTATTTAAGCCATTTACATTTAGACGTAATACTTGTACTGACGTACTAAAATAACTAAAAAATTAATAAGAACAAAATTATGTTTAATGTTTTTTAAAGAAGTCTTATCTGGTCACCAAGCCTGTATTTATTGTACAACAAAAACAGTAACATTTTGAAATATTTTTACTATTTAAAATAACTGCTCTCTGTTTGAACATATTTTAAAACAGAATTTATTCCTGTGATTTCAAAGCTGAATTTTCAGCATCATTACTCCAGTCACATGATTTGCTGCTCAAAAAACGTTTATTATTATAATTATTATGTTGAAAACAGCTGAGTAGAATTTTTTCCAAGTTTCTTTGCTTAATAGAAAGTTATATTTGAATTAGAAATTGTTTGTAACATTATAAATATTTATCATCATCATCCTTGCTAAATAAAAGTATTAATTTTTATCATTTCTGATGACTGGAGTAATGATGCTGAAAATGTAGCTTTGATCAATTTGATAAATTACATGTTAAAATATATTCAAATAGAAAGCAGTTATTTTAAATAGCAAAAATATTTCACAATATTACTGATTTCCCAGTATTTTGGATCAAATAAATGCAGGCTTGGTGAGCAGAAGAGACTTTTTAAAAAGACATTAAAAATCTTGATTAAATGATTAAAAATAAACAACAGAATTACTAAAACTTACTAATATTAAATTGAAAATATAAAAATAAAGTCTAATATAAAATATTAACACAAACTATAGTAGTTTATCAAAGTCAATAAAACAATACTGCAGGTAACCCATTTTCCCCCCCAAATTCTTACATTTTTCAACTCAAATCAATAAACTGCATGAAAACATTACATTTATCTTGGAATAATAATGACCACCTAAGTGTACATTATCCTTATGTTTGTTTATGTGCGTTTGCACATGTACCTGTCCTCTAATTTTGGCAGCAGCATTTCCTCTGAAGTGCCATAGACTCCAAACACAGTCATGTAGATCTGTGTGTCTGTACCTGCGTGCTGGACATCTCCTGTTATCACCGTTACCTCATAGATCACCTAGGAGAAAAATATATTTCATAAAGTTCACTTTCTGTAGCATACAGCAGCAAATCAGCATTTTAGAATGACTTCTGAAGGATTATGTGACTAAAAATTCAGCTTTGCATCAAAGAAATAAATTACACCTTAAAATATTTACAAATAGAGAACAGCTACTTTAAATTGTAATAATATTTCAAAATATTACTGTTTTTATTATATTTTTGATCAAATAAATCCAGCCTTGGTGAGCAGAAGAGATTTATTTCAAAAGCATTAAACAGTTGTACCAAACCTAAACTTTTGAACAGTAGTCTATACTGTAAAAAAATAAAAAATTATATATATATATATAATATATATATATATATGGATGGATTTAGAGGCTTTTGCATCTGAACTCTTCATATTTTATATATATATATATATATATATATATAATAAAGTTCTCCTACTATTTTTAAAGTAAAAGGAAATTAAATGTTGTACCTTCTGTGGGATATTAACAGTTTCTGCATCCTGTACATCTAAGAAGCGAGCGGTGAGTCCATCTCCTCTGTCTTTGGCCAACCAGCATTTACAGGGAAACATGTAGCGCACTGCTTTAGTCGGCACATCGACAGTCAACTCCTCCACTAACCAGCAGCTCTCTGGAGTCGCCCCATCATGGCCCAACTACACACAACACAACAATCTGACATCTGCAATATCTATGTGTACTGTAAATTGAGATTATGAAATAAAATGAAACTACTGAATCTGTGTGTGTTTTCCCTCACTTCCACTTTTTTGATGTCGCCAACATCTGTTCCGTAGCAGGTGAAGTAATCCAAGGATCCAGGCAGGAATGCGTTTTTCCCATCCAAGTCAAGCCAGAGGCGTTCTGTCTTCTTGTTCTTCTTTCCTATGATGATAACGTAGACTCGGCTACTCGTCCCAGCGTCCCGATCCGAACCCGTCGTCACCGAGAAGTGGTAGGGAATCACTATACACACACACACACACACACACATTCATACACGTAACTGTTTTCCTCATATTATATAGAAAATAGTGATGTTTACTGAAAAAACTTCCACAATGCAAGGGTGTTGCAGATGATTACATTAAATTAAACTTGTAAATAAAAAATGAACACAAAAACGTAAATTAAATAAATCAATTTAATTGGTATTTACTCATTTAACTAGAAAATAGTGGTGTTTACTCATGAAAAACTTTCACAATGCAAGTGTGTTGTGGGTGATTAAATTAAATTACTAAACCTTTATTTTAAACTTGAAAATTAAATATTTATAATAAACATTAAAAACTTTCCACAATGCAAGTGTGTTGTACGTTAAAAAACTTCCACAATGCAATGTGTGTTGTGGGTGGAATTAAATTAAATTAAATTAAATTAAAATTTTAATTATTAAACGTTTATATGAAACTTGTAAATTAAACATTTAAAATGTTTAGAAAAAGATTAAAATTCAATTAATTTTTTTTTAATTTAATTAATTTAAACATTTATATTAAATTTGTTCATTAAAAAATTACATAAACATGTAAATCAAAGTGATGTTTAATCATGAAAAACTCCTACAATGCAAGGGGGCTTGTGGGTGATTAAATTACATTCAATTCAATTCAATTAAAAATGTATATGAAAATGAACATTAAATTGGTATTTACTCATTCAACTAGAAAATAGTGGTGTTTACTCATGAAAAAACTTCCACAATACCAGTGTATTGTGGGTAAATAAAATAAAATACATTTTGCTAAAAAAAAAAAAAAGTGAAATTAAATTAAATTCATAAACTTGAAAATTAAACATTTACATAAAATATAAATAAAAAATAAAATTCAATTTAAAAAACAACTGAACAATATTATAAACTGACATGCTGGATGAATAATATTTTTATTTTTTACACAAAAAAAAATTATTAAATATTTTAGATTCTATAATAAAATTTGCAATTCTCAAATTCATTACATATACATTTCACTTAACCCTCTAAGGTTTGAGTGGATTTTTTTTTATTAATTTATTTTGTTTATTTAAAAGTCTTGTTTTTAAGTCACTGAAATAAGGTAAAAACATAATGAACATAACACAGATAATATAATTGGTAAATGTTTTGCAATAAGGTTTCATAACATGAACAAACAATGAAGATTACTTCTTATGCATTTATTAATCTTAACCACTGCTATTTTCAACATACACTCATTGTTAGTTTATGTTAGCTAATGCATAGCAAATGAGACCTTATTGTAAAATGTTATCACATAAAATCTAAAACTGACGACTGATGGACCTTTGAAGTCCAGTGTATGTAGTGGAGTGGGACCCTATATGCTTGTACTTACAAGATTCCTCCTCTTCCTCTTCTTCCTCTGAATGTCGTTTCTTATTTTTCTTGTTCATGTTGCTGTCCAGATTTGTCACTTTTTTAATTGGACAGAAGGCGGTCTCTCGCTCTCCCTCATACCCCTACACACATATACACACACAGTATATACATGTAGATGTGCTCTGGACTAGTCTGTAACGCTGTAACATTGTTAACGCATGCATGCACGGGTGCACACATGCACACATGCAGGCAGACCTTAACGTAGAACACCCTGTCGATCCGTTTGTCCTCCTTCTTTCTCGACAGCCATCGCTCACACAAAAACAGAAACACTTCCTCCGTATCTTGGTCCACTACTTCCACCTGGTCCAGGTACCAATCAGCACTCAGCATGCTGTTGTCATGGCGAACGCGGATCTTGAACACCTGTCCCAGATCCACGGCCTCCAGAGTGAAGGTGTCCACCTGACCAATCAGAAGCAGTCGTTGTCAGCAGCCAATCAGAGGGCAGGTACACTACCGTTTAAAAGTTTGGGATCAGAAATATTTTTATTCAGCAAAAATGCAATGATCATTTAAGACATCTAGTGACCCTGGAAAACAAAACCAATCATTTGAAACCTAAAAGCCTGAAACTTTATTTGATTAAAAATACAGAAAAAAAAACTGTAATATTATGAAATGTTAATGCAATTTAAAACAATGGTTTATACTTATATTGTATTGTTAACTTATATTGTTAGTAAAGATTTCTATTTTGAATAAATGCTATTATTTTTATTCATCAAAGAATCCTGAGAAAAGTATCACAGGTTCCAAAAAAATATTAGGCAGCACAACTGTTTCCAACATTGATAATAAAAGTAATAAATCAATATATTAGAATGATTTCTGAAGGATCATGTGACACTGAAGACTGGCGTAATGGCTGATGAAAATTCAGCTTTGCATCACAGAAATAAATTGTATTTTAAAGTATATTAAAATAATAAAAACACACATTTATTTTGAATTGCAATAATATTTCATAATATTACTTTTTTCTGTATTTTTGATCAAATAAATGGATCTTTGAAGAGCATAAGAGACTTAAAAATCTTACTGATCCCAAACTTTTGAGCACCAGTGTACCTGTGCTACTTAAGACTGGTTTTGTGGTCCAGGGTCACATTTATAGTGTTATGTTAAAAAACAAAAATACAAAACAACATTGATAATAACAAAAAAATGTTTTTTTGAGCAGCAAATCAGCATATTAGAATGATTTCTGATGGATCATGTGCCACTGAAGACTGGAGTAATGATGCTGAAAATTCAGCTTTGCATCACAGGAAGTAAATTAAATTTTACAATATATTCAAATTGAAAACAGTTACTTTAAATAGTAATAATATTACACAGTATTACTGATTTTACTGTATTGTTAATCAAATAAATGCAGCTTTGGTGATCAGAAAAGACTTTAAAAAAACATCATTATCAAACTTATAACTGGAAGTGCACAGTATTAAAAAAATGATTTTATTTAAAATTCATTCAAAATGAAAAAGCATTAGGATGATGTCCTCCTAAAGACATGTGTTTGTGTGTCTCACCGATCCTCTCTCAAACTTGTTGCTGTTCTCAGACTTGCTGAGTTTGCGTTCTCCAGTGTCGCCCATGTCTCCGTAAAGAGTGATGAAAACGTTGGCATCGGTTCCGGCTCCATAAACGTCCCCCGTGTTCACTGTCACTGTATACGTGTGTACTGCAACACACACATATATGTAAGTCTTCCTGTAGCTTAAATAGTAGAGCATTGTGCTTGCAATACCAAGGTTATGGGTTTGATTCCCAGGTAATGAATGAATTAGTTTGAATGCATAAATATAATATATATGTGACCCTGGACCACAAAACCAGTCATAAGTAGCACAGGTATATTTGTAGCAGTAGCCAACAATACATTGCATGGGTCAAAATGATAGATTTTTTATGATATTAAGTAAAGATCATGCTCCATGAAGATATTTAGTAAATATTCTACTTTAAATATATCAAAACTTAATTTTTGATTGGTAATATGCATTGCTAAGAACTTCATCTGGACAACTTTATAGGCAATTTTCTCACTATTTAGATTTTTTTGCACTCTCAGATTCCAGATTCCAAATATTGTCTTATCCTAACAAACCATACATCAGTGGAAAGCATATTTATTTCAGATGATGTATAATTCTTAATTCAAAAAAATCGATCCTTATGACTGATTATGTGGTCCACATATAGATAATGATAAATGAAAAACTGTCCACACACTTACTCTCTAGAGCGTCGTCCACCTCTGTCTCGATGACTTTGAGCGTTCCGTCTCGTGATAGTTTCTCCACGATGATGTCAGACGGCACCAGCTCTCGAATGGTCTCGCCATCCTCCTCGGAGCGAGCCAACCACACCTCGCACGGGAATATTGCAGTCTCTGAGCCCTGAATGTGCACACATTTTGAGTCTTAGCATGTTGAATCTTAGTCCTTTACATTTTATTAGAGGAAATTAGATCAAGTGTTCATTCAAAGGTTGAATGTGTAATTTTTTCACTGTTGAAATACTTTCTCCTACTCTTGCTCATAATGCAACCCTAAGTAGGTTGAATCGAATATGTAGTTGTGGTCAGAATTGTTATCTGGCATGAGTTTAGTGTTAAACGGACCAGTTTGGTCAGAAAATGGGGAAGAGGAGGCTAGTTTACATTAAAGTAAAATGTAAGAAAAAAAATGTAGTATTGTGAAATGTTAATGCAATTTAAAACAGTGGTTTTCTATTTTAATATACTTTAATATAATTTATTATATTAAAGTATAATATAATAAATTATATTATGTGATGCAAAGCTGAATTTTTTTAGCATCATTACTCCAGTCTTTAGTGTCACATGATCCTTCAAAAATCATTCTAATACGCTGATTTGCTGCTCAATAAATATTTCTTCTTATTAGCAATGCTGAATACAGCTTTGCTGCTTCATATAATTGTGCAAACTACATTACCAGTCAAAATTTTTTGAACTGTATTTGTAATGTTTTTTTAAGCTCACAAAGCCTGCATTTATTTGATCAAAAATACAGCAAAAAAAGTAACATTTTTTAATTTGCAATAGAAAACAGCTGAATTTTAGCATCATTACTACAGTCACATGATCCTTTAGAAATCATTCTAATATTCAGATTTTCTGCTACAAAATGTATTATTATTACTATGTTGACAAAAGCTGAGTAGAATTGCTTCAGGTTTCTTTGATGAATAGAAAGTTCAGAAGAACAGCATTTATCTGAAATCTTTTGTCACGTTATAAAGTCATTAAATTATAATGACTCCAAGTTTTTGGATGGTATAGCTTTTTTTTTTCAGATAAATGCTGATCTTTGGATCTGATCATCAAATAATCCTGAATAAAAAGTACTCAACTGTTTTAAATATTGATAATAATGCATAATGTTTTCTTCAACAGCAAATTAGCATATTAGAATGATTTCTAAAGGATCATGTGACACTAAAGACTGGAGTAATGATGCTGAAAATTTTGCTTTGATCACAAGATATAAATTACATTTTAAACTATATTCAAATAGAAAGCAGTTATTTTAAATAGTAAAAATATTTCACATTTTTACAGTTTTTGCTGTACTTTGGATCAAATAAAAGCAGGCTCTGAGAGCTTCTTTAAAAAAACATTCTGACTGGTAGTGCATGATTCTTTGATTCTTCTTCTTTTTCTATTTCTTCTTCAGCAATTAGTAGAAATAGAAATTTTCTGTAACATTCTGAATGTCACTTTTGATCAATTTAATGCATATTTGCGTAAAAAAAACCCTGCACTGAACGGTACTGTAAATAAACAGCTTTTGCTGGTAAACGATTGGACGTGAAGGTTGATATCAGAGTTTCACGCTGGTGTGATGTGCTTGACGGAGCTACAGCTGAGGCAGTGTTTCACTTCTCTACTGTACACAGATAGCACTGGAGTGGAGCGACAGGTCAGAGAAGATTAGTCACTGGAACTAATTATACAAACACAACAGAGAGCAGATGTGGGTCAATGAAATGGGTGTACGATAGACAGCGGAGAAGAAAAGAAGGTTTTCCACAGCCAGATGGGAACATTCTAGACTCAACCAAGTTTCACGTTGCCCGAATTAAGACCAACGTATCTGGTCCAAACTGTAGCTCAGTCTGGACAAAAATACCCACTTACGCAAAAAAGAAACGTCTGGCCAGCGTGTGAAAGCTGTTTAACTCTGTCAAACAGAGATAAAGTTTGGTTAGGTATTGTAGGAAAAAGCTTATTACCTTCCCTTTCCGTAGAAGTCGGCGAATTTCCACACGGTCTAAATGCCAGCCAGGATTCACCCCTCGATTATCATGACCGATCCGAATTTTCTCAATAATATCGCCAATGTCCTCCAACTGCAGAAGCCCAGAATCAACATAAACATCACTGCTGTCAGTGTAACCCTCGTTTTGAAATTATTAATAGAAAATTTAAGATGAAAGTTCAGACTGGTTTTAAAGTATGAAAATAAAACTGAAACTAAAATTAAAACCATTTAAAAATGTAACTTGAAATAAAATAAACATTAAATGCAACTAGATAAGAAAGTTCATCAAGGCAAACTTTAAATTGGCTTGAGAAAGCCGAACCAGAAAGTTTAAAAAGTTTATAAAGTTTGAAAAGTTTAAGAAGTTTTAAAAACTTTTACCTTTTTAAAGTTTAAAGTAGTTTTAAAAGCTTAATGTTAGATAACATGTTGTTAGCACTTTTCTAGCATGATTAGCATGTCACTAGCATTTTGCTAGCATGATTAGCAAGTTACTATAAACTTTATTCAACTAGTTGCATTCCCCATTTTAGTTTAGTTTCACTTGATGTAATAAAATAACTAAAACGGAAATAAAAATGTATAAAAAAAATATATAAACATTGTCTAACTACTAAAATAACAAAAACACACAACAAAATTAGTAAAACTTTAACTTAAAAACTATAATAACAGCAATAAAACTTCTGCTCACAGAGACTGCATTTATTTGATCCAAAGCACAGCAAATGCAGTAAAATTGTGAAATATTTTTACTATTTAAAATAACTGTTTTCTATTTGAATATATTTTTAAAAGTAAATCATTTCAGTAATCAATGCTACATTTTCAGCATTATTTTGCAGTACTTTGGACCAAAAAAAAGGAATTTCTTTAAAAAAAAAAATCTTTACTGTTCAAAATTTTTTTGACTGGTAGCGTAAGATGTGCAGCACAGAAATGATCAGCTCATTTACCTCTACGATGAACATGTCCTCCGCCCCTCGTTCAAAGTACATCCTCCTCTCTCTCTTATTGACGCAGAGAGATTTCTGTGACGTACACACTCCATTCTGCCCATACAGAATGATGAAGACGTCTGCGTCCGTTCCCGCAGCAAATATATCACTGGTGAAGATTTTAATCTCATAGGGAACAACTGCAAAGAGGAAAGCACATGAATCATGAGGAGCCTATGTAGGTTTGATTGTTATGGCACCAACTGATAAGTCTGTAATCATAGCTACATGAACATGTGTCATACAGGGTGTGTATAGTACTGTCTGCAGTTCATTAGGGTACAGGTCTCTGACAATGGCACCATCGTCTTTTCCCTTATCCAGCCAGCGGCCACATGGAAACCGCAGCAGCTGACCCAGAGATGGAGCATCAATCTCTACCCAGTCCAGAAACCAGCCTGGAGATATACCTGAGAAAACAGGATAAACCCCCCACAAACACACGCATGCAACAGACACGTGCAACATCCACATACACACATGTACACTGTAAGTAATTGTCTGTAGGATTTACACCAATGCTGCCTTGTAGTGAGGATTCAGAAGAGAGCCAGTGACATTAAATTATCACAAAATAAGTGACAGTTTAATGTAAAAAAAGACATAAACAAAGATACAGACACAAATTCATATGGATATAAATAAACCTTCATTTTCATTATGCATGCACAAACCTTACTGAATTCATTAAGTGTGCACCTTAATTTAATTTAAAATATTTATGTTTTATGAAAATGCAGAATCCGGTCATAAAAATGTAATTTACTCTATAATGTCACGGTATTTGCCCATTTTTGAATGAATAAATCAAATGTAGGCCAGTACACTCAAATCAAAACGTAATATGGACTAGTGTTACTATAATATTGTCATATCATATAGAAACAGAAACTTAAAGGTCTTCACAACAAACTGTCAAAATAAAGGTTCGGTTCAACTTGTGACAGAAATATATTACTTAATGTAATGATAGTATTACTATTAGTAATGAAATTATTATCAAAACATAATTTTAAAGTAATGTTTACCAGAAAAATTAATTACCAGAATTCATTTTTTAGATATAAAAATCAATTATTTAGAGATGCTTCTGATTATTACGAGCCATTAAAATGGAATTCAGAAATTAATAGAAATCATAGAATTAAAATGATTTTCATAGGAACATAAAAATGTATTTTTTGTTAAACTGTTAATAAATTGCTGTTAAATTAAATTTTATATATATATATATATATATATATATATATATATATAAAAATTTAAATGGGGAAAAACATTTATGCAGAAAAAAATGTAATGGAACTTGGGGAGAAAAAAAAAATTTAAAAACATGAAAATTAGAAATGTTTTCTTGCCAACTAACTGAAATAAGTTAAAGTTAATAAATTACTAAAACTGAAATAAAAATAAATTAAAGCTATTTAGAAATTGTTAAAACAATTTCATAAGGCCCTATATTTGCTATCAAAATACAATATTGTGAAATATTATTGCAATTTTAAATAATTGTTTTCTATTTTAATATATTTTAAAATGTAATTTACTCTTGTGATCCAAAGCTGAATTTTCAGCATCATCACTGCAGTCTTCCGAAATCATTCTATGATTTCAACATTTTCTAATGATTAAAAAGTTCAAAAGAATAGCATTAATAAGAAATATAAATGTATAAATGTTATGTTCTGTCACTTTTGATCAGTTTAATGCATCCTTGCCGAATAGAAGCATTCATTTCTTTTTAACCAACCCCAAACGAATGGTACTTTTTTAATGTATAATAGATTTTCACAAAATAAGAACATAAGAAAAAATAAGTCAAATCAGAAACATCTTTATGATTATGTTTAGAAAAAAACGTTATACTATTCCTTATACTACCTTCAAATAACATCACTGTTTTTAACAACACAATAAGGTCATTATTAGGAATAGCTGTAAATTACTTTTGTTTTTTGCTGTAAAAAGAACAGCGATTCGTTACAGTGTAAACACACAAGCGAGCACACGCACACACATTTCAATCATCAATGCACAGATTTTAACGTAACCAGTCCTACAAAATGCAGATTCAACATATTTGCATACGTTTTCAATAGTTTAAACATTACAGAGTGATATTTGATGTGAATGTGTGTACCTGCGTTGTCATGTCCGATGCGGATTCTCTTGAGTTTTCCGATGTCCACTGCCTCTATGGTGAACTCGTCGATCAATCCCAACTCAAACTTGTTCTTATAATTCTTAGACGCCTTTAGATTAATGATTCCTGACACACAAACATACTTTTCAGTAGCTGATGGGCAAATAGTACTAATAGTACAGTGTTACTAGTGTTACCGGTGTCATCTTTGGTTCCGTAAAGAATAGTGAAAACATTTGCATCGGTCCCGGCGTTCTTCTTCTCCCCTGTTTTTACTCTCATTGTGAACGTAGTGGACATGGCTACACACATAATCAATGTCATATCAATGCAATAAGCAAATGGCATTAGGTTAAAATGTAACATTCCAAACCTTTTTGCTCTAATCCGAGTTGAGCAGGCGACGACTCCTCTTCTTCATCTTCATCTCTCTTCATGAAAGCCTCATCTACAGGCACTAACTCACGGCCCAGCTGCCCGTCATCTTCATCGACTGCCAACCAGCGCTGACAGGGGAAAAAGTACCTGAACAACACACAAACATGGAGAAATCACTAATGATCAGTGTTGGGGAAAGTTACTTTTAAAAGTAATGCATTACAATATTGCATTAACTCCCTAAAAAAGTAACTAATTACGTTACTTAGTTGCTTTTTATGGAAGCTAATGCGTTACATTACTTTTGCACTACTTTCTAAACCTGGGCAGGGATTGTTTGTTTTTAATATAAAAAGTTAGCAAATGTAAAAGCCCTTTCACACAAAAAATGTGAAATGAATAAGCCTAAGTCTAAAGGAAACGTAAATTCATATCTGTACAGTAGAACTGTAGGAGAAGGAAGTTAAACACTCTTCAGCAATGAGAAAAATGAAGCACAAATGTTAGTTTAAGTAAGTTTTGCTTATTAGTATGGTTGAATTGGATCAACAAAGGTCAGCAGCAAAGATATTGATTAAAAAAATGGGAGTAAATACATGGAAACAAAAATAATTAGCATTAGATTTTTGGAAAAGTAATGAATTACTTTACTAGTTACTTGAAAAAAAGTAATCTGATTACGTAACTCGCGTTACTTGTAATGCGTTACCCCCAACATTGCTAATGACATCATGTCAGGTGTTTCTCCTTATAACAAAGGGGTTAATGGTTTTGGTACATTTTTAAAACTCTTAGTACAAAAATCCAAACTGATCACACTTCTAACATCACTAGTCATGCTTTCAAAACCTGATCTCATGATTTCATTGTAGTTGTACATATTTTCATTCCACACAATGATTGTTTTCAAACACAAGGTCATTGTGATATATATTAAGAACATTTGGTTTAACCACCAAAACACAACAGTAATTTAGTACTTTTAACAATCAGGTCATTCAAGAGCTAATAACGCAGGATTCATGTTTCAAATCACCTTTGTTGCTGAAATAATTACAGTAATACAGGCAATTAGAGCAATTGTGTTAGAAATGACACTTACATCATCAATCATCTACATTGCATTTCATGTTTGTAAAAGTATTTATCCAGTTTTTTATCAAAAGGTGTGATCAATGTATGACATGGCCTTAAGATTTTGTGCTAGAACAGAGTTCTGCTGTGCCCTGACTGTGCCATATGACTGAATCTATACTCTAGCTGAACTTTTAAGATGAAGGGTGAGTTATAGTAATATGCAGTATTTACCATGGTAATGCTTCTATATACAGTATCACATGGCACAATGTAATGTAAAATGCTGTATTTGATGCCATCTGTCTCCCTTCTTCTGATATACCTCTGATTAGTTCCTCACCCTTGTGTCCTGCTGTATGCTCAAACATAGCAAAACACAGTTTTACAAATGAGGACACTCTCAAAAGGAGGTTTTAGGTGATTTCGTCAAGTTTTGCTTACTTTTGGGAACCAATGTGTCCCCAAAATATGGTTACAGTAAGTAGGTAAATAGGTACACACACACACACCCAATAATGGGTCTTATACTGTATCCCCCTACATTAACCCTACTCCTAAACCTACCCTCATAGGGCCCAAAAAAGGGCAATGATTTCAGATATTGCTATCTTTGTGGGTACATTTTGTCCCATAAAATAGGGTTTACTGTACTTAAACCACACACACACACACTCTTACAAAATTTCACCTTAGATAAATCACTTTTAGTGTACAGATAATTAATTGCATTTGGTTATCCCTAAAAGTTGTATAGAAACTATATATCTATTGATTCTGTATCTATAGATGCACCTAAGGATTCACGGATTAACCATTAAGATGAGTTAGGTTAAATAACAGACAAATGTATTAAACTGAATAAGAAGTCATGCAAATGAAAAGTTTGATAGGCAGTTACTGTGAATCAAACAGATGAAAGTTATTTTGTATAGTGAAAAGGATATTCTGTGATTGTGTGTATTGTAGAAAAACAAGATATGCTGAAATGTTTGAAAAATGTGCACTTTTGATGATTTGTTGTGAGATTAGTACTAAGAGTTTTGAAAAGCTACCACTTGCTTGTTAAAATTGCACCAAACCAATTAATAAAAACTGTAAATGAGAAATACATTATGTGTTTTGAGCAACATGCATGACACTCACATGGTTTCATCTTTCGTATCAAAGATCTCGACGCGGTCCAGGTACCACGAAGCATTCGCCTGCTTGTTGTCATGACGAATCCTCAGTTTCTTCAGCAGCCCCAGATCCATCCCAGTGATCGTGAACACGTCCTCCTGAAAATGGTGCACATTCAGATACATTCTGTATACAATGTGAATGTGTGGCTGTTTTGTTCCACTCACCTGTCCGCGCTCAAACTTGTTGAGGTGGTTTGACTTGCGTAGTTTTCTCTCGCCCGTGTCTCCCATTTCTCCATAGATGTTGATGTAAACACCCGCATCGGTTCCGGCGCCCAGCATATCCCCGGTGAACACATGAACCTCGTAGGAGTTTTCTAAAACACAAATGTCACAAAATGCTACCAAGACCCCCAAAGGTATTTTACGACTTCTGACACACTTAGAATGCCTGGATCTCATTGTATTAGATAACGAAATAGCAAAAATAATTATTATCAAAATTTATTTTAAAGCAACTTTAATACACTTAAAAAATATATTTTAAATTAAATAATTTTTAATAAAATATGTATATGCATTTAAAATTAATACATTTACTTGTAAATGTATTTAAAATGCATAAACAGATTTATTTAAAAATGTATATGAATTGTGTTTAAAATGAGTAAATGTATTAATTAGAAATATTAATTTAGAATATAAACGTTTTTCATACACATACTTTTTATCAATACATATTTATCAATGCATGTTTCATTTCTTTAAAATTTATATTTTATATATATATATATATATATATAATACATAAATCTGCATTTATCACACATTTTAAATGAATTATTCATTTTGCTAAAATGTGACCCTGGACCAAAAAAACTGTCTTAAGTAGCAAGGGTATATTTGTAGCAATAGCCAAAAATACATTGCATGAGTCAAAATGATTGATTATTCTTTTATGCAAAAAATCATTAGGATATTAGGTAAAGATCATGTTCCATAAAGATATTTTGTAAATTTCCTACTGTAAATATATCAAAACTTAGTAATATTGCCTAAATATTGTCCTAACGAACCATACATCAATGGAAAGCTTATTTATTCAGCTTTTAGATTATGTATAAATCTCAATTTGACTTGTTTTGTGGTCCAGGTCGAGGATTAAAATGCATTGTTTTTTATATATACTTTTTTTATACTTTTTGGTTGTGAAGCATTGAATCTCTCTCTATACCCTCCAGATCTTCATAATCCTCAGCATGCAGCTCCACGAGTATCTCTCCATCCTCTTCATCACGAGCGAGCCATCGGCCACATGGGAAACTGTAAGCTCGAACAACCTCTTTCAGTTCACCTGGTGATTCCTCTTCTTCCTCCTACAAACAAGTGATTGGATGGTTGTAAAAAATTAATATTTAAATATTAGTAGTTGATCAGTATTAGTTTTTCAATTGCTCGTTCTGAAAATGTTCAGTTTGGTCACTTTCAGTATTGAACATTTAGTTGCTGGACTAGACTACATAAAGTCTAAATTAACGTCTCACTTCGAAAATACACTTTTTTTGTTTCAAATGCAACTTCAGGCCCGTTCTGACCTTCTTCTTCTTTTTCTTTTTCTTGTCTTTCTTGTCCTCCTCTTTCTTCTCTGGTTTCACCATTGCCATGACTAGCCGCTTAACGTCCACTTTTTCCAGGAACCATCCAGCCCCTATTCCTGAGCCGTCATGGCCGATTCGGATCTTATAGACCCGTCCCACATCTAGGCCTTCGATCTTAAATCAACCAATGAAAAAGCATCTCTTAAGACACAACTACGCAGATTCCAGAAACGTCAAGAAGAATTTTCATATACAGCTCCATTAACTCACCCTAAAGATCTCAGTGGTTCCTCTCTCAAAGTTGTTGGATCGGCTCTTGAGCTGTATTAGTTCAGTTTTTCCCTCCTCACCGTAAATCTGCAGGAAGACGTTCGCATTCGTCCCTCCGGCCCACACGTCTCCTGTCACCACAGTGACTTCATAATTGATCACTGTCGATTAGAAAAGGTGAATTTCACTTCAATAGTCTAATGTGAGTGCATATATTAAAATTGCATGGGTTTGATTCCCAGGATCTGCAAGAAGACAGAAATGTATACTCTTATAAACAAGTATTTGTGAAATACATACATTTCTCTATCTCCAGCGTCTCACTAGGATAGATTTCCACCTCCACCTTCCCATCAGCCTCGTCCTTACAGAGCCAGCGATGACTGGGGAACATGTACTGCAGCCCATGCACCGGCACCCAGATCTGAACGCTGTCCAGGAACCAACCGGCTCGAAGACCCTCGTTAGTGTGGCCAATCAGCAACCTGTTTATCTACAGGCCCCTCCCACAGAGCGGAGGGGGGTTACAATAAATACGCAAATTTGGCACATTCGTTTTATTTTAGAAGAATAGAAGTATAATTGTTATGTAACTGTATGAATGATGTTATGTTGTATGTATTTTATTCATTTATAATGTGAGCAGACACATAATTTCTTGTGACACTGAACAGTTGCATTTTTGACATTTGCAGTACCTATCCTGATTAAACAGAATAAAATAGAATGAATTTAACAGAACAGAGTGAATTTAAACAACACAACATAACAGAATAGACAGAATAGAATAGAATAGAATAGAATAGAGTTTAAGAGAATAATTTGAACAACAGAACACAACACAATAGAACAAATGTGAACGACAGAACAAAATAGAATAGAATGACTTTAATAGAATAATTTAAACAACAGAACACAACAGAACAAATGCGAACAACATAGAATAGATTAGATTAGAAAATGAGTTTAATAGAATAATTTGAATAGAACAAAATACAATAGAACAAATGTGAACAACACAATAGAAGAGAAGAGAAGAGAAGAGAAGAGAAGAGAAGAGAAGAGAAGAGAAGAGAAGAGAAGAGAAGAGAAAATGAGTTTAACAGAATAAATTGAACACAACAGAACAAATGTGAACAACATAATAGAATAGAATAGAATAGAATAGAATAGAATAGAAAATTAGTTTAAAAGAATAATTGGAACAGAACAAAAAAACAGAACAAATTTGAAGATTAACAGAATAGAATAGAATATTTTTCAACTTTAGACTGGGTGAATGTGCCGAACATGAACAGGTAGCACACCTTGCCAATGTCAAAGGTCTCTATGGTGAAGATGTCCGTCTGTCCCGTCTCAAAATAGTTCCCCAGGTCGTTATCGGAGACGACCAGCAGCATCTTGTTGGTGTCGCCTTTCTCTCCGTACAGCTTTACGAACACCTTCGAATCTGAGCTGGCACCATTAATACTGCCCGTCTTTATCGCAATGTGATAACCGACAGCTGGAAAACACACACATCAAAATCCATTGTATCTAGACAGTCATACAAGCTACTTTTTGGTTCATTATTGTATTTTACATTTTTGTATGTGATAATGTTTGCATGTGTGTGTTCACGCACTAAACAAACGTTGGCCATCATCAGTAGGGACTAACTCTCTTGCAATCTGCCCGTCGTCTTCATTACGATCCAACCACCTGAGATGAGACAGAGAGAGATACAGTAGGAGAACGTGCAGGATGAGTGTGTGTATGTGTGTGTAACTGAGCTCTCTCCATGGTGTAGGTAGGGTTTCCTCGGCACTCATTAGTGTCCATTAGTAACCAGAGTCCGTTTTCTCAACTACATAATTGACTTAAACACCACTCTCCCATGTACTTTACCAGGCCAGACACATGCATATATACGTACTTATACTGACAAGCAAGTTTGAAATGTGCTTTAGCACACAAGCTGTTTGTTAGATAGTCTTGCCTGAAACATGGGAACTCGATGGCTGATGCCTCAGGTTGCCCCTCCTCTCTGATCATCACCTTATCCAGGAACCAACCACATCCTCCGCCTCGTCCGTCATGACCAATCCGAACCCTCCTGATCTGTCCCAGTGTTACCGCCTCTACCAGGAACTCATCATGCTGAGAAAAGAGTAGATCATGTACTATAAATGCACTGTATTGGGTTCTGTATCCTACAATGCAATGTGTTGAACTGGATAACAACTCATTATTTAATCAGATTACCAAGAGTAGAGACATATTTAGACATTTTAGTCTCACACTGACTTTAATATAAAGAGGTCAAACAGTAAACCTTAAAAAAAACGAACTAAAAAAAAATAACTCTTTTCTATTTGAATATATTTTAAAATTTAATTTATTCCTGCGATGTCAAAGTTGAAATTTTGGCATCATTACTCCAGTCACATGATCCTTCAGAAATCATATTTCAATATTCAGATTTGCTGCTCAAAACATTTATTATTATTATTATTATTATTAATTATTATTATTAATTATTATTATATGTTGAAAACAGACAGCATTTATCTGAAATAGAAATTTTTAGAAATTTTTAACATTAAAAATAACTTTATCATCACTTTTGATCAATTTAAAGCATCCTTGCTAAATAAAAGTATTAATCGCTATAATTTCTTTCCCCCCCAAAAATAAATAAAATTTGTACTGACTCCAAGATTTTGAATGGTATAGTGTATAATGTTACACAAGCTTTTTTTCTTTTTAGATTAATGCTGATCTTTGGATCTTTTTATTCATCTAAGTATCCTGAAAAAAATTACTCAACTGTTTTAAATATTCATAATAATAATAATAATAATAATAATAATAATAAAATTGTTCCTTCAACAGCAAAACAGCGTATTATAATGATTTCTGAACGGTCATGTGACACTGAAGACTGGAGTAATAATGCTGAAAATACAACTTTGATAACAAATAGAAAAGAGTTATTTTAAATAGTAAAAATATATTAAAATTTTACAGTTTTTGCTGTACTTTGGATCAAATAAATGCAGGCTTGGTGAGCAGAAAAAACATTACAAATCCTATTGTACAAAAACTTTTGACTGGTAGTATAAATTAAATTAAAGCTGCCTTTAAATGGTAAATAATAGAGTAAAAAAACAAAAATAATGTGCAGAAAGATCCAAAGATCAGCATTTATCTAAAAAAACTAAAAAAAAAAAGCAGTAGAAGGAGTCAGTATAAAAATCTTTGTAATTTTTGGGAAAGAAATTATAATGATTAATACTTTTATTTAGCAAGGATGCTTTAAACTGATGATAAAGACATTTTGATCACAAATAGAAAACATATAGTTTTGTAATTTTAAATAGTAAAAATATATACAAATTTTACTGTTTTTGCTGTACTTTGGATCAAATAAATGCAGGCTTGGTGTGCAGAAGAGACCTCTTTAAAAAAACATTACAAATGTTTTCTAAAACTTTTGACTGGTAAATTAAATTAAAGCTGCCTTTAAATGGTAAATAATAGAGTAAAAACAAAAATAATGTGAAATATTATTAAAATGTTTTCTATTTTACAATATTCTGAAATATAATTTATTCCTGAGATGGCAAATCAGTCATTACTCCATTATTCAGCATCACATGATCCTTCAAAAATAAGTCTAATATGATGATTTGCTGCTCAAGAATTTCTTATTATTGTTAATGTTGAAAACAGTTGTGCTGCTCAATATTTTTGTATGTTATCATTTGAACAATATTTTTGCATGTTTCATACTCACGTTTCCTTTCTCAAACTTGTTGGCATTGTTTTTGCTCATGAACATCAGACGCTCTCCAGTGTCTCCCAAGTCACCAATGATGTTCAAATAAACACTGGCATCTGTTCCACTTCCACTGACGTTTCCCGTACAAATCGTTGCACGATACTTAATAACTGATAAAAAGCAAAAGTATTATAAACAATTAAATAAATCTTTATCTTTGTTTGTAAAATTGCTTTTTTTATGCTGTTAACTACTAATATAATGCATGACGGAGTTTGGGATTACCAAGTCCAAAACACAGGTTCTTTAGTGCTTCTTTGCAGACACTTTATTGTTATTATAAAATATTATTGATTATTTTGGGTTCTTGAGCTGTTATGTTTTCAAAAAATCATTCTTGACGTTTCATCATTGGTTCATTAGATTCATGTTTCAGATTCTGGGATCTGTAAAACACTAGTAAATGCATCTTAAAAACTAAAGAATAAAGGTTTGGTAACACTCAAAGCCTTTATGCGTTATAACAATGCCATGTAATGCACCTTATAATGCACTGTACAATCTAATGAATAATTGTAACCACAGTACATTACATACATTATAACACTTATCAATTCATTGTTACAATATGCATTTTAAATTTGGTTATAATTGTATGTATTAGGACGCACATTATAAAAAATTATAATGCATTATACCCTTTAATAGCCCTTTATAATTAATTAAACATAAAGGCTTTAATTAAAGTGTTACCAAACGTTTTTGTGACACATAAAAATAAAAAAAAGCGTGTTTTGAAGTTCTCTCACGTGGTAAAGGTTCTGGCACGAGTTTTCCGGTGGCTGGCAGCTCTCTAACGATCTCATTGTCGTCTTCATTGATGTCCAACCAACGATTACAAACAAATGAGTATTTCTCTCTAGTTAGGGTCTTCATCAATGTCACCTTCATATAGAAAAGCACAATAACCAAGAAGAAAATGTTATGACAAAGGGTTCAAGACAAATAATAAAGTTCTTTATTTTGTTTAATATCAACGTTGTCTCAGCTGTTTCCCCTATTACTGGATACAGAAATACAAACTGAAACAGATGGCATTCATAAAAATGTAAAGCTAAATGTACACTGTTTTTGGGCATTAAGATTTTTAATGTTTTTTTTTTAAAGTCTCTTCTGCTCACCAAGCCTGCATTTATTTGATCCAAAGTACAGCAAAAACTGTATATTTTGAAACTCTTTTCTTTTTTAATATAGTTTATTTCAAATGTAATTTATTGATGACTCAAAACTGAATTACTCCAGTCACATGATCCTTCAGAAATCATTCTAATATTCTGATTTGCTGCTCAAAAAACAGTCCCTGGTGACCCTGGACCACAAAACCAGTCATAAGTGTAATTTTTTCGAAATTGAGATATAAACATCATTTGAAAGTTTAATAAATAAGCTTTACATTGATGTATGGTTACTGTTATGATAGGACAATATTTGGCCGAGATACAGCTATTTGAAAATCTGGAATCTGAGGGTGCAAAAAAAATCAAAAGACTGAGGAAATCACCTTTAAAGTTGTCCAAATGAAGGTCTTACTGATGCATATTACTTTATTTATATATATTTACAGTAGAAAATTTACAAAATATCTTAACGGAACATGATCTTTACTTAATATCCTAATGATTTTTGGCATAAAACAAAAATCAATCATTTTGACCCATACAATGTATTTTTGGCTATTGCTTCAGATATACACCTGCGACTTAAGAGTGGTTTTGTGGTCCAGGGTCATATTTATTATTATTATTATTATTACAATGGAAACAGCTGAATACAATTTTTTCAGGTTTCTTTGATGGATAGAAAGTTCAGAAGAACAGCAAATCTTTTGTAACATTAGAAGTGTCTTTATCATCACTTCTGATCCAGTTAAAGCATCCTTGCTAAATAAAAGTATTAATTTCAATAAGTTCTTTACAGATATGTACATAGTGTATAATGTTACAAAAGCTTTTTTTATTTCAGATAAATGCTGAACTTTGGATCTTTCTATTCAATAAAGAATCCAGAGAAAATGTACTCAGCTGTTTTAAATATTGATAACAATAATAAATGTTTCCTGAACAGCAAATCGGCATATAAGAATGATTTCTGAAGGATCATGTGACACTGAAGACTGGAGTAATGATGCTGAAAATTCAGCTTTGATTCACAGGAAATAAATTATATTTTAAAATATATTCAAATAGAAAGCAGTTATTTTAAATAGTAAAAATATTTCACAATATTACTGCTTTTGCTGTATTTGTATCAAATAAATGCAGGCTTGGTGAGCAAAAGAGACTTCTTTAAAAACATTACAAAAATATTACTGATAGTGTATTTGTATAGTGTAGATCATTTGCATTTTAAAGTGCACAAATCCTTTTAAGTTGTACCAGCACACATAGCTGATGCTTGCTTGCTTACATCATGATTACAGTGTGAAATGGACAAATTGTTTCAGTGTAATAGTGCACTAGTCTGAAGTGCAGGTCTCTCACCCTGCCAAGATGCCAGCCAGAGAAAGGATGCCTCTTTTCGTGCCAGATTCTCAGCTTGCGTATCTTTCCGATATCGGGCATCTCAATCTAGAGCAACAGCAAAAATGTAAAATACAAAAATGTATTTTGATAAGATTCAACACTGCATTAGACAAATATATCAAAGACAAAAACTTCTCAGGTGATCAGGTGATCAACTTAACATAGATATATTGACACTTAGGTATACAAATGTGTTTTGGGACCACTGTATATTTATAGAATGAGACACAAAGACAAAAATACACACAGACATACAATGAACTTGTCGCACTGTCCCTGTTCAAAACTGTCCGATTTGCTCTCGAGTTTCATTTCGTCGCTCTTGCCTTTCTCTCCATACACCTGCAGGAAGACCTGTGCATCTGTGCCAGCACCTTTCATTTCGGATGTAAAGATCCACAGAGACCAGGGGAATTCTGTAAAACACACACAAACAGACAGAAATAATTTTTTTAATTACTGCTTTTTTAGAGTATTATTTCATTTTATCACTGACTTTATTATTTTTATGAATATAATCATATTTTATCATTGATCTTATTTTCATTTCAATACATTGTATTAATTGTATTGTTTTTCTGAATATAATTTTATTTTAATATTGATGTTAGCATTTTTAATAAAATAATTTAAAGTATTCTTTTTCACAGTGCAATAACTAATGTTAACAAACACAACTTTTGATTTTAAAATAAACAGTTTAAACTAAAATCATGTTTTATACTTACAAGTCTAACAACCAAAAAAAAGGTCTAGCCAACAAAAGGTTTGACTAGATTAGTGGCACATTTTTCAGTTGATTAATATTATATATATATTTTTTTTTAATTTTAAATAAAATTAAAAACGATTTAACCTAAAATCATGTTTTATACCTGCAAGTCTAAAAAAAAAGTTCTAGCCAACAAGATGTTTGACTAGATTGAATAAAATAAAATGTAATAAAGTAAGATAAAATTAAATTAAAATAAATTAAATAGTAATGTGATTTGTTTATTTGCTGTTTTGCAAGCATGCATTATAAATAATTCAACATTACTTTTAAATGTTATTTTATTATTGATGTTATTATTTTTATTAAGATAAACCTTTTTTATAAAGATAAATATTACTTCTATGAAAATTATTTTATTTTAACGCTGACTTTATTATATTTTTTAGATTTAACTATTTTATTATTGATGCTATTATTTTTAATAATATAATTGTCTAATAGATGTTTTACAAAATAAATACATATTTTATAAAAATATTTCATTTTATTATTGCATCATTAATTATGAATATAACTTGATTGATTTATTTGATTTATAGATTTTTTGTAAGTATGTTTATTATAGTTTTTATATTATATATAATATAAATAATATACTATTTCGTTTTTTATTTTTATAAATATAAATTTTATCATTGATCTTATTTTCCTTTCAACATGGTTTTATTTTTTTTATGAATAAACCTTTATTTTATTGTTTTTAGGAATATAATTTTATTTTAATATTGAACATCTTTTTATAAAATAATTACACATTTTTTTATTGATTTAGTTTTTTTTCACAGTGCAATAACTAATGCAGTTAACTAATATTACTAATGAACCCTTTTTAATGAATATAATTTTATTTTACTATTAATTTAACCATTTTTGCATCAACTAAACGAATGACAATAACCTTTAAATATAGCTTAAATACAACAGCTCTATTTAAGTACATTTAACACCAGGTTACACTGGATTGTAGGTGGTTAATCAATAAGATGCAGGTTTTACACTGCAATACAGCATGTTTAGTGAACTTCACCCCTGATTGCTTCGAAAGGGACAGAGTTTGATCATTTGCTCACTCTTTTGCTTTTTCTGCCTGAGTGAGACCATCTCATACAGTTCTCGCTCCACCAGTCCATCACCCTCATCTTCATCCAACCACCTGCCGCAAGGAAATACCTGCTCTAAACCTGTGAACGGGCAGTATACGGTCACCTGTGAGAGAAAAAGAGAGACAGATCACACGTTGTATCTATGAATAAGTAATGAAACTTCAAACCACCTTATAGCACAGACCTTTTCGCAATACCAGCCGCAGCTAATCCCAGCGTTGTCGTGTCCGATCGTGACTCTGCTGAGCGGGCTGAGCAGTTCCAGCAGCTCCACGTTAAAGATGTCGATCTGAGCGCGCTCAAACGTGCCACCCTCCAGGAACAACTTACCGCTGTTCTTAATACCTTTATGACCATGCATGACGAAGTGGATCTTAGAGTTAGTGCCAGCTCCACGAATATCACCCGTCATCACCTGAACGTTATACACAATCGCTACACACACATACACAAACAAACAAACCCAAGTAAGTTTTAATCAAATGCACTTATTCTATTCTTATTCTTACGGCTCTTACCCATTGGTTGTGTGGCTCCGGCAAGAACGTCTCTTTGTATTTTGCCGTCCCCTTCTGAGATGTCAAACCAGGCATTGACAGGAAACTCATAAACCTCCTTATTCCCCATGTCATCTATTACAACCTAAACCACAGCATATTAATCAGAGAGGACAGAGAAAATAATATTTTCCATGGGGATTTTATAGGAAAAGTGTGTTTGTGTACTTTATCACACGCCCAGCCAGCAGAAGACCCCTTGTTGTTGTGTCCGATGGTGATTTTTCGAAGTCTGCCAAGATTTGGTGCTTCGATAGTGAATTTGTCTTCATTACCGCGTTCAAAATTGTCCTTTCCATCGCTGGCCAGTTTCCGCTCTCCTGCAAACATCAAACCAAGACAATGCAGAAACAAAAAAAACCTAACATACACATAGAAATATGGACTTTTTTAGTACTGAAACTTGTAAAAAAAAAAAAAAAATTCTAATAAAAAAAATAAATAATAAAAAACTTCAAATAAAAAAAAAAATTAAATTAAATTAAATTATTAAAATGTTTCATAATTGCAAAAATATGTCTAAAAATATTTGTAAATATTTTTAAAAAGTGTTTTTTGCAGCATAAAATAACACAGAAACACAGACATGTCGGTTGTATATGACAAGGATTGGTTTTCTCACAAGAAAGAAAGAAAGCATGGGGTTGGAACAACATGCGGATGTGTACATAATGATAGAATCGTAATTTTTGCATGTCTAAATGCAAAAAGTTTAATAATTGCAAAAATATGTCTAACAATATTTTTTAATATTTTTTAAAAAGTGTTTTTTGCGACATAAAATAACTTGCACAGAAACACAGACTGGTTTCACAGACCTGTATCCCCAAACTCTCCGAAAATATTGAGGTAGACATCAGCATCAGTCCCACTGCCTTTAGCATCCATTGTGAAGACACTGGCTATGAACTTGTTCTCTGCAATACATGAACAAACACACATTAACACACAAGAAATAGCTTCTACATCTTTCTTGTACCTGTGAGATGTAATGTTATATTGTCAGCGGTATCTGGGAATGTTGGACTGGTGATATTGTGATCCCTGTCTGAAACTCTACTCTACTACTAAATTTCTCCTAATCCTATGCAACCTGAGTCTGGTGATGCTTGTGTGCATGCATCTTCTATGATCATGATCAGACGACCTATGTAACATTATCTATGGTTTATATTAGTCAAGATGTGAAGTATATTTGTATCTTATATCTACTAATTTAATGTAATTTTATTTTATTTTATTTAATAATAATAAAAATAATAATAATATAAAATATATATATTTAAAAAAAAAATCAATAAATAACCAATAAATAAATCTAGCCAATGAAAAGCGTGACTAGTTTAGTGGCACATGTAGTCATAAAATGAAATAAAATTAAAAAATGGTTAAACAGGTAAACCTAAAATCATGTTTTATCCTTGGAAGAATTTTGTCTAATAAAAAAAAATCTAGACAACAAAAAGTTTGAGTATATTTATTGTACATTTTTCAGGCACTCAAAATAAAATAAAATACAAAGTTATTTGTTTAACTATTTAAATATAAATGTAACAATTGTAAATGTGTTACAGTTTGGCAAAAAAATGAAATAAAATAACAGTTAAACCTAAATCATGTTTTATACTTGCAAAAAATTTGTCTAATAAAGAAAAATCTAGCCTTTTTTTAAAAAAATAAAATAAAATCATTTTTCACATGGTCCAAAATGTTTTATATTTGCAAGAAATTTGTCTAAAAAAATTCTAGCCAACAAAAAGTTCAGGCACTCCAAAAAATAAAATAAAATACGTAAAAATTAGTTTTTTTAAATAAATAAAATAAAATAAAATATGTGTAAGTAACAACATACGTTTTGGGATATCCATGGGATTCAGGCTACCCAACAGATATCGCACAGTAAGTCCGTCCCCCTCGTCTCTGCTCAGCCAATTGTTGCAGGCGTAAAAGAATCTGAGGTGTGGCCTGTTCATGTCAGTCACGATGACCCGATCCAGGAACCAACTGGCACTCATGCCTGTGTTATCATGCTCGATTCTGCATTACAGGAAGTACATCACAAGACGTATACGATTGTAACTTCTAGAACTTGCCTCGTGGATGTATACAAACATATACGTACCTAATTTTCTTTATTGGCCCAACGTTGTGCGTTTTGATCCTGAAGACGTCAGTCTTGTTTTTTTCAAAAGCTGTCCTGCTCCTGAAATGAACAGAAATAAACAAGTGAACAGACTTGAAACTAATGATTTACTGTGACACTATGCACTGACATCTGAAACTGACTAGTATGCAGGAGTGTGTTTATGAGAAACCATCTGTCACTGACAATGACCCACATATCACTATACGGTCTCTTGCGCTGGCTTTGGCAAAAGCATCTCTCTAATCAAAATGCGAAATGCATGAATTAAAAATCACCCAGTATGAATTACACATCCACTCACACTGCCAAATTACTCACACACATACACACAGACTTACCGATGCGGAGAAATCAACACACATCTCACCTGAGATCAGCACGCTGAAAACGCACCAGCAAACTTTGGAAATGATGACATTTAGACAGATTCAGAGATTCTGTTAAATATCATCTCGATTCCAAAATGTTGCATTCTGACTGGGGGGACAGAATTAAAGTCCAAAAACATTTCTCTCTAAGGAGGAGTTACTGAACAGATCTACCTAATGAATGAGTCTTTGGCTGACTGGATGAATCCCATGAAAATATGTCACAATGCAAAACAAAGATTCATTTAAAAAGTTACATTTAACCCAGACAAGTTTCATGAGATGCACCCAACTACCCAAATAGGCAATATTTCTTAAACAGGTTGTAAAATCATAAATTTGGAGACATACAGTTGAGGTCTAGAGTTACATACACCTTGCAGAGTCTGCAAAATGTTGATTATTTTACCAAAATAAAAGATATTTCACATAAAAGATGTTTACATATAGTCCACATTTATAAAAATGACCCTGTTCAAAAGTTTACATACACTTGATTCTTAATACTGTCTTGTTACCTTAAGAATCCACAGCTGTCTGTGTTTTTTTTTTGTTTGTTTGTTTAGTAATAGTTGCTCATGAGTCCCTTGTTTGTCCTGGACAGTTAAACTGCCAGCTGTTCTTCAGAAAAATCCTTCAGGTCCCACAAATGTTGTTTTTTTTCAGCATTTTTGTGTATTTGAACTAGTGCTGTCAAAGGATTAATCGTGATTAATCGCATCCAAAATAAAAGTTTATGTTTACATACTATATATTTGTGTACTGTGTATATTTAATATGTATATATAAATACACACACATGCATGTATATATTAAGGAAAAATATGCTAGGTTTAAATCTAAAATATTTATATTTATTTATAATATAAATTGCATACAGGTATAAAATATATACATATAAATATTTTGTTTTAATATATACATGTATGTGTGTGTATTAATATGTACAAAATAAATATACAAAGTAAACACACATATAGTATGTAAACATAAACTTTTATTTTGGATGTGATTAATCGTGATTAATCGTTTGACAGCCCTAATTTGAACCCTTTCCAACAATGACTGTATGATTATGAGATCCATCTTTTCACACTGAGGACAAGTTGGACAACTGAGGGACTCTATGCAACTATTACAGAAGACTCAAACGCTCATTGATGCTCCAGAAGGAAAAACCATGCATTAAGACCCGGGGTGAAAACTTTTTGTATTTGAAGATCAGAGTAAATGTAACTTATTTTGTCTTCTAGGAAACATGTAAGTATCTTCTGTAGCTTCTGAAGGGCAGTACCAAAATGGAAAAATATGATATTTTGGCAAAATAATATATATATTTTTTTTACACTTCTTCATTCTGTTCAAAAGTTTTCACCCCCCGGCTCTTAATGCATAATTTTTTCTTTCTAAAGCATCGGTGAGCATTTGAACCTTCTGTAATAGTTGCATATTAGTCCCTCAACTGTCCTCAGTGTGAAAAGATGGATCTCAAACTCAAACAGTCATTACTGGAAAGGGTTCAAATACACAAAAACGCTGGAAAACCAAAGAATTTGTGGGACCTGAAAGATTTTTCTGAAGAACAGCAGGCAGTTTAACTGTTCAGGACAAACAAGGAATTCATGGACTTAACTATCACTAAACAAAAAAACATAGCTGTGGATCATTCTGGTAACAAGAATCATTTTTAGGTCAATTTGATCAATTCCACTGAATAAGATATTTTTATAAATATCTTATTCAGTTCAGTACTAAATAAAAATAACACGGATTTTTTATGATCTCTCTTATTTTGATAAATTAATTAATAATTTGCAGACTCCGCAAGGTGTATGTAAACTTACAACCTCAACTGTACAAACTAAACTTCTGTGCAATTTTCTTCTAAGCTTTTCTGAAGCTACATCTGATTTCCATTTCTGGCCTTTTGACTGCGTTTTATGAGTCATTATGCAACATTAACCATTTGGACATTCATCTGAGCAAGTAAAAACTCTCCCATTAGTAATTAATTCCTGAATCATTTACTGATCAGGACGACTGATCACTGTAGGGAGAGTTTTGAGGGTCTCTCTTTGTACTTATAAAAATCAACACGCATACATGGGACATCATGTATGTGTGTAGATTTCTATGAGTAGCCTACCTGTTTGGGTTGATCGGATGTGCTAACTTCCAACTTTCTGAAAGACCACAAAAGGAAGTGATGTCATATGACTGTACCCTCTCATTGGCCCAATGAGAAAGTCACATGAATCTCTTCACCTTCAGATGAATGTCCATGGTGATGCTGTATAGAGGAGAGCAAATCCTGTGCTTCGCCATGGCATTGTGTGAGTAATGGGTGAGCCAAGCTTGATTAAAATTCATGTCATGAATAATTCATTTCATGAATAATCCTACTAGCCCTATACTAAGAAAACAATATCTGTTTCCCAAAGATGTGATGGTGTGAATGTCATGGACAAGGCATACAGGATGTTCTCTTGTACAGCATTGTGTGCAAAAAGCAATGCATGGCCACACACGAGCAGATGAGGTGGCCATGTTAAAGTTATACCTCTTTTCTGTGCTGTAGATTAGAGAAGAATACAGAATTAAATAATTAACATGGCAGATATGCAGGAATTCCTAGTTATCCTGCACAACAACTTTCACTCAGAAAACACAGTTCCAAGTAACACACTGAATTAAACATTATATTTTGATGTGAAAAGACATAATCCTGTCAAACATACTCCAATCTTGAATATTCTGCAGGGGATCCACTGGTGAGCAAGTGATGTAATGCTAATTTTTTCCAAATCTGTTCTGATAAAGAACAAGCTCATCTACAGTACATTTTGGATGGTCTGAGGGTGAGTTATTTTTTATATGCATTGGAAACTCTTAAAATTTAACATTGTCATGTAGAGACACAGTATTGAAGCATAACTTACTTGCTGGCCAGGTGAACTTTGGGAGTCACTCCAAACTCTCCAAACATGGTGATGAACACATTAGCATCGGTCCCGGCGCCTTTAACATCACCTGTGACGGTCACCACCTCGTACACTGAGAAGAAAGGAGAACATTCTTAGTTTAAACCAATTATACCAGACCATTTGTATAACATTAGACGGGCTGTAGACTCTAGTGCTCAGGTATAGTCTGTGTAACCCAACAACCTGCTATTCTAAGTTCACCCACGTTTGTATAAGATGAATTGCTGTAAGCAATATCTCTGTAACTTAGCCATGTTAACGGAGTGAGAGTACGACATGGCCCTGGTGCTCAATGTGTGACCTCTACCTTTCTCTGAACCGCTGTGAGACCCTGGGACAACCAAATGCATGTCTGAACCTGAGGAGAAGTAACGTTCAAACAGGGTTCACTTGGAACACGTTAAGTTTCTTTTAAACTCTGTGAATACTGGCCATCTGAAATGAGATTCAGAGACTGGACACCATATGAGACTCAGATGTAAACGATGTAAAATTGCATCAGTTGCAAGGGTAATGTACTACTGTATATGCTGTCTACACCACAAGGAGAAAAAAACATGTGTGGAAGGTGCTAAATCGTATAGAGAAGGACTTAGTAAGCAGGAAAGGGTACAATATTTTGACAAACTAAAGTAAATAGGCGGTAAAGATACATATGTAGTATTATGAGCCTAATATTTCACCTAACGTTACCTGACCGGAAATTATAAGAACAAACACGAATGTTGTCAAGATTCTTGCCCTGGAAATCCTGGTTCAGTTTGGCCAACCACAAACTCCTCTCCTCATAGTTTTTTGCACTCTTCTCCTTAATTTGTTATAACTTTTGGCAGTTTGTAGTAACGTTACTCCAAATGTTTTCCCTGGCCCGACCAATTAGTACAGCCCAAAACATGACAATAATTGAGCATTTTCAGAAGCAATAATCAGCAAAATGTTATTTCTGTTCTGTTCGGTGGCATGTTTATGTACTGTGCCGCCAATATGATCGATTGAAATGACTTGAAGAATAACAACCTGGAGTAAACCGTAAATCTGTAAGGTGGATAGGTTATTCAAACTAGTTTTTCTATTATAATGTCCTACCAGTTCTTCTCAAAGCACACAGCTCGAACAGTAGTTTGATTTATTAACAAATGACTCTTATGAACCGGTTCGCCTAATGAATCTTTCACTGAACAAACTCACTGAATCATTCACAGGCAGACACTGAATCAACATGACTCACTGAACAACAATAAGCGACTACTTTAATTTATATATGACGCGAAATAACGTGACAAATATTTGTATACTTACCGTTAATTAATATAATGTAATAACGACAGTCTAATCATTATGACTTCAGGAGGTCGACTTTTCCTGTCAGTAATTTTGGCGCGATGACGATTGGCGCTCGTCTTGCAACCTCCACTGGTTTGCTTAGAGTTAAATGAGTCTTATTGACATTTTAAATAAACCACTAAAGGTTATTAACAAATAAATAGTGACATTACTTATGTTTTGACACTGTAAGTCCCATATAGATCCTAAGAAAACAGCTGAAGTCGCAGCAATTTTGCTATGGTTAACCTTACCTCAGGTAATCACTTAAACGCTGATACGTTTGGACGTAATTGTACGTATTTATTGAATTATTTATTAAAAATACATTTATTTACTCATTTAATTAAAAAACGTTCAAATATAATTATTTTATTGATTTAACTGAAACAAATTAAACTATATACAATATAATTATTTAAAACTGTAAATAGTGAAATGTCATGGAAACTTCAAAACCTCAGTCAGCACAGTGGTTGTCAAAATTGATATAGGCCTAGGTATGCATACTGCATTCGGATCATAATGATCATAAACCAGCTTTGCAGGGTTTTTTATGTATTATTATTATTTATCAGCTTTTGATTCGGCCAGGGTAAGGTACCCCTGGATCAGTGCTAAGCGATAACCTCAACCCTGACGTGCTACGGCCGACTGACCCTGACAGCATGATGTCCATCGTGCTGAATGAGGTTTTGATGGTTCCATGAAAAGGCCGATTAGAGTAT
Source organism: Cirrhinus molitorella (assembly GCA_033026305.1). Taxonomy (NCBI): domain Eukaryota; kingdom Metazoa; phylum Chordata; class Actinopteri; order Cypriniformes; family Cyprinidae; genus Cirrhinus; species Cirrhinus molitorella. The sequence goes on along the minus strand of CM065138.1, from coordinate 4,904,837 downwards.
AATGTTTCAGGCCATAGAGAGGTGCCCGTCTGATTCAAATCCACTATTGGCCCGTTGCCCGCCGCCGTTCTCTCATGCTACCCTGCTGCCAGGACACCATAATAATCAGTCAATCCAGACACGCCTCTGCTGTGCCAATCAGAGACCTCTAGAGCCACCTGCCAATGTGAAATCGGGAAGGTTCTCTGACTGGACGTTAACGGAATGATCAGAATTTTAGAGCAAATCAGATGCAGACACTCTGAAACATAAAATTCTGATAAGAAATTTTTGGCCCAACAACAAGAACATTTTTAAACTTCATACACTCTTAAAAATAATGGTTCCAAATGGTTGGTTTCACAGCGATGCCACAGAAGAACCATTTTGGGTTCCATCATTTTTTTGAATGTGAATAACATTTTAAACATCTAAATAACTGTTTGTGCATTGGAAAAGTTTTATGGATGCTGAAGGTTCTTAATAGAACCACTAATGCTAATAAAGAACGTTTATTTTAAGAGCGTACAGCAACCCTTGTCTATTTCTGCTTTCGCTGATCAACCTCCAACGTTCAAGTAATCAATTAAGAGATGTTCCAGGGTTAAAAGAAATCCAACCTGTGAGAAACCGAGAGAAGGGGGGTGCCTGGCTGAGAGTGAAAGCAGAGAAAGAGACAGATAGACGCAGTGAGAGAGAGAGAGAGAGAGAGAAAGACAGTTCATCCCCAGAAGACAGACAGTTTGACAATAGGTCAGGTGCTACACTTAACCAAGTCTCCAAATGCAGTTTGCTCATTTAAAAGTATAGTTAATCAACAAATGACAATTCTGACACTTATTCAACCTCATGTTGTTCAAAACCTGCATCGCTCTTAAAAAAAAAAAGCTTCCAGAAGGGGTTTTCAGAGCAATGACCAAAGAACTTTCCCGTGAACCTTTTTCTTTCTTTGTGAGAACATTTTGTTAATCTGAAGAGACTTTTCCCACTTTTTTTCAGAACCTTAAGTGCATTCAAAAGGTTCTATAGATATTAAAAGTTCTTCAAAGAACCATCAATGCTAATAAGGAACCACAAAAAGAGAGATTTTGGAGGACAATTCATATAAACCATGGCTGTCAAGCTACAAAAAGAACAACAATAGAAGCAGACCATATGACTTGTGCACTAAATTAAAAGCCTTCAGAAGCTTTATGTGAAAAAAGTTGTTCATTTATAATCTTCTCCAAGCTCTGAAATTTCTACTTTTATGGCGCTTTATGATTTTTTAGTCCTTCATGAAGCTTAAAAGTCATGGCATTTTGCAAGACGTTCTTTCACATAAAACCATGATAGCATGTTTGGAGGAACATAAAGGTAAGAAAATGATGACAGATTTTTCACTTTTTGAACAAACTATCCCTTCAAAATGAATAAATGCATAAAATTCTGACAAATGTTTTGGTGAAAACCTCTTCTGATTTAGTTTTCTGTTTATTTCATTGAAAAGACTGAAAAGGGGAATCCTCATTAAGAGTACCTTTCTTTTTGTTGAATTCATCTTCCTGATCATCCGATTCCTCCGTGTGATAGTTTATCAGCTCGTCCTGGTAGATCTCGGCATAATCCACCTGTTTGACCTTTGACTTCTTCCCTTTCTTTGCTTTCTTTTCATCATCGCTGTCGGAACCCTTCTTTTTCTTTTTATCCTTTTTCTTCTTCTTCTTATCGCCCTCTTCCTCTTCCTCCTCCTGCACAGCGTCCTCATCCTCCTCTTCCTCGGCCGACTTCTTCTTTTTCTTTCCATCTTTGCTCTTTTTCTCCTTGGACCCCATGTCTTCTTGTCCTTCTTTGCTTTCAGATGGTTTACTCTTCTTTTTCTTCTCTTTCCTTACCTCCCGTTCCTCGTTTGAGGGCCGTTTTTCTTTACTGATGGGCTCATTGTTGTTCTGCTCATCCGTCCCGTCGACATTCTCTGTCACCTCAACATCTTTCTTCTTTTTCTTTTTCTCTTTCACGGATTCACTCTTTTTTCTCTTCTCTGTAGGTGTCCCAGCGCTTTCTGTTTTTTCGTCGGAGCTCTTCTGTCTTGTCTTTGCGTCCCTCTTGCTCTTTCCTTTCGACGCTGGCTCCTTCTCCTCTCCTTCGTCATCCCTTTCTTCGGTTTCTGTTGGTTTTTTCTCTTTTGTGGGCATCTTTTATTCATCTGGAGTGTGGCTGGGTGAGGGTGAGTGTTTCCTCGCCGTCTGCGGTGTAAGGTGTCGCCGTCTGACCCGCGCCGGCCGATGGGCCCCTACGTGCAGCTGGAGCGGGGCCTCAGCTCGGAGCCAGAGGCTCTCTCGCGCAGGTCCCGCGGTGCGGCGTGGAGCTCATGAATAATTACTGTGCTCAGTGTGGTCACATGATCTGTGAGAGAAAGCAAATGAAAACGGAGAGGACAGCGAGAGAGAGGGGGCTGGGCCTCACAGCGTTTATTATTCATAGTCTGGGGATCGCTTTACTAAAGCACGGCATGCATTTATATGCACATACAAACTTATATAAGCCATATGTTTATTAAAAATACATAAACACAATGTCAAGAGAAATATATGCTCGTTTGTACGCACTGATTTTACAATTCAAAGGCACATCAAAAGAAAAAGAACATAGCGAGGAAAAAGAAAGAAGTCCAATCTATAACAAAGAAAGAGACAGACAAACAGAGAGAGAGAGAGAGAAAGAAGATACACCAGTAGAGAGGGAGTCTTACAGAACAGATAATTAAAGACGCTTCACTAACACTTGTAAATTATTAACAGTGATTTCATTAACACAAATAAATAAGTTAGTGCCACTGGATTAACGTGGTCAAACTATTTAACATGCTTTACCCAACCTAGGCAATAAAGAAGATCGGGCTCCTAATTTAGGCAAATTGCCGTCTGGCTGAAAAGACAAGTGGAAGAAGTTGCGCTTAAACGTGTGTGTGAAAATAAAGACAAAGAACAGCTCATAAAGGCATTTTTACAATTTCTTGACCGTTTAAAACTCACTTTTCCAGTGTTGGAGGGTTGTGAGTGTTCGAGTTTTGGATAGTTGCTGAGGTGTTCTGAGTAGCTGTCAGGTCAGTCCTCCCTCAAGTTTGTTTTTTTCTGATGGCACTGCTAAAATAGCCTAAAAAGATAGATGTAAAAGATGTTAAAAATTATATATAATTTTACATACACCTTGCAGAATCTGCAAAATGTTAATTCTTTTAGCAAAATTAGAGCAATCATACAAAATGCATGTTTATTTAGTACTGACCTGAATAAGATATTTCACATAAAAAACGTTTACATATAGTCCACAAGAGAAAATAATAGCTGAATTTATAAAAATCACCCTGTTCAAAAGTTTACATACACTTGCTTCTTAATACTGTGTTGTTACCTGAACAATCCACAGCTTTTTTGCTTAGTGATAATAGTGATAATTGAGTCCCTTGTTTGTCCTGAACAGTTAAACTGCCTGCTGTTCGTCAGACAAATTCTTTAGTTTTTCAGCATTTTTGTGTATTTGAACCCTTTCCAACAATGACTGTATGATTTTGAGATCCATCTTTTCACACTGAGGGACTCATATGCAACTATCACAGAAGGTTCAAACTATGCATTATGTGGTGGGGGTGTAAACGTTTGAACAGAATGAAGTTGTGTGCATTTTTCTTATTTTGCCTAAATATCTTTTATTTTTTTCATGTAGTGCTGCCTTTCAGAAGCTACAGAAGATATGTGCATGTTTCCAAGACGACAAAATTTGTTCAAATTTACCATGATCTTCAAATTCAAAAAGTTGTCACCCCCTGGCTCTTAATGCATGTTTTTTCCTTCTGAAGCATCAATGAGCATTTGAACCTTGTGTAATATTTGCATATGAGTCTCTCAGTTATCCTCAGTGTGAAAGGATTGATTATCTTATTCAGGTCAGTACTAAATAAAAAATAACATGCATTTTGCATGATCCCTCTTATTTTGCTAAAAGAATTAACATTTTGCAGATTATGCAAGGTGTATGTAAACTTTTGACTTCAACTGTATATGGGCTATTGACATGACATGGCATTTTCACTGTCCCACAAGAAAAAAATTAATGTAATTAATATTGTAGTTATTTAAAATGCTGTAAATGGTTAGACATTTCTTTGTTCTACATGGGAGATTTGTTTAACTCCATTTTTATTCTTTTTTGATCATTTTCAGTGTTCCAAATACTGTAATTCCATTAATTTAAACTATTTTCTGATGTGTTTGCAGAAAACTGTTACTGTTACTGATACTTTGTTTTTGAAACAGAAAGAATTGAGTTAGTGGAAGCAGAAAGAACACAGAAATATAGAGAGAAAATCCATTAGAAAGGAGGAGATCCTAAGAAAATGATGCAGGAAGTAAACAGAATTAAAGTGATGCCTTAAAAAGTGTAACGTTAACCATATAATAATAATAATAATAATAATAATAATAATAATAATAATTCACATCTTAATGAATATAGTTTGAATATCAATCATATTTAGCTGTGCCACACGTGCAGTGGGGGTTAGAGGAGAACTCAAAGACACCCATAAATTAAATAAATTCATAAACATTTCTGATGGGTTATTATGATATACATAATTGCAAAACATTACAGATAAGTCCATGAGAAATTTTACGCACACAAACACACACACACACACACACACACACACACACACACACACACACACACTTAATACTTAGGCTTATACTGGTGAAAACTAATGCTTATGCTAATTTTTGTGCGAGTATATTTTGATAACCTAGATGTGTATATTGTTTCGTCTGTTTGTTCTTAAGTGTGTGTGTGTGTGTGTGTGTGTGTGTGTGTGTGTGTGTGTGTGTGTGTGTGTGTGTGTGTGTGAATAAGAAATTCTCTTGAGACGACATGCTAATTCTAACTCTTGCCATTAGCTATATTACGAACACCTGATACTGCTATCATCTGATAAACACAAGATCACACACACACACACACACACACACACACACACACATATCTCTCTCGCATACACACGTTTTTATCTCTGTCTCCCTCCCCCAGAAGCAAACAAATTTACCTCAGCAAGGATGGTGTGTGTTTGCTTCAGGATTTGCTATGTTTGTAGGTAGGAAACTTCCAGTAGCACAACAAACTATCATCCCTATTCATATTAAAGAAAAAAAAAACTCGTTTATTTAATTTCACTCAACTAATTCTAGTTTGCACACGTAGAGACATCTTGTGGGCACATACTGTAGTATGACTATCACTGACATGACCAGCAGGCGGCGATAAGTACACACTAGGGTGGGCACACACGTACAGAACACACACCATATGTTAAATAATTCACACTTCACTAAACAGTCTGTTGTGGAGACAACAAACGGGTCAGCTGACCAGCTAATATACTTACATCTGACCCTCCTGTTTGTGTCCAGTCTGATTTGTAAACCGGATCAAATGATTCATTGAAACGAACCGACTCAAATGAACGATTCGTTCTCTGATTCACATATCTGAATTCTCTGAGGTTGAATAATTAATTAAAAATTTTTAGGTTAACTATTCTTGCTGAATATTCATTACAAAAAAATATATATATATATCTGCAGATGCTGTTATGGTTAATAAACCATGTATTTAGAATCCACTGTAAAACAAAACAAAAAAATAATTCAGAGTAGTAAATAAAACAAAAAATGACACCATAGAATAGGCTTGTAGAATGTTCTCCTAATAAAGTTCTGGAAATTATATTTACAAATTCTGTTTGTGTGTCTGTATCGAAGAACTCCAGAGAAATCAAACTATGTTTGTCTGATTAACACTGATTAACCTCTGAAACTGATCAATTATTTACCACTGTCTCAACACCTGACACCAACCCTGGATATCTGTGAGAGAAATACATAAAGAGAGAGAACCCTTTTGTGTTTGTGACATTAAAAATAATATAAAACACCACAGAATTCACTTTAAAGAGGTTGAGCATCACAAAGCTTAGAAGCAGATCTGTGTGCTTTATTAGCTTGACAAACAACTGTACATTTGTATTAACAAAACAATGACAGGACAAAAAAAATAAATAAAAACAGTGCATGAAAAATATTAAATTAATAAAGAATTGTTTTGTGCCAGTTGTGCAACTTAAGAAATAAATGGTGATAGATAGATAGATAGATAGATAGATAGATAGATAGATAGATAGATAGATAGATAGATAGATAGATAGACAGATAGATAGATAGATAGATAGATAGATAGATGGATGATAATACAGTGATAATGTCACTTTGTTATCACAATATCATATACAAGCAACCTGAAACCATAGTATATAAAGTTAAGCATTATAAACATGATCAGCCGATTTAAAAGACACTAAAACCTCAATCACAGATTGTGTGTGAGAGAAAGACATAAACAGTGTTGGATTTGATTACATAAAGTTTTACTTCCCCCGTAAATTATCATACATAACCTCAGAACCTGTGCATTAATCATGTATTTACTATTATACAGAAACGTTTCAACTGAAATGTCAAATTCAGTCTACTTTTATGACAAACTTGCTCTCAAACCATGCTTAGACTGGCATAATCCGTTTTAATCAGGCGCATCGTGACACAATCACAGCCAGTGATATATATATTTGACGTTTAACATACAGCTGATAGGACTGAGGATTTTGGACCAATCATATTCCACTATGGGCGGGGCTACTCTGCAGAAAGAGAAAACGTAGAAATAAAAATTCTCATTCACTGCTTTTAGAGCAGAGTCCTGCACGCGGGCGGGTACCCGACGGGTGAACCGCAAAAATGGACGTAACGGGTGGAATAATATTGACGTGTCGGGTGCGGGTGCGGGTCGGACTGAAGACAGGCACGGGCGGGTTGCAGGTACAGTTATAACCAAGACTATTTCGATTTAGGCCTAATCCGGTACACGCTGATAGGCAGCTCCTTTCAAATGGTCCCGTGCTTGTGTTCGCACTCTGTCTGAAGACCGGGCTACTACAGCGGGATTTGCAAACACTGAGCACTGTAGCCAATCGACAGCTGTATTGACATTGATTGACAGCTGTATGTCTAGTGATTATATTAAAGGGAGTGCTCTTTGCTCGCGTTCTGTATTTAATCTATAGATTACTATGTTTTTATGCAAAATAAAGTTGACTGTTTTTTTATATATATAATTTATGACGGAAAAGTTCATATTTGACTATATTTTTAATCTAATCCTTTTAGTTTAAAATAGATAGTTCACATGTAAGCACGTATATTGTTGTTGGATGTTGCGCGCGCTCTCTTTCTCTCTCTCTCGACTCCGCTGCCAGTTCTACATATTTTTGTGCAGCCTAGTAAAGTTGATTGTTTTTATTTATTTATTTTTTTTTATGAAGGAAAAGCTCATATTTGGCCTCTTAAGCCATTTAGACCTGTTTACAATAGATCGTTCACATGTACGCAATAGTTTTATATTGTTTACACGTTGGATGTTGCTTTCTCTCTCTCTTGATGGGTTGCGTGTGTTCACTTTATACGCATAAACGCATTAACTCAGAATGACTTGTGCTTGTTACATTAAAAAATAAAGGTGTTTTGTCTGCCTCATGTCACTCGGAGATTTAATGCGGGTGCGGTTCGGGTCGCGGTTTTAAGGTCAAACGGGTCGGGTCGGGTTCGGATTTAACGGGGTCGGGTATTCTGTTAACTACTGCGGGTGCGGGTTTATCAAACAGGACCCGTGCAGGACTCTGTTTTAGAGCGCATTAGTGCCCGCCCATATTTTCAGTGGTGTTAGTTCTAGAATTATTCTTCCCAAATTCCCATTCCCAACTGATTTAAAGAGCAGATCATATGGGTTTATGAAAAATATATTTTTTGCAGTTCTTGTCAGATTTCATTGGTAATTTCAAATATGAAATTTAATCATAAACTTGGTGAAGAGTTTTGGAGAATTTGATGTTTCCCCATTCAAAGAGATAAGAGCTGCACTTGCATGCCCAAGACGCGTTTCAAAGATGGCTGCCGAGTGGAATGACTTGCCTTAAAGCAAAGACTATAGAATACCCAAGACATGTCACTCGTGTAGTTTTGAATGGGGAAAAATGCAACGCTCATTATGGCCGTGAAGCCCCGCCTTCTTAACGAAAGAGCCAATCGTTGATTAGTAAAGTCAGTGCGTCACTGCAGTTGCCGCTAGAAGTCCCGGTTGCTATAGAAACAATCGGTGTTCTAAGACGTGCGCTCAGTACTGCGCATGTGCACTGTGTGATCTAGCTTGAAAAATAAGCGTTTTTTAACGCTATTAAAGCGCAAGGAACCATATTTATGAGGCGGTTCTTGTCAGATTTCATTGGTGATTTCAAAAATGTAATCATAAACTTTGATGTTTCCCCATTCAAAGAGATAGGAGCTGCAATTGCATGCCCGAGAGGCGTTTCAAAGATGGCCGCCGAGTGGAATGAGTTGCCTTAAAGGGACTTTGCTTAAAGGGACTGTGATCGCGTTTCGAGGGGGGTCCTGTTAAAATCGCATTCCGAGGTGGAAAATACATGCTTTTTGTCAGGGTTTCCTGGTAAATTTGCATTTCAGGGGCTAAATATAACTTTATTTTGGCCGCTTCAACCCGTGGACATCAAAAACAACCGCGGAAACCGTTTAGAAATCACTGACAAATGACTGTCTAAATGTATATTCTGAAAACATTACAATGTTTTCTGACCTTAGATGTATTTAAACCTGTTGTAGGGGACTCAATATTAGGACACTTTAAAAAACCATATGACCTGCTCTTTAAAAAAAAGTTCATGCAGGTTGCAAGATTGAGGATACGTAACAGGAACGAGCACAATTGACAGTGGAAGGCAACAAGCCTTATGCTGTAAGCTGATGAGTTGATTTATCCACATATTAATATGTCTCTGTCTCTGATGGACTCCAAGGCTTTTTAGGTCAGATAGAATCTGTGATCTCTGACATCATTTTTTGGCTTCCATGGCTTCAACACTGTGTTTTCCACAAACTGGCAACCAGAAATGCTACTGAGTAAACTTGCAATGGGCGGAGTCACACAGATCAAAACAAAAACAGACATTCTGACATAGAACGCACATTTCAAAAATTTGTTTTTCAGAGAAATACAAGTATTTCCGAAATATCTGCAAACATATTATGGTATTTATATGCTTTAGTTGGCTTCAACCAACCTTGGCGCTCACAACAGGTGTCTCTATCAGTTATCGTTAAAAATCAATGCTCCTATGGAGAAAATGAAAGAGTTTTTACTTCCAGAATGCATCTGTTGCGTTCTATTGCGTCCCGCCTAATTTGGCGCCTCCTCACAAAGTTTAAGTCGTGATATCTGCTCTGATACACAAATATGACACCATTACGGAAAATCACCAAACAGGAAACACGTACCATTTTGCAATTGTCCCGACACGATATTGTAAAAACACGTAGTAATAAAACACCTGGCCTTTAAGGCAGTGATTCACGCACGTAAGGAGTTCTGTAGTGCCAGTGAATGGGAGGAGCTCTACAAAACGGACCAATTAGATTGCAGAGACGCTTGGACGTTTCACCTGCAGGGCCCCGTGTGCACGTGCACAATGCCGCGAGCGTGCATGTGCATGAAGTTGAAGATCTCGTATGGCATGGCGTGGAAACCTGGGCGGGGCTTGACGTTGTCATAGTAATGGTGCGTTATGAAGATGCCCGAGGGGTTCATGGGAAACGCCCAGAAGCCGTAGAGATGCACTTCTTCGCATAACTCCATGGCCGCAGTGACCAGCATCAGGCCGCTGCTGAGGCGTTTGGCGCGGACACCCTGTACGGCCCAGAAGCGCTGCACGTTCAGCAGGTACTGCGGGTGGAAGAAGAAGACGCCGCGGGTCGACTCGAAGTCGTCCAGCATGTACTTGACACGGAACGACACATCGGTGTTACGCGTGTTGTAGAACGCCGGCAAAACCACAGAGGAGTTTTCGTAATTCTGCAGAACGTCATAAAATGGCTTTCTCCATTTCTCCAACTTTTGAAACCTGGTCCAAACAGAGAGAGAAAATTTGTGTTTTAATGGTTGCATTACAGGAACGCAAAATGATCTCAATCATATATAGGTATATTTATTATTATTATTACTACTACTATTATAGGTCCCTCTAATACATGTGTGCTGTAATTATACTTAATGTAAAAATACCTATGAATGCTTATTATTATTATTATTATTATTATTATTATTATTAATATTATACTTCATGCAAAAACAACTATGAATTCTTTTTGGAATGGAATGGAATTTTTACATGTTCTTGTTGTTGTTATTTTAATATAAAATTAGTAATTAATAAATTCATTTTTATTTTGCTTAAAATTAAACCTTTTAGAATATTAGAATATAATACAGGATATTTTTATTAGAATTATTTAGAAATCTACTTCTATTATATTAAAATAATGTATTTCTACTAAAAAAGGAAATATATAATTTAATATAATACAATTCAATATATAATATAAAAAATTAGTTTTTAATGTAATATAATATGATATAATATAATATGATAATATTTGGCATCAAGCCTAACGTTACAAATATAATTGATTATTATTATTAATTATTATTATTGCAGGAGCATCTAATAAATGTGTGCTGTAATTATTCTTAATGCAAAAATACCTATGAATGCTAATTATTATTATTATTATTATTAATATAATTGTGTATTGTACATATATTTGTACATATACATATATATATATATATATATTATATAAATTATTAACTTTAACATTTATTTATTTAACATTTTTTCCTCAAACTCTCAAAATACATATATCAAATTAATAAAGTAGGCTATTTATATTCATCATGGTAGTATTTGTTACTGTAAGTTATGTTGATTTAAAAACTTATAATATATATATAATAAATATAATAATAAGGCAAGTATACAATTTTTAATTTGTATAATTTTTTTTTATGTTTTTGTGATATTCACTTAAACCCTGGCATTTACAATATTAGCAAATCCTATATTTAATATTTGTAATACATATATATACTATATATATATATATAAATCGGCATGTGTGTGTATGTACCTCTCAGTTATAATGCTGGGATTTACTGTAACAAGATCAGTCTTAGATCCCACATCTTCACTGTACATATCTGAGATAGGAGGAATATTACATCTGAAAAAAGAGATTTGACATGTTGTTTAGCAGATGCCCCTGTATATTATCAAACAAAGTAACACACCCAACATCATTTTACCGGAAGACAAAGTCAGCTGCGTCGATTTCTCGTCCACACTTGCTGTTTTTGATGATGCCGCCGTTTCCGATGACAGCACATTTCTTAAACTGGGATTTGGAATAGGGCATGTCCTGCAGTCAGAGCACAGAATAAATACATTCAGAAACAGGACAGGAGTAACCGAAATGGGATTACAGGGATGACTGCTTGGAGATGGTTGCTTGGCAACTGTTGCAGGCATAGGGTTTCTAGGGTGTGATCACTGCAGAGGTTGCTAGGTAACGGTTGTCTTGATACTTAAAGATAAGGATGCTTGATTGGTAATGTTTGGCAGGGTGTGTCTGCTTCATGTAAGAGTGAAAACTGAAGAGAAAATCTGTTTTTATATGTGTGTGTGTGTGTAAACACATCTCAGCGTATATGCAGATATCAATTCACCCATTTTGATTAGCTTTCTTTTCCACTGCAGTCAATACATTCTTATGGAATTTACTCAGGATTCCTAATGGAATTTCATAATCGGTCATAATAAGAATCATATTAATTAACAAATATTATTCTTATCTGATAATGTGTATTTTAAAAAATGTTTTTATGCTTCACTTAAAGCCTTGGTATATAGTGCATTATAAAAGTATTCTTAATTAATCATTTATGCCTTGTAATGCAACTTATGATGCATTATATGATCTCTTTAATAACTTTAACCACATAATTTAGCCTCAAACATCAAAGATTATAATATAATATAATATAATATCATTGAAAATCTAGGAATAATCTAAAATTATTGGATATTAGTAGCATAAAAATGTATTTCTACTAAAAAAGATACTATAACAATATATAATATAAATAACATAATTTGGCCTCAAACCTAAAAAATATAATATAATATAATATAATATAATTTTTATTAGAATAATTCAGATATCTATTGTAATAATGTATTTCTACTAAAAAAGAAAAATAATAATACAATTTAATATGTAATATAAATGATATAATTTGGCCTTAAACCTAAAGATAATATAATATAATATAATATAATATAATATAATATAATATAATATAATATAAATTATTTGAAAATCTAGGAATAATATCTAATCTTGGGAAAATAAATTATATAATATAACGTATATAATTAACGTATATTAACCTCAAACCCAAAGAATATAATATAATATAATATAATATACTTGAAAATCTAGGAATAATCCTATATTTTTGGAATAAAAATAATATTATATAACTTCACATATAATATAAATAATATAATATAATATAATATAATATACTTGAAAATCTAGGAATAATCTATAATTTTGGAATAAAAATAATATTATATATATTATATAACTTCACATATAATATAAATAATAAATGTTGGCCTCAAACCTATAATATAAATATAATATAATATAGTACTATATAATATAATATAATATAATATAAATAATTTGACAATCTAGGAATAATCTATAATCTTGGAATAAAATTAATACAATTTGGCCTCAAACCTAAAAAATATAATGTAAAATAGTATAATGTAATATAATTTGACATCGAACCTAAAGAATCAAATAAGAATCCTAGAAATACGTCTATTATATTGGAATAAAGTATTGCTACTAAAAAAGGAAATATTTAAAGGCGCTATAAAAGTTTAATCTAAAAGATTTGCTTTTTGATCTCCAAAAAAAAAAAAGTTTAATCTAAAAGATTTGCTTTTTGATCTCCAAAATGGGCATTTTATCCTCTTGGAATTCTAAAGGATCCTATAAGAAAATTCCAATTAGGATTGATTCTAAGTGATGATAAAATTCCAATAGGAAACATCTATGCATTTTCATCTTCTCTTCCAAGATCTTTCTTCAAAGCTGTGCTTTAAGCGTGATTTAACACTCACGTCGGGGAACATTTTAAAGATCTCCGGGCTGATGTGCAAGATTCCGCTCGTATCCACCTCATAACGCAGTTTGGTGCCCGAGGGAGTGTTTCTCTTCGTGGTAAACAGGAAGGAGGGGGCATTGCAGCAGCGAGACAGAGACATTCTATTGGACAGGAGGAGAGACGACATCATCACTTCGTTACGACTAAAGCATCCTATTGGATATCGTCGGAGATGACATCGCTCCTTTGTTTCGGCAAAGAAATCCCATTAAGATAAAAGAGAAAATCACTTGCACTCACTTGAAGTTATCCGTCTCCTCCTTGTTTTGCTCCCACTTGCACACCTGCAGGTTTCTCCAGCGCTCGAACAGTTCTGATGTTTTCACCCTGTTAAATACAAATAAATAGAGAGAAAAAAAACAGCAGTCTCAGCTATAGGTTTCCTTATTAAAAGCCACTTAAGGAGTGGAAAGGGGAGGGTGTTCTTGCTCAGATATTGTGTTTCTTTAAATAGATGCTCTTTTTACAGGCTTTGTCCTTCGAGACGAGACATTCATCAGGAAATCTGACTCCCGCTGGAACGCTCGCTCTGTGCGTACAGACATCCGAGAGAGAACTTACATGGTCAGTACTTTCACATCTGTGATTTCTTGCCGTAGCTCCTTGCAGGAGGTGGAGTTGTACTCCAAAGAGCCTTCGGAGCGTTCCAGATACCTACCAGAAAACACAGAGTCAGACACGCGTCTTCTGAACACCTGCACACACACTGCAGGAACAACCTGAGATGGGCTTCCACCAGGGAGAACCTAACTGAAGATCCTGATCGCTCACGTTGCACACGCCTTGTCAGACAATCCTGAAGAAACGCCAGCGGATTTCTGTCACAACTCCGAACCAAATCTAGTAGAATCAAACAGGAATCCTCTGAGAATCTCTCGAGATATTTTCTTCATTTACATTGCATGTATTTTCCATATTAATAGAGTCTCTCCATTATCAGTGACAATATCTGAAAAGCTGCTTAATAATCTTAATTTAATTAAATATCTAAATATTTATCTACGCTCTTAAAAATAAAGGTGCTTTAAAGGGTTGTTCACAGCGATGCCATTGAAGAACCATTTTTGCTTCCACGAAGAACCATTCAGTCAAAAAAAAACGTCTCTTTCTTACATTTTTAGAATTTGAAGAACCTTTTGCTGCAAAGAACCTTCTTTATGGAACCATTTCAACAAAGAAGGTTCTTCTATGGCATCGTGAAGTACTTTTATTTTTAAGAGTGTCGTATAAATTTTACAGTTAGTATTTCATAAAAAATTATAACTGAATGTTCTTTAGGGTTTATACTTTTTATTACTAATGAAAATATGGATTTATTAATTTTCTAGTCATTTTAGTCATTTTTTCGGATTACAGATTTAAAAATATATATTTTTGTTACATTTTTTATATTTTAGAGAGTAACTATAGATAGAGAGAGCAGTTTCTAGCCACTAAAATATTTTAGACCTTAATATATATATATATATATATACACACATACACACTGCAAAATCTGTAGAAATGTATTTATTTTTAATTTATTTTTTATAAAAGTATATAATTAAACTTCACATGAGTTATACTATATTTTTAGAATAAAATACTAACAAATAGCAATTTCTACCTGATAAAATATTTTTCAGTTTAACATGAAAAAGTTCATTTATTTTTAAATAAAAATAATTAATTATTTTTAAAAGTGATGAATTTGTAATAATTTAGAAAATCACACTTTTAATATTCATTAATGTATTTGGGTTCACAAGACTGTGAATGAAAATTACAGTTTATAAACCAATATTTATTTATTACATTCATTTATTACCAATGAATTAAAATTTTTATAGTTACTTTAGAAATAATATATATATATATAATGTAATATGATATAATATATTCTAGAGCTTAAAATAAATAAATCTACTTTATATATACCCATAGTATTCTACAAATACTAACAAATAGCAATTTCTTTCTGATAAAATATTTTTGAGTTTAACATTAAAAACATGGAATTATTTAATTAATTAATTAATTTATTTTTTAAGTAATTATTTATTTTAAAAATTGATGAATTTGTAATATTTTAGAAATGGCTTTTCCAGGTTTAAAAATCAAACTTTTATTATACAATAATATGTTTGGGTTTTCCAAGACTGTGCATGAAAATCACGGTTTAAAAATAAATAAACAAATAAATACGCTTTGTACTTTTTATTACCAGCTGATTTCAAGATTTTTCTGGTGAGTTTAGACATTTCTAATTTTCTAAAAAATATTTTTTATTTATTTTCAAATTTTTGTAACTATATAATATAATAATATAGATCTTAAAATATATATACTTACATATTACATATTACAACTGATCAATAAATGTACATGACCTTTCTAGTTGTTTTGTGATTTTTGAGTTTTTGTTTTTACATAATATTTTTAGTGATAAAATACTAAAAAATAGTTGCCTGATAAAAAAAAGTTCTACATGTCAAAAAAGGTTAATTATTATTTTTTAACCGAATTATTTATTTTTAAAATGGATGAATTTGTAATATAAAAATCACACGTTTTATAGTCACTAATATAGTTGGGTTTTCCAAGACTGTGCATGAATAAAAATGGAAATAAAAATTGAGAAAGCCAATTAAATTAAGTCATCTGATAACAGCTTATACGTCTGAAAACATATTTAGTCTTGTTTTTAATAATTTTATGCCTTTTTGTGGCCCCTTTGTAACAGTGCTAAGGCCACTAGATTGAAAATCTATCAAAACAGGTTTCTTGTTTGATCCCATAATTTGATTCCAAATTATAATAGAAATTCCACTTTAGGATTGTTGACAAGCCGCTTTGAAGACTTGTTCCTTCTGTTTCGCAAGACACATTCATCTTAAAACTGTCTTTTCTGAGCAGAAATATAAAAGAAATAGCAGTGTCACCACAATGAGGAGAGGCAGCAGGGTTTGAATGGATGAAATGTGAATCCTCACCTTGGTTGTGAAACAGAAATACAGAAAATTTGCATTAATAAAAACATGTAATAAATGAATGAACTGTAAAATATGAGCGTGTATAGACTGCATCAGTGAGTGTTTTTCTCATTAAATGTCTCTGTTTGCCATTTTCACTCTTGCCTCGGGCACAGTGTCTATGAAAGTGCTTCATGTTTTCATTTTAATGGACTTTAAATGGGCTTTAATGGTGGACGGCTTGCTACTGTAAATGAAATCGGAGCCAAAATGGCTGCTAAAAGCCCTCGCAAAGTCAAAGGCCTCTTGTATATCTGTCTTCCACCATGCTAATGGGTGCCTTACGCATGACTTAAATTGGTTTAGCAAGCACAGTATTTAATGTGAAAGGCTACAAACACTACACCATTTTGAAAATGTTTTTCTTTATTCTATAATAACATTATATAAATGATACTTTCAATCTTACAGCTTTATACAGTAACAAAAATATTTATTAACTGTCTTAGCTAATCTAATAGCATTAGCCAGGCATGTGGACAAAACGAAGGAAAACGTGCCTCATATTCAATATGACTATAAAACTACTACTACTAATTATTATTGTTAATAAATTATTTGTATTATTTAAATTCATTATTATTTATTATTTATTATTATTTCCTTTGTGTATTATTTGTTTTATATTATATATTTATTATTATTTAAAACATATTTGATTATGTTATTATTTTATTATTTCATCAACTATGTATTATTAATAACGATTATTATTCTTTTTATTCAAAATTGTTTTCATTTTATTATATTTAAATGTTATAATTTGAATATTATTACAATAATACTACTGTACTGAAAAAATAAAGGGCTAAGTATTTAATAATAACTAATTAATAATTTATTATTTATTATGTATAATAATATCTATTGTTAAAATAATAATATAATTATTCCTATTTTTCTTATTGTATTATTTGATTTATTTTATTATTATTTTAATGTTATTATTATTTTATAATATAAATATTAGTATTTTCAAAAATGCATTATGTTATTATTTTATTATAATTTCACAAACTACTATTTGTAATTAATAATAATAATAACAATTATTACTATTATTATTGATAAAATATTTTAGCATTATTTAAATTCATTATCATTCATTATTATTAATTATTTATAATATATATATATATATATATAGCATTATTTAAATTCATTATCATTCATTATTATTTATTTATAATATATATATATATATATATATATATTGTTAAAATACAAATATCATTATTCCTATTTTTCTCAATGTATTATTTGTTTTATTATAATTTTAATGTTATTATTATTTTATTATATAAATATTAATATTTTAAAATATATTATTTATGTTATTATTTTATTATCATTTCATCAACTACTATTTATTAATAATAATTATTGTTTTTATTAAAAATATTTTTATTGTATTATTACTTTAATGTTATTATTATTTTATAATATAAATATTAGAATTTAAAGAATATGTTATTTTATTATTATTTCATCAACTACTATTTATAATGAATAATAATTATTATTTTTTTTATTTAAAATATATTTATTTTATTTTATGTAGATGTTATCATTTGAATATTATTACAATAATACTACTGTACTGAAAAAATAAAGGGCTAAGTATTTATTATCATTATTATTAATAATAATAATAATAATATATTTATAATAAATTATTTGTAGTATTGTTGTTGTTATCATTAGTCAAATTATTATTATTATTATTTTTATGATGTTTGTATTGTTATAATAATAATAATTATTATTATAAAATAATAAAAATAAATATTAAATATAATTATATCAAAATAATGATTATTATTATTATTATTCAAAATATATATTGGTATTATTTAAATATTGCAATAATTGCAATAATTTTTTTGTAAAAATAAAAAAAATAGAGTATTTAATTAAAAAAAAAATAATAATAATAATAAATAAGATGCTGTTTGGAAGTTTTGGAGCAAAGCCATTAACTTCGCCTGACTTATGATGGGTAAATGTGAGCTAATTAATAAAAATAATGGTTTGTAATGAACAGCAATGAAAAAAAGAGGCGAAAACAATGTGAAGGAGCATAAAAAACAAGGCATAAGGAAAAAGAGTGAAACACATTTAGCGATTGCATACATCTCTGACTGGAGTGACGTCATGACATGTGACTGTGCTGTAGCCTGAAGAGGTGCACACTGGGTAATCATGAGCGCTCTTTATGTGTGATCAGTCAAACACCCCCGACGACACATTACAACGTTCTGTGATCATTTAGATGAAAAGAAAAACCGTAAAAGAAAAAAAAAAATTCAGGTCAAAGAGAGGCAGTGCAATGTGCAAGCGGGAATCCAGTCACATGACACACGCATACGCACACTACACAAACCGTTTGCGTGCACACACACACAAACACACACACATACTCAAGTGTGCTCATGACACACACAGGTGAGGTGTGGAGGGGTTTAAGAAATGCATGATGGGACACAGAAACAGGGACCCATGACATCCAGAGGAACACAAGGGAGGCCTCCCAACCTCAGGGAGTGGGGAAGGGGGTGATGGGGTCAAAGGTCAAAGGTCGAGGGCGGATGGAAGGTTGCAGACAACATGCACAAACTGAGCGGCGGAGGTGCGCCGAGCACTGAGCATGAGCAGTCGGACCCTCTCAGACCAGATGGAAAAAGACGAAGAGACATCCTCAAAGGGGGGACGTAAGGTTGGCAAGGAAGTGAACTGGCGATGCCATCAGTGTGGCCTACCTTTTCTTTTCTTTTTTTTTCTTCTTAATAGCAGCTAGGCACGGCGTGATAACTACGGAGCTCTTAGCCTCTGAATGCTGAAAATTCTGACGGACACATCTGTCAAGATGCATACAAGTGGATTAGGTTTAGGGTTAGACTCAAACGTCCGATTCAATGACCCTTCAGTTCCTGTCCCAATAGTGAAAAGCACAAAAAGAGCACAAGAGCAGGGTTTCCCCAGTGTAAGAATCCCATTCGCTTCCTCCACAGAAAAACAAAAATCATTCAAATATAAATTTATAATCAGAGCTGGGTAGCTTTCTTACAAATTGTAATCCGTTACTGATTCCAGATTACATGACAAAATTGCAGTCAGTAATGTAAACCGTTACATTACACATTTAAGTAATATACTCAGATTACTTTTGGATTACTTTTAGATTATTTTCAGAACAAAAAATTGCAGATAATGTACTCACCCCCTTGTCATCATCCAAGATGTTTATGTTTTTCTTTCTTGAGGCGTAAAGAAGTGACGTTTTTGAGGAAAACATTTCAGGATTTCTCTCCATATAATGGACTTCTATGGTGCCCCCAAGTTTGAACGTCCAAAATGCAGTTTAAATGCAGTTTCAAAGGGCTCTAAACGATCCCAGCCGATGAAGAAGGGTCTTATTTATAAACCTCAAATGCTCGTCTTGTCTCGTCTCTGTAATGCACATGCGTAGTCTATGTGATCCGGGTCAATACAGTTAGGGTATGTTGAAAAACTCCCATCTTGTTTTCTTCCCCAACTTCAAAATCGTCCTACGACGCTGCAGAAGTACCAACCCAGTGTTTACAAAGTGAACATACAAAGAAGATCAAAGCCCTTTACAAAAACAAGGTAAAACAGTGTTGTAGGACGATTTTAAAAGTTAAAGACGAAAACAAGATGGGAGTTTTTCGACATACCCTAACTGTACTGACCTGGATCACACAGATTATGCATGAAACAAGATGAGCATTTGAGGTTAAAAAGTCTAAATTGTCCATTTGTTTTGAAAATAACTGATCGTTTCGCTAGATAAGACCCTTCTTCATCGTCTGGGATCCTTTAGAGCCCTTTGAAGCTGGATTTAAACTGCATTTTGGAAGTTCAAACTTTGGGGGCACCATAGAAGTCCATTATACGGAGAGAAATCCTGAAATGTTTTCCTCAAAAAACATAATTTCTTTACGACTGAAGAAAGAAAGACATGAACATCTTGGATGACAAGGGGGTGAGTACATTATCTGTACATTTTTGTTCTGAAAGTGAACTAATCCTTCAACTTGTTTATCACATTGATTTAAATAGGATTATCTTATACTGTAATGATGTAAAAAAATGCAAAGAGTAATATAAGTAAAAATATGTTTCAATATCATTCAGTGTAATTTACAAAATTAAGTGCATTAAACATTGCATTACATCAAGGTTTCCCAAACTAGGGTTTGTAAAGGAACTGCAGGGGGTTTGTGAGTTTAATGAAAAGCTAACAATTAAATAAATCATAAAAAAGTTTACAACAAACAATGGGTATTTCTATAGTCTTTGTTATAAAATAACAATTTAAATAAAAAACTTTATTAAAAGATGAAATATTTGTATTTAGCTGCATGCCTTGTGACCATTAATCAAAATCAAAGAAACCGTGAACATGCAAACATGATACTTAATTATTGAAATATTTATTTTAAAATCTCAGAGGAACTTAAAGTACATTGTAAAAAACAATTTGTTGAGTCAACTTAAAATTATTTGTTACCTGGCTGCCTTAAAATTTTGAGTTCAGTCAACTTGAAATGTTACGTTTACTAAGTGACAACAGATATTTGAGTTGATTCAACATAAATTTTTAAGGTAGCCGATATTGTTTTTTGTTTTTTTACAGTGTATATACTTAAAGTACATATGGCGAATAAGGTTTAGATGACAAAAAGTTCATCAGTAGTTATTGAAACACTTCTTAAACGTGAAATGATTTTTGTAAATCAGTGTCAAATGCTGTGTCGCCACCTGACTAATGACTAGTCCTCAAAACTGGACTTTCTGAATGAATAATCGGTAGGCTATTTGAGAAAGGAAACTTTAAAAGATGAAAAAGAGAAATTAGGGAGAATCAATGAATTCTGAATAATTTATTGCTATTGTGTAAATAATATGTAATCATGTAATCCATAAAAAAGTAACTGTAGTCTGATTACAAGTATTTTGAAATCTAACTGGAATCTGATTAAGTAATACTACCCAGCTCTGATTATAATATATTAATACTTCATTATTTAATAATTAATAAATATAAAGTTTCTGTGTGCAAATTAAATTAGACATTATATAAATAATATTATATTATTTATATAATTTTCACCATAATAAATATAATTCTTACATATTTTAATGTTGCAATAAACTTCAAATATATAGTAGGTTCTACCTAAAATCAATAGTTAGTTAAATTATGTAAAATATGAGTTTTTATTAATAATGATGGTAATAATTATTATAAATAAGATGCTGTCGTGTAACTTCACCCAACATATGGTGGGTAAATGTAAGTTAATGCATTAAAATAATATATTCACACATATTTTTTAAATATAATTTTTTACATTTGAATGTTGCAATAAACATTGAAATTCACATAGTGTTTTTTTACCGAAAACCAAAGGTTAATTGGTTTATATTGATACCATAATCTGATTCAACTTCATAATTAGCAATGTTTTATGGGATATGTAGCTAATTCCCATTTTAGTACAATGGCTTTGTTCAGAAAAGCATATTAATATGCTAACTGTACTACTTTGGCATACATATAATGTGCAATTTAAATGAAAATGACATCAATAATACAAAATTAATATTTGTATTAAATATTATATTATATGATTACATATTTCAATGCCGCAATACATTTAAAACATATAGGCCTGGTTTCACACACAGGTTTTAGACTAAACCTGGATTAGGCCATAGTTCAATTTGGATATTAAAGTAGTTTTTATAAATGTAGCTTAGAAAAAACATTACTGATGTGCATCTTGAGACAAAACAAAGCCACTGATGTATTTTAAGATCAGTCATTGCAAGTTTCTTTCAGTGGAAACAGCTCAGACTTATATTTTAGTCTGGGACTAGGCTTAAGCCCTGTCTGTGAAACCAGGGGATAGTAATCTACCTAAAATCCGCTATTAGTAGTTAATTCCCATTTTAGTACAGTGGCTTTGTTCAGAAAAGCATATTATCATGTTAACTGTAATATTTCTGTGTACATATAATGTGCAATTTAAATGTAAATTATACCAAAAATTGAATAGTATTATTTATATACTATTTATTTATAGATCATTTCATAATATGTTGAAATATATAGTATTTTCTACCTAAAATCTGTAAATAATTGGTTTGTATTGCACCATAATCTGATTCAGCTACATAATTTGCAATGGTTTATGGGATATGTAGTTCATTCCCAATTAAGTATAGTGGCTTTGTTCAGAAAAGCATACTAATATTACTATTTAGACATTCATATAACATATACAATAAAGCAATAAGCTTTCATTTACTTTTCTTGCCCCATTGGTAGCTATTTGTTCTTGTTTTAAGCATAAACTCTTCAGAAAGCAAGATTTCATATATATTCAAGTCATCGTACTTCTCAAATAAATTTAGAAAATATTTTTTTGTAGTGCAAATTAACAAAACAAAAAAAAGCAAGTATACAGAGTATATTGGACAGTATTCAGTAAGATAGTATTTTTTTATGAACAAAACCACACACATACTTTATTTTCACAGATTTTCAAACTTTTTTCAAATATGTCCAGTGGTTTAATTTCAAATCAGGTTGTTTTGGAGAAAGCGAATGGGAAAAATACGTCCTGAAGTGATCATTGCTAGACTAAATTTCTGCGTTGGAAATCTACAAGTGAAGCTCTAATCAGTCTTGGTCTTCTGATTGGCTTTTATAAATTGGTTTTCGTTGCCACAGCTGCTTATTTCTGCTGCTCTGATTGGCTGATGGGATTGGATGTGTCTCCAGTCCAGACATGCAAGCGGCTGATCATTGTCTATGTGGCATTCTCTCTCTCACTGTCTCTCTAGAGTGTTGGTGGTGTTGTTGAGAGGTTTCTGTGCTGCTTTGTACCTTTTCCTCCCATTTCTGGCCGGCTTCATCCCTCCATCATCGGGGTAACTAATGAGCCCGCTCCAGTTGCCCACCTCCTCTCCTTTGAGGCGGGAAAACTGTTGCCCACTAGTGAGAAAATGAGGCAGGTCGTTTAAGCTGTCATGTATTCGTTCAATGGCAAACACACACAGATTTGTAAGAGTTTTTCATTGATTTGGCTTAATCAAACAATGCAAAAATGGGTGTATGTTGTCACTGATAATCAGGGTGCGATTTGTGAAAAAAGCAGAGTCATGTCATAAAATGTTTTTAATACGACAGAAACTGCGTCTAATGTGATCACAATTTAATAAAACCATAAGTTGGTCTTAAATCATTACTTACATTGTAAGTAATGATTTCATTTTCACTGTTATTCAAACAATTAATAAATTATATAGAGAAAGTGATCAAAGAGCATCAACAAAGCTTTTTGAAACTCTGAATCAGTTACCACTGCGTCAAAAAAGGATCCGAAGGTTTCGAAGCGCTCAAATCAGAATTCAAAGCGCTTATCATGAATCATTGGATTCAGAACAGGAATTCAAAGCACGTATCGTGAATCATTTTATTCAGAACAGGAATTCAAAGTTCGTATCGCAAATCATTTGAATTAGAACAGGAATTCAAAGTTCATATCACAAATCATTTGATTCAGAACAGGAATTCAAAGTTCATATCGCAAATCATTTGATTTAGAACAGGAATTCAAAGTGCGTATTGTGAATCTTTTGATTCAGAACAGGAATTCAAACTGCGTATCGTGAATCATTTGTTTCAGAACAGGAATTCAAAGTTCGTATCGCAAATCATTTGAATTAGAACAGGAATTCAAAGTTCATATCGCAAATCATTTGATTCAGAACAGGAATTCAAAGTGCGTATCGCAAATCATTTGATTTAGAACAGAAATTTAAAGTTCATATCGCGAATCATTTGATTCAGAACAGGAATTCAAAGCGTGTATTGCGAATCTTTTGATTCAGAACAGGAATTCAAACCACGTATCACGAATCATTTGTTTCAGAACAGGAATTCAAAGTTTGTATCGCAAATCATTTGATTCAGAAAAGGAATTTAAAACATATATCTCAAATCATTTGATTCAGAACAGGAATTCAAACCGCGTATCACGAATCATTTGTTTCAGAACAGGAATTAAAAGTTTGTATCGCGAATCATTTGATTCAGAAAAGGAATTTAAAACATGTATCGCAAATCATTTGATTCAGAACACAAATTCAAAGCACGTATCACAAATCATTTGATTCAGAACAGGAATTCAAAGCGCGAATCATTTGATTCAGAACAGGAATTCAAAGCGCGAATCATTTGATTTAGAACAGGAATTCAAAGCGCGAATCGCGAATCATTTGATTCAGAACAGGAATTCAAAGCGCGTATCACAAATCATTTGATTCAGAACAGGAATTCAAAGCGCGAATCGCAAATCATTTGATTCAGAACAGGAATTCAAAGCGCATATTGCGAATCATTTGATTCAGAACAGAAATTCAAAGCGCGTATCGCAAACCACTTGATTAAGAACACGAATTCAAAGTTGAATCACAAATCATTTGATTTAGATCGGGTCATTAGAGCAGGATGTTTTTTATAAAAATTATTCAACAGACAGGGATGCATAGACCCCAAGGGGGGGATTTCCCCCCATCCCCCACTGGCAAATCGCACCCTGCTGATTATTATTATTATGATAATCTTCAGTGAAAAAGTGACATGATAAAAAGGCAATCCAGAACAGCAAATACCATCAGATTAGCTGCAGTTCACAAGTACAGTGGCGCCAAAATGTCTTTGTGTCATTATATTAGATAACAAAAATATCAAACCAAGTGGAATCTGCAAACAAATCCTGCACAAGCTTTTCTTTTAATTTTTGCTATAAAGTGTGCTTTTCCTTTCTTTTCTTAAATGAAAGATCATTTGGTTGATTTTGTTGTCTAATGCAAAGACAGTCATACATTTTTTAAGTGTGACTTAAACCTTAAAAAAACATACATACTGTACACCTCAGATCTTTCCTCTGTTACAAATGTCACAATAAATTATAGAAAACAATAAATAATTTTATCTGAAGATGATTTAGAAAGTGATGATTTATATAGCTTAAGATTTGTAATTTGTAAAGTCTCTTCTCCTAACCAAGGCTGCATTTATTTGATCAAAAATACTGTAAAATCAGTAATAATTGTGAAATATTATTAGAATTTAAAATGTCTGGTTTCTGTTTGATTATATTTTAAAATGTAATTTATTACTGTGATGCAATGCTGAATTTTCAGCTTCATTATTAGTCTTCAGTGTCACATGATCCTTCAGAAATTATTCTAATATGCTGATTTGCTTAAAAAAACAGCAATCTTTTATTATAACTATACATTATAAGTGTCTGTACTGTATTTTTTGATCAATTTAATGCATCCTTGCTGAATAAAAGCATCTTACAACCCTAAACTTTTGAACGCTAGCGTTTATAGTATTTAAAACTGAGGACAGATGTGGAACATGGTCTTATTTTGCACATTTTTTGGAGGCTGATCTTACTGCCGCTCATTTTGTCTTGAATGCTTTATGGATTAAAACACAGGCAAAATCTAAAAAAGGGGATTGCAATAATCCTGATTGTTTCCAGGCGTTTTGAAAGATAAGGCTTAAAACATATTGTAAAATCAAAATAAAAACCTGAATATGTAACTAGGATTTAAAAAAAAGAATTGCATTAGTGCATGTATTAGAACAAAATTTACCATTTTACCAAACTGATGTTACTGGAAAAACATTTTTTGACATGCAAGTACACTTGCATGCAAAATTGTTTCAAATCTTACAGACATGGACTAACCCTCACCAACTCTGATTTCATGAAGTCTTTAAGATGAAATGTGCTGTCCTAAACCAGTTCTAGTCCCCATGCACAGCCATTTTCTACACGTCTTTAAAAGCATCAGTTAATGTGCACATCAGCTCTTCGACTTCCTGACCAGAGCGAGAAACGCGAACTCAGCTGCTAATGCGAAGAGGATATGAAGGACAGATGCGCTTCTGCAGTCACACAGATAATGAAGAGGTCACAGCTGAAGAAGTAGCTAAATGTCAATACTTTTTCTGCATGGCATAGCCACTTAGCCAATCAATATCTCTAGGACAAAGAGGAAACTTCAAGCCTGGCACAAGACTGCAGAAGCTGATCTTAAATCTAGCACCAGTGTAATCTGAGCCAAGAGGAAAATGTAATAAAATAACCTTTGTCTATATGCAACAATCACCTCTTGTCTTGGCAAGTTCAGTGCGGTTTTTATTTTTAACCTGACAGCTTTAAAACTTATTGCAATGGCATTAGAAGTCCAACTTCATCATTAAGTGTTTTTAATAATTCTAAGTTGTAATTTCACCTGGCAGGAGCGTTTAAGAGGACGTTTTATTCAGTTCTGTGGATGCATTATTAATCAGCGTCTCACAACGGCAGCCAGGCTGGCGTGTACCTGAGCTGCATTAAAAATGTGTTTGTCGCTGCTTTAATTTGAGGTGTGAATATCAAAATAACTTCTGACTGTCACATGCTCACACATATGGAAAGGAAAGTCTGTGTTTGCTATATATAAACTTTATCGCTCAGATGTGCGAGATATATTTGTCCTCTCAATCATGTTTCATTTAAGGGTCTCAGGTGGTTTTCACCTTTTCTAAGAGGATTAGAAATAGACACAAATGATTAAAAACAGTCAGTATACGTTCTATTAAAATAGATCTATAAAACTAGATTTTTACATTTTCTGAGGAAAATGTGTGTGGTGCTCAGAATAGAGGATTTGAATTTTGTCATGATTTGATGCGCAGCCATATTGCCGATACTTGGATGTTAGGAACATTGCAAGGTTAATGTACTACTGAATACATTGTTCTGCTAATTTATACTGTCTAAACCACGGAAAAACTGTGTGAAAGCTGCTAAATCATATAGAGAGGGACTTAGCTAGCAGGAAAGGGTGCAATATTTTGACAAATCAAAGTTAGCTGGTAAAGATTCATACAAGCAGTATTAACCCTAATATTGATGATACCTGATTGGCAATGATCAGAACAAACACAAATGTTGTCAAGACTCTTGCTCTGTAAGTCCTGATTTAGTTTGGTCAGTGACAAACGACTTTTGTTCCACAGACAGTTTTTTTGCTTGATTTGTTATAACTTTTGGCAGTCTATAGTACTCCAAATGTTTTTCCAGGTCCGACCAATTAGTACAGCCCAAAACGTGGCAAAAAGTTATCATTTTTAGCAGCAATAATCAGCAAAATATGCAAGTTTCTTTGGGTTCAGTGGCATTGTTTACATTGAGTGCTGCCAATATGACCGATTGATGATTGATGGGCGTAATTCTCTCAAATTACATTAAAAAAGACTGTTTTACAACATAAAAGGCACAGTAGAAGAAAGTATATATTACATATCAAAACGAACTTTGGCCATTTAGCAATAGTAAATAACCTTTAGCTTGGCAAACAGCACTAAAAACAGCAAAACCAATAGCCTACAACTTGATATTTGGGCAGAAATGTTTCATATTTAGACTTCTGATTGGTTCTAAAGAAAAATCGAAAGAAAAGATGGTTGTAAATGGAAAGAATTAGGTGTTTTGAATAATCATCTTTTGCAGCTCATTTATTGAGTCACATGGTGATTAATTAACCGCTTTGCCGGAGCTCATTCAGAATCTGAATCTTTTAAATGATTCATTAAAAGATCCAATTCATATAGTAAGATTCACTAAAAAGAACCACTTTGTAAGAGTCTTTGGTTAACATTATCTGAAAGCTGAATAAATAAGCTTTCCATTGTTTGTTAGGACAATATTTGGCTGAGACACAACTATTTGAAAATCTGGAATCTGAGGGTGCAAAAAATCGAAATATTGAGAAAATCGCGTTTAAAGTTGTCCAAATGTAGTTCTTAGCTATGCATATTACTAATAAAAAATTAAGTTTTGATATATTTACAGCAAGAAATGTACAAAATATCTTCAGGGAACATGATCTTAATATCCTAATGATTTTTTGGCATACATTTTTGAATAAATAAAGAATAAATAAGCTTTCCACTGATGTATGGTTATTAGGACAATATTTGGCTGAGATATAACTAGTTGAAAATCTGGAATCTGAGGGTGCAAAAAAAATGAAATATTGAGAAAATCGCATTTAAAGTTGTCCAATTAAGTTTTTATATATTTACAGCAGGAAATACAAAATATCTTCTTGGAACATGATCTTGACTTAATATCCTAATGATTTTTGGCATAAAAAACCTACCTGTGCTACTTAAGACAGGTTACTTAAGGTTTTGTGGTCTACGGTCGCATATGTAAAGCATGATGCTTTCCTCTATAAATACCATTACAAACATTAGAAACTATCAACTATTAAATATTAAAACCACTATCTGTAGTGTGTTTTGGGCCATATCCCATTATAATTTAGTGGTTTTAACATGCCATCAATAAAAGGCAACAAATTACCAGTAGAGACCCAAAGGGACCATTTCAGTGCCCATTAAAACTAATACAATTCCCATTATAACCATTAAAACCATTAAGAATTCTGAGAGTAGCTATGGTTTTTTCAACAGGGCTGACTGTCAAGGTATTTCTATGCGATTCCTGAGGTGTTCTAAATAGTTACTAGGGTTTATTTTAGATGGTTGTCAGGTTGTTGCTTATTGATCCATATCAAAGGAGTGTGAACCTGGACCACAAAACCAGTCATAAGGGTCAATATAGTTAATGTATAGTTTGTTATGATAGGACAATATTTGGCCGAGATACAACTATTTGAAAATCTGGAATCTGAGGGTGCAAAAAAATCTAAATATTGAGAAAATCACCTTTAAAGTTGTGCAAATTAAGTTCTTATCTATGCATATTACTAATCAAAAATTAAGTTTTGATATATTTACGGCAGGAAATGTACAAAATATCTTCATGGAACATGATCTTGACTTAATATCCTAATGATTTTTGGCATAAAAAAAAACAATAATTTTGACCAATACAATGTATTTTTGGCTATTTAGCTACCTGTGCTACTTAAGACTGGTTTTGTGGTCTACGGTCGCACATGTAAAGCATGATGCTTTCCTCTATAAATACCATTACAAACATTAGAAACCATCAACTATTAACCATTAAAACCACTATCTGATCTTCACTTAATATTCTTGGCATAACAGAATCAATCATTTTGACCCACAATGTATTTCTGGCTATTGCTACAAAATATTATACCAGTGCTACTTAAGACTGGTTTTGTGGTCCAGGGTCACATATGCAATTCTATAGGATTTAGAAATATTGTTCTGTTTGTACTGTTATTATTCACCAGGGTTTGATATTTGGTCAAATCCTTTACTGTAAATTTAGAAATTGCCATTTGGCCAATTATCAGTAATAGCACTAAAAAAAGAAATGTGTCATATTGAGATCATTGCTTAGTTTTGAGTTCATTTTCATAATGGCTGAGTTTTTCTGAAACACTAAGGATACACATGGGATTTTGTTTTGTTTTTTGTTTGAGACTTTTTGACACAAAAGTCTCCATTTGGTCTTCATTTCCTCTCATTGCTGGGTTTGATTGTGCCATGAAAGCCAAAAGCACTCACCCAGACCTACGCTTGTTTCCCTCCACTTCAGCAGAATAGATACAGGGTACAGGACAGCATTCATGCAATCGGCAGCCGCCAGGCTCTGATGTCATGAATCCTGAGTGTGTGCTAGACGCAGGAGGGGGGTTCAGGTGGGAGTGTGAGAAAGCTCTAATTCAGCATATGGGCATCTGCTGGGACGCAGGAACCATAATGCACTGGGGGGGGCGCTTCTTACGAGAGACGCCATTTTACATAGACAAACACACACACGCGCGCACTCAAACACCCTCGCAATGCTGAGCCATCTCACTCTGCTTACCTCCGCTCCCGAAAAAAACTAAAATGATTCACCTTCCGGGACTTATTCTCGGTATGATGTCATTTTAGATGTAAGTGGCTCCAAAAAAGGCATGAAATCTGGGTCTGACGAAACTCCATCATGATTTAAATGCGTAATTCATTTCTAGTGCTTGAATCTAGGCTATGTGCTCATGCAAAACAACAGAGGCTACATCACAGTCTTGGTTTTTCTTCATAGCCTACATAAGGTTCTGCAATATATGGCTTTTTGCTGTCACAGGTTTATGCAAGATGTATGAGCTGTTTAAAGGGCTGGAGGTAGAAAAACAAAAACAAATCAAGACGAGAAAAATAAACACAGAGGAAGAAGAAAAACAGACTTAAGCATCTTGCTGCATAGACAGTCATTTAGGGGACTGTGTATGGCATGGTTTAATGGAGCTCGAGTTTAAAAAAGATTTTGGAGCAATATGGGTGCAATATGACTAAGATTAATTGCTTAAAAAAGGCTATTTTTGCTTTATTACACACATACCCTCACAAAACAGATTTTATGCAGTTTTTAATAAAATAATCACCTTACCTTTTAATGTAGTTTTTGCCATAGAGGATTTGCTGCAATAAGGTGACCAGTCCAAAAGCACAAATAAAAATAAAACACAAAGATCTGTTTCCCAACAGATCTCTACTAGCTGTCGGATCTGAGTAGCCCATCCTTCAGGAGAAGAACCCACGATCGCGTTTGCCCTACAGAAGACACATTGAGTCACACCCGCGCGTGTTTACCGTCCTCATGGGCACCGATGCGCGCTCAGTCTCCATAGCAGCTGCTTTTCGCCTCAGTATCGCGTTTGAGCAACCTGCTCGTGCGGATGTCAGTTAAAGCCAGGCTACAACTGCCCATTGAGGTCAGTCGCCTATAGGTGGACGTGTAGTAAATCTCGCATAACCTGCAATACGCGACGCTCCTGCAGAATGCGCGTCTCGAATGCGGAGAGCGCGCAGTCGGTGACGCGCTCCACTCCCTCTCATCAGCACCAATGGGGCAGGGAGGGTTTGCGGACTCGGGCTGGTATCAAACCGTTAATCAAAACATAGAAGATGTGTTGCGGAGAAGAACTGGTTATTTGGACATAGACCTAGTATTATTTGTAAGATAAAACGCTATTTTGAAAACACACGATAGGCTATTAAATAATGTAGGCTAAACATTAAGTAAATAAAATAATACGATGACATTAACGAATTAATAAATATTAATAAATACAATGCCCCAAAGAACATAAGTGATAATAATAACAATGATAATAAGATAAACTATTTAAATAAAATAACAATATTTCATTTTATATCCGCCTTTTTCCGTATAAGCGGCCGCGGCCTTTTGTAAATATTATGGGCGGGGCTTCCGGTCTCATTTAGCTATTTTTAGCTGTACAAACGCTGGTTTTGCAGCTTGATATTTTAAATTGGTGTTACAAAGTTATTTTAATGTATTGTCTTGTTTATGAATACACTGTTTACTACTGTTTATCTTCAGGCTATTTCTCAATAGCGACTAATGAACCGGAAGTCTCGCCCATAAACTTTATCTAGCGCTAAATAGTAAGGTGGATAGGTGATTTTTGTTTTACTGACAAACAGAATGTAACAATATTTAACTGTAAAGTAGGCTACATGCATCGTCCTGTTCAATATAACAATATTAATATATTCACCATTCATTTTATTCATTTAATTGTATTCATCATTCATATGTTTACTTCCAAAAACAATAACTGTACAGTGCTTCTCAATTAATTGACACATCTAATATAATTTTCTCATTATCCATAATAGTATAAACTAGACATTTTTACTTTAGCGTTTTTACATTATTTTTCTGCATTTTACAGTGTATTTTTTGTCCTCAAACAAGATAATTTTCTTAAAACACTGTGCTTTCTTTTCAGCACTGTTATGCAGTGACCACAAAACCAGTCTATTGGTATGTATATTTGTAGCAATAAAAAATACATTATGGGTCAAAATTATTGATTTTTTTTTTATGCAAAAAATCATTATTAAGCAAATATCATATTCATGTAAGATATTTTGTAAATGTCCTACCGTAAATATAGCCTATCAAAAATTTTATTAGTATTATGCATTGCTAAGAACTTAAGTTGGACAAATTTCAAGGCAATTTTCTCAGTGTTTATATTGAAAATATTTACAATATTTCAAATAGTTGTATCTTGGCCAAATATTGTCCTATCCTAACAAACTATACATCATTGGAAAGCTTAATTCATTCAGCTTTCAGATAATGTATAAATCTCAATTTAATAAATGGGAAAATACATGGGAAAGAATCCAATCCAGGGGACAGTGGCAGACTAATTAAGGTCACTTTGGAGTTTTTTGTTTTTTTTTCTCGCCTCAGGGACGATTTGAGAGTCCAGACGTTTTTGGCAGCTCTGTAATTTATGTTTATGGTTGCTGGCGGTGGCTGCAAGCACTTTCGAAGACCATTTGGAAAAGACAAATCAATAAAACCTGCTGGCTTTGTTCCCACAAGAGACATTGTTATTAAATAGCCCATTGCTTGCTGGAATGATTTCTGTTGTCTCTAAATTTTTTATTCAACTAATTAGCCTACTACACCAAACCCTCTCTAAACCCAACCTTTACAGAAATCTTTAGTAGCCTACAATGCTCAGTTATACTAAAATACAATTGTTTAGAGTACGTAAAAACGTATTTCCTTAAGAAGAAGCGTGTATGACTTCAGTGTTGTTATATCCTAAATCGTATCATCGATCTAACGTTACACGCTATTTCTGTAATTAATTTAATCTTTTTCTGACCAATGACTTATTATGATGAAATACGTTTTATCGTTCTCACAATTAAAATAATTGATCTCTATCCATCTTTTCTCTTTGTGAATAAAGTCGTCCGCAGTGAAACATTAGGGGGGAAGCATTAAGTTGTTGCACCGAAAGCGCCCCGGTGGTGTTTTAATGGTACACCAGCGTCTCTTCCGGTCTCTTTCGAATCAGCTCTAAGGAAAGATGGTGAGTTTCCCAGCGCCTTGCCCTCAAAATCCTTTAACATCTGATTCATGATTCGTTTTTAATCACTGTACTATTATTAATATCACAAGCATATATGTCCAAGACTCAATATCATCTATTATGTTTGTAATTCCTCGATAATGAGAGGTTACAGAGGATCTTTTTAAATCTGCTAGCATGTCGCTTAGCCTTCCGTACATTTCCAACGAGCTTAAGAATACACCGGCTAGCTTTAAAACGATTTAAAAAATCTCCAAGATGTAATTTAAATTAACGCTATACGCATAGTTTTCGGTGTTAATATACTTGGGACTTTATAAATGTCTAAAAAGATTAGTTACGAAGCGAGTTGTGTTTCTGCGTGACTTTCGTGGCATGAGTTTAGATCGTTAACGTTAGCCTTTCTGCAAACATGCTTGAAACGTATTAAGCTGCCTTTATAGACACCGTGCTTTTGTGCTTTTCATCGCTAGACAGTTCATTTGGAAGTCGTTGCCGTCATAGCCTAAACTTTAGCTATTTTCTACCTAGTGAGTAGCCTAATTAGACAGCATGTTTAGGGTCGTCTTAGTTGACTGTCAACATAGTGAGCTGCCTACATAGACACAACTGTATCCAAACCTGTTTTAAGTCAGCTGTAATGAAAGGGAACATTTAAGTTACAAGCAGTAGTGTGATTTGATTAAATTTCTTGTTTCTTCCAGACGAAGGGTACGTCATCTTTCGGTAAGCGTCATAATAAGACGCACACTCTGTGCCGCCGCTGTGGATCCAAGGCGTATCACTTGCAGAAGTCCACCTGCGGAAAGTGTGGCTACCCTGCCAAGCGCAAGAGAAAGTGTAAGCGCCTTTATTTGTGAATGAACTGTCACAGTTCAAATGTAGTTTTTGCATTGGTTTTCATTCGAGTAGCTTTATTGACATAATGCCAAAGCATAAGTAATATTAAAGGATTAGTTCACTCGAAAATGAAAATATGTATGAAATGTAGCAGTACCTCACTTGCTCACCATTAGATACTATGTAGTGAATGGGTGCCGTCAGAATGAGAGTCCAAACTGCTGATAAAAACAATAATCCACAAGTAATCCACACCACTCCAGTCCATCAATTAACAACCTGTGAAGCAAAAAGCTGCATGTTTGTGAGAAACAAATCCATTATCAAGATGTTTCAAAAGTCCTCTATTGATAATATTGCTTTCTCCAGTGAATAAGTAGTCTCTTCTGAATTAGGAGAGTCATATGCTCAGACTGAGCACTGCTTATAAGCAAAAACAGTCCAAAATGGTTCTAAACGTTTCAATCTACACATTATTATGGACTCTTTCAAATTTAAAACGCCCTAAATTTTCATATTTTGGTGAACTATTCCTTAAGAGACAACTGCAGAAATGCATGTGTGCGTTGTTGTTTTTTTTTGTCTGGCATATCAAAGCTTACCAGTGATGCCCAAAAATAAATGTCTGAACAAATGACTGTCCAGTGATTATATTTTTTTTTAACTGAGGTAAGCCTGCGTTGCTTATGCACGGCTGGAGAAATGCATTTTATTTTCATGTGTTTGAAAAATATTTGTTTTTGTTTATAGACAACTGGAGCGTTAAGGCCAAGAGGCGTGGCACCACAGGAACTGGCCGCATGAGACATCTTAAGGTTGTTTTCCGCAGGTTCAGGTGAGTAAGCGTTTGTGCATTTTGCCTTTTTGATATATTGAAATTTATGTACGATAATTTTCCTTTTGCATAGTATCTGACATTATCACAGTGAAGGTTCAAGGCAGGGTACAGGGTTCGAGTTTGATGCCTTAACATTTATGATCCTGCACCACAAAAACGGTCATACGTCAGTTTTCTGAAATTGATTTGGTTGAGATTCAACACTTTGAAAAATCTGTGTGCAAAAAAAAAAAAATCGAAATATTGACAATCACCTTTAAGGTTGTCCAAATTATAGTCTTAGCAATGCATATTACTACTCAAATTAAGTTTTGATATGTACAGTAGGAAATTTACAAAATCTTAATGGAACATGATCTTTACTTAATATAAAAGAAAAATGGATCATTTTGACCCATACAATGCATTTTTGGCTATTGCTACAAATATACACATGCTGTTTAAGACTGGTTTTGTGATCCAGGGTCACATTTATTGTCATCTTCCTGTTGATCCTGTGATTTGTTACTTGCCTAAAACCTGAGTGGCTGTAGTCAGGTTAAATTAGCACTTATACTGTGGCTTACCAGTGATGTCCAAAAATAAATGTCTGAACAAATGACTGTCCAGTGATAACAATTTTGTACTGAGGTAAGCCTGACCGGTATGCTTTAAGGATTGATTTCTAAACAAGTTGGGTTTTAAAATTACTGTTGGAAGGGACTTGATAGATTTGAGACAGATGCAGTCATGTAATGGGCTTGTGAGTTATCTCTTATCCTGTGACTCAAGTATATATTTTTTTTTTTGTGTGTGCATTTCAGAAATGGATTCCGTGAGGGAACCGCACCCAAGCCCCGCCGGGCGGCAGTGGCTGCGTCCAGCTCTTCATAAACTGTTTCCAATAAAAAGTGGTGTTTGAAATGTCTGTCTGAATGCATCTTTTTGTCTCTCAAACATGCTTAGTACTTCTAAAACCATTTGAAAACAAGTGACCTTTTGAAATATCAATGCATGAATATTTTATATAAATGGTAATATGGTGAAATTAGTCATTCTTTACCAGTTTTATCAGATTTGAGATTTTAATTACAAGCTGTTCTATAGTATAAAATCCTAAGGCGTGTAGGAAAACTAATCTTGCTACAAAATGTAATCCTTTTGATACATTAAAGTGTTTAATATTTGTTCGATATGTCCACAGCAATAAAACAAGACCCTGTATTTTAAAACTTTATTCAATTTGGGCACAATCTAAATACTGTTTTTGTTTACAAAAACAAGAATGTGTGGGGTGTCAAAATTGTGAAGGACTCAAACAGCCTCTTCTGAAAACCTCAGTAACTCCATGCTGAGAATCACGTGCAAACATATAAAAGTAACAAAATGGTGAAAAACTCAGTGTAAAACACATTCTGTGCCAAATAAAGTGATCTAAAGTGAGGGCAACAGTGAGGTGATTCTATAAACACATTTTTGTAAACAGAACAAACCTGTTAGGAGTTCCTGCAGAAGTAAGCTGTGATGGTGAACTACTTTTTCCGTGTGTGTGATTTGACAATGTGATGTGTTGCAGTTAAAACAGCAAGTGAACATTTTTTAAGTGCATTAAACACAGACAGAAATCTAGACTCAACTGAAGTTCTAGAATGAGAATGGCTGAATTGAGTCTTGTTCTGGAGTTCTTCAGTCTCTCTATGGAGTTAAGATTCTAGACCCAGTACTGTTTGGTGGTGATGGGCGGTGCGTGAGGTCTGTGCTTCGGTACGTGGTTCTGAGTGACGTAACTTGGGTCGTAGTAATCCCATTCCAGAGCGGACGCCCAGGCAGAGCCCGGGAAACCATCACTGTCCATAGAAAGGATACGCAGAGATACACCTAAATGTACAATTAGGAGAATTCAAAGAATGGAAAGACTCCAAATATACACTACCAGTCAAGCTACTTGTAGTGCTTGAACTTTTGAAGTCTCAAAACTGACCTGCACTGGCTCCAAAGTCACTGTCCAGTCCTGAACCCCCAGCCGAGGGGCTTGATGATGCCACATAGCAGGAGTTCTCCCGCGGGATGATGCTGGCAGACTCGCATTCCACATGGATCTTATCCAGAGGAGCGCTCTCCAGCTCCATGGTGCTGCTTCTACGCATGGAAGTCATCGGCATTGAGAACTGTAACCAGTGCAGTCAAAAGGTTAAATTACTAAAGGGCAAAGGCAAGTTTGACCTTGCATTTCACCTGGATCCAGAAAACCATGCTTTTTGGACAGTGCCATATACAGTTGAGGTCAAAAGTTTACATACACCCTGCAGAATCGGCTAAATTTTATTTTTTGTACCAAAATAAGAGGGGTCATACAAAATGCATGTGTTTTTTTTTTTTTTTTTATTTAGTACTGACCTGAATAAGATATTTAACATAAAAGATGTTTACTTATAGTCCACAAGCGAAAATAATATAAAATATAATTCATAAAAATTACACACACTTGATTCTTAATACTGTGTTGTTACCTGAATGATCCACATCTGTGTTTTTTTGTTTGTGATAGTTGTTCAGGAGTCCTTTGTTTGTCCTGAACAGTTAAACTGTCTGCTGTTCTTCACAAAAGTCCCACAAATTCTTTGTTTTTTCAGCATTTTTGTGTATTTGAACCCTTTCCAACAATGACTATGATTTTGAGATCCATCTTTTCACACTGAGGACAACTGAGAGACTCATATGCAACTATTACAGAAGGTTCAAACACTCAATGCTTTAAGTGTCTTTACTTAATCAGAGTGTTTTTCTTTTGAAAACTTTACTTCATAGCATTCCAAAGCATAATATTGTACTTTTTACTGCACTGTGTTTCATTTTAAATATAATTTAATACTTACTTACATTAGAAATCTAGTACTCTCTTACTTCTACTTAAGCAAAAGTAATTTTAAGTAACTAACTTGAGTACAAGAAAGTATTGAAAATTAAAAAAAAATACACATACTTTTTAAATTTACTTGAGTAAAGTAAACACATTTCACTACTGTCCACCTCTGGACCTGAAGGATTTTTCTTAAGAACAGCGGGCAGTTTAACTGTTCAGGACAAACAAGGGACTCACTAACTATCACAAAACAAAACAAACAGCTGTGGATCATTCAGGTAACACCACAGTATTAAGAATCAAGTGTATGTAAACTTTTGAACGGGGTAATTTTTTCTTCTATAAATTCCACTATTATGTTCTTTTGTGGACTATATGTAAACATATTATTATGTGAAATATCTTATTCAGGTTAGTACTAAATGAAAAATAAAATGCATTTTGTATGATCCCTTTTATTTTGGTAAAACAACATTTTGCAGATTCTGCAAGGTGTATGTAAACTTTTGACTTCAGTTGTATTTGTATTTTCTTAGCATTTTTATATCAGTATGGTACAGTATTATCTTATTTAAATCAATGTGATAAATGAGTTAGGTAAAAAGTAATATGAAAGTAGTCAGATTAAATTCCCAGAATGTGTAATGTAATGGATTACGTTACCAACTACAATTATTGTCATGTATTTTTGAAATGGTAACGGACTACAGTTAAGTAATCTACCCAGCACTGACCATTGTTTTACTCCATAAACAAAGCATGTAGTCATTTTCACATAATATATAAATCAAAATCTATGGTATTTTGGATCTGGTACTATGGTAATACCATGCTTTTTGGATATTACAGTGCTATGTAAATACACCACTATATAAAAAGATACAAACTATCATGGTTTGAAATTACCAAATCAAAGAACCATGGTAGAACAAATGTATTTTCCTATAATATATCACAATCAAAACAGATGTATGGTATTTTTGGATATTATGGTAATACCATGCTTTTTGGACATTAAAATGACATATACCCACTTTAAGATAATGTCAAACAAATTATTAAAAAAACATGGTACGAAAACAAAATTTTCCCATAAAATAACATGATCAAAACAATTATATGGCACTTGTTATGAAAATTATGAATAATACGCTAATACAGTGCTTCTTGTACGTTAAAATGCCATGTACAAAACCCTACTATATGAAAATGGCTAATTACTTAAGCTTACTTAAGTTTACTAAAGTTTTAAATTACTATTTCTACAAACCATGGTATAAAATATGATACCATTAGGCCTATAACCAGCGAAAAACGTGGTGTATTCCATTAATATTTCAATTAGTAGAAGAAATGATGTAATATTTCACAAAATTGTGTTTTAGAGATGTCGTGTTTTTGACCCTACCCCATTTGGAGTCACATGCAGTGCTGGTGAGTTCGGTGGCACCGTGTTGACCCGCTCCGTGTCCGAATCACTGGACTGCAGCAGAACCGGGGCGCTCGTCCCCCAGTTCGGCACTCGTAGCGACTCGGACCCGGCGTAAGTGGCCCCATCCGGGCGTAGAAACCTGGCGCGCTGCCCGGTGGCCCTTCTCTCCGCTGAGGAGGTCAGGGACGAGGTGATGGGAGGCGCCAGCATCGGTTCCGAGACCGAGACGTAGTTGTTCTTTCTGCTTGGAGCGAACAGAGGCTCATCAGAGAAGCGGGTGATTCTCTGGCGGGTGGAAAACGACGAGTGCATGAGCGAGATTTCCGACCCGCAGCGGTCTCGCTTCCTCCGGGTCATACGGAACAGCTTGTATCCCACGAACAGGCAGTTGAGCAGCAGGAGCAGGAGGACGCAGGGAATGAGCACCAGGATCAGCAGAGCCAAACTGGACACCGGGAGGCCCTCGTGTAAGTTTGATGAGGGCACAGCCGATCCCAGCTGCGACATTTCATCACAAATCAGGATAAAAAGTATGATTTTGATGTTTACTTTAATTGTACCTCTGATAATTAAAGTTTTTATGTAAAATAATATCAATAAAATGACTAAAACTGACAGTCGACAGTTGAACCGCAGGTGCGCCCCATTGACATCAATTAATTCCGCCAGAGTGCGAGCGTCAAGAGTTTTGGCTTCTCACCGACATCAGTTTACAACAACAACTACAACTTTGCAGTCTTACCTCATAGATGAGAATTTCTTGGGTGTATTATGTCGTCTATTTTCTTCGCAAACTCTCAAAATAACACAATAATGAAGTTAAAAGCACTTAAGCAGGGAGTCTTGCGACGGTTCGCGCACTTTTTCTGAAGACTTTCAGCTGAGGTAAAATCAAGCGCTTGTTTGAGGCTGTGATATCTGACTGGAAACAACACAAAATCTCCATGAAAGTTTAGAGAATGCTAAGGAAATAATTTATTAGTGACAATATAAAATAATAAGATGTTATATATCAACTTACATTAATATTTACATGTTTTTGCAGCTTCTATCAGCAGTTACCTCGTGATGTCGCTAAACTGTAACCAGTACGTCAAAATCATTTTTCCAATGTATTAAAATATAAGCTATTATTATACAAAATAAAAAAGTACAGTAAATCATAAAATTCAGAAACATTGTAGGCTTATTCTTAACCATTTTTTGTTTGGTTTTTTTATTTAGCATTGACCTGAATAAGATATTTTACATATTTGGTCTACTGGGAAACATGTAGGACATATCTTGTAGCTTCTGAAGGGCAGTACTAAATGGAGAGAAAAAAAAAAAAGCTATTTAAGCAAAATAAGAAAAATGTACACATCTTCATTCTGTTCAAAAGTTTACACCCCTGGCTCTTAATGCATTGTTTTTCCTTCTGAAGCATCAGTGAGCGTTTGAACCTTCTGTAATAGTTGCATATGAGTCCCTCAGTTGTCCTCAGTGTGAAAAGATGGGTCTCAGAATCATACAGTCATTGATGGAGAGTTCAAATACACAAAAATGCTGAAAAACCAAAGTAGTTGTGACCTGAGGTATTTTTCTGAAGAACAGCAGGCAGTTTAACTGTTCAGGACAAACAAGGGACTCATGAACAACTATCACAGCTGTGGATCATTCAGGTAACAATGCTATAAGAATCAAGCGTATGTAAACTTTTGAACAGAGTCATTTTTATACATTTTTAATTATTATATATATATGTATATGTAAACATATTTCATGTGAAAATATCTTAATCAGGACAGCACTAAATAAAAAATAGCATGCATTTTGTATGATCCCTCTTATTTTGGTAAAATAATTAATATTTTGCAGACTCTGCAAGGTGTATGTAAACTGTTGACTATATGCCAGTGTTATTATTGTAAACTTAAATCTATTAAATATTAATTGAAATAAAGCTGAAATAAAATATTAATATTAGTTGCCTTGCCAAATAACTTCAGTAATACCCTACAATTACTAAAACTACACTGAAATAAAGCTAAATTGAATTATAAAAAAATGAATAAAATTGCCAAAAGCTACCAAATGAAATCTGAAAATACAAAAAGTGAATTCAAAGTATTACAAAATAATATAACAGTATAAGCCTATAGATAACATCAATATAACTGATATCTTTAATTATAGTACATTTTTTTGTACTTTGTTGTAGACGATTGAAATTCCCACCATGCAATTCATTTCTCTGTCCGAGAGAGGGCAGTATAGACTCGTTTAAGACTGTTTCATTTGTCCTTTCCATTTGCTGTTCATGTAATAGCAATTATAATCCTTGTACATTTCTTTGAAGCCATCAAAGACATTTTAAATCGTTAACCTAACCTTGATTCCCACAGGCTTGAGGCCCTTTAGATGGTCCCTTAAGTACTTATAATTATGTCCATTTTTCGTTTTTCTGCAGGCGGCTTTATCTGAAGCAATTTAGAAATGAGTAATGCTTCCACAGGGAATATACCGCTTATGCTGGAAGCACAAACACAAAGTCGCTATGTGTTGTGAAATGTCATGAATTGCCTCCTTTGACATTAGAAAAAAACGAAAAATGGATAATTAAGAAGTACAACTGCATAATGTTTGATTTTCCAAGTGAAATGGATGCAGTGGTGAGCAAGCCTTACACTTCAGATATAGAATTGGCTTTTTTAGTTTTTCTAGTAGGAAATATCTAGGATAACACTTTGCTAAAAACAGCTCTTCTGACCCTGAGTAAGTGTGAGTGTCATTTTAAACTGTTAGCATGATTCACGGGCCACAAACACGGCTATGACTGACACGAGACAATGTTCTTCTCACTCAGACAGTTCATATATTTGCACATTTCCTGTGAATACCAGTCTGTTGAGCTTGAGAGAATCACTGCCAAATATGTCCTATCAAATAATACAGTACACTCTCAGAGAAATGTGCAAAAAAATTCACTTTTAGGGGCAAAACAGCTTGTCAGTGGGGTAGTCTCCTCAAATAACATGTCATATTTGTACCTTATTTACTCAAATAGATTCATAATAGTGCCTTTAGGATACATATTACTACTTTAAGGTATCTTGTACCATTTTATCAGCTTTTGGCTTCACAAAACATTAAATGATGGACTGGAGTGGTGTGCATTATTGTGATGTTTTTATTAGATATTTGGACTCTCATTCTGACGGCACCCATTCACTGCAGAGGATTCATTGGTGGGCAAGTGATGTAATGCTATATTTCTCAGAATCTGTTCTCATGTAGAGGACAAACTCATCTACATCTTGGATGACCCGAGGGTGAGTACTTTTTTAGCAAATTTTCATTTCTGGGTGAACTGTTCCTTTAAATATATACAGACTTTGTTCTCCCTTTGCTGATTTGCAGACTTCTAGGAAGGTTTTCTAATGAATTCTGGAACATGGATGCAGGTGTCTGCTCTCATTCAGACACAAACATGCCTGAGGTCAGGTACTTATGTTTTTGTGATAAAATCTCTTATACTTTCACTGTGTTTCAAAAGTTTGGCCTATGCACAAGTCCTTCTAATTCTTTATAGACCACACTCTGCGCACTGGGGCATTTCCAACAGATTTGATCTTTTTTATGTATATTAACTACTCTTGGATGCGTTCTTGATTAGT
The DNA here is from genome assembly GCA_033026305.1 of Cirrhinus molitorella. Lineage (NCBI taxonomy): Eukaryota > Metazoa > Chordata > Actinopteri > Cypriniformes > Cyprinidae > Cirrhinus > Cirrhinus molitorella. Next base: position 4,862,053 of record CM065138.1, on the reverse strand, counting down.
TTTTCCTGTGGAGCACTTTGTGTAAAGTTACTATTTTCATCTTCAGAAGGCAATAGGGAATATACAGCAGGCTTTGAAACTATTAAAAGCATATTCATTAAATATTTAAAGGCTAAAACTTTATGGTAGCTGCTGAGTTTTAATCAACCACACCATGGCCTCGTGTAGCTTTTGTGTTTATTAGTATTCAAATACACAGAGCAAAAATTCCACCCATCTCAAATGATGAATACATAAAGATCTACTTTATTAATCTTTTATCTCTTTGAAAGTTACTTTTTGAGGTAGAACACCACAGATGACTAGGGTAAAATATTGATTAATTAATGCCATCATACTTCACCAGTTAATTAAAGTACATTAAGACATTAATTTGTATTAAAATGTTCTGAAATGTTTTTAATATATATATATATATATATATATATATATGAAGAGTTCAGATGCAAAAGCCTCAAAATCCATCTGGCATCTTTCTTTTATCAGGCTCCAATGTATAGGTTTCTAAGTACCAGTACTTCTGCTTGTAAAAGTATTTGATAGACATATAATATGTGTCCAGAGCATTCAGTCTCATTTTTGAGCGAGATGGCTTTTGGGGGGGGTTGCATCTGAACTATATATGTACACTACCAGTCAAAAGTTTGGACACACCCTCTCATTTTATGTTTTTCAAAGATGTTTCTTATGCTTATCAATGCTGTTTTCACTTGATCAAAAATACAGAAAAAAATGTAACTTTGTAAAATATTATTACGATGTAAATCAATGTTTTTCTATATTAATATACATTAAAATTTAATTTATATCTGTAATTAAAGTGAATTTCCAGAATCATTACTCCAGTACTTCAAAAATCATTCTAATATGCTGATTTGCTAGAAACATGGAAACAGTTGTACTGCTTAATATTTTTTTTTGGAAACTGTGATACTTTTTTCAGGATTTTTTGATCAATAAAATGTTAAAAAAAGAACAGTATTTATTTAAAATAGAAATGTTTTCTAACAATATGCACTACTATTCAAAAGTTTGGGGTCAGTACATTTTATTCTTTCTTTTTTTGAAAGAAATCAATACTATTATTCACCAAGGATGTGTTAAATTAATAAAAAGTGATAGCATAGATTTACATCGTTAGAAAAGATTCATATTTTGAATAAATGCTGTTCTTTTTAACTTGTTATTCATCAAAGAATCCTGAAAAAAGAATCACAGGTTGCAAAAAAATATTTGGCAGCACAACTGTTTCCAACATTGATCATTCTAATAATAAATCAGCATATTAGAATGATTTCTGAAGGATCACGTGACACTTAAGCCTGGAGTAACAGCTGATGAAAATTCAGATTTGCATCACAGGAATAAATTATATTGTAAAGTATATTAAAATAAATATGATTATTTTATATTATAATAACATTGTGCAATATTACTGTTTTTTTCTGTATTTGTTATCAAATAAATGCAGCCTTGATGAGCATAAGAGACCTCTTTAAAACACATTAAATGAGAGGGTGTGTCCAAACTTTTGACTGGTAGTGTATATATAAGTATTTTATATCTACATATGCAAATAGATAAAGTGCAAAAAATGTGTATAAATAGCTCAAGAACCTCAAAACTGACCTTAATCACCACACACCTTATATTTCTTCTGCTTGTATGTAATTGAATGCATTCATAATTCATCCATTAAATTCATGCATGCATTTTTCATCTTATATCTTGAGTACTCAACACATGAAGAAGGCAACACCAAATTCCAGTTGTTTCATTAATAAAACTTTATTTCTGCTTACAAAACATGCGTTCATCATACATGCCAGGTCATATCTGAAATTCACATTTTCTCTATATAATTCTTTACAAATAATTCATTGGAACATGACACAGGGATCTCTCATAGAGACTAAATCACTGACAGTTCTGTACGTGAGTACAAGGTCGTCATGGTTAAAGAAGTATGCTAACACTTCAAGAGTAGCACCATCAGTGCAGGTGTATGTGTTCAGTGCGTGCGCTGTTCGTGCACTTCATCTCTGTATGAATCACACTTAACACAGGTATTACATACCTATATGTAATATGTTTGTGTGAGCATCCCGTCTCACACTTGAGTGTGTGTGCCTCACAGAGACAAACAGCTGACGTTAAGTCCGTCACCAAAATTAGCATGTGTTTTCTTTTTTAAAGTTAACACTGTCCCAAGCTGTGCTTGATGATTTCTTTGCTGCTCGGGGGAATGCGATCAGGGAAAACCACTTGAAATTCGACCAGCAGGTCTCCACGCTGGGCGGGGTTCTTCGCTCGGGGAAGCCCCTCCCCTATAAGCCTTCTCAATGAGCCGGGCTTGATGACATCGTTGCACGGGAGGGGCTTCATCTGTCCATCAAGTGTAGGAACGTTAACTGTACACCCACATAGAGCCTGGAGAAAAACACAAAGAAAGAAAAACGTTAAACGTCGTGTCACAAGATCATCTTTGATATGTATAAAGTTATAAAGGTCAGCATCGATTCTTTGTCTTGACAATCTGTTATATCACAAGCTGCGGTGTTTTGGCAGCATAAGATCTATAATGCCCCTCCGGCATATGTTATGAGCTCTAATCCACTTGTCCATATATGATGCTTTTATATAATGCGAATATGAACGCGGGCGGAATATAGGCCAGACAGATTGAACATTAGAGTTACGCAACGGCAGAAAAGAGCCGCTAATCGCTCTCATTTCTCAATGATGCTCCAGTCTGCGGGGGACGGGAGGGTATGCGTGGGAAGAGAAAGATGAAGTGGATGTGGAAAACGAGAGAGGGAGAGAGCAAATAAGGGCGGGAGGTTCGGTGCGGAAGGTAAAAATGGAAATGAGCTGGAAAGAATGAAAGCATAAAGGCTTTTTTTCAAGAGCTGATGCCAAATCTGGTGTCTAGAGAGCAGGATGGTCGATTTAATGATTTGTTAATTGGTCAATAATCTTAAAATGGCAAAACAGGCCAATAATTACATTTCAGTTCCAAAAGCATTTTTCAATGATGATAAACAATCTTTGAATTTAATGAATTTAACAGGTTAATTCTAGTTTGCTGTCTTATGAATGTTTCCACATTATATTGGCCAATCAGGCACAGCTATCGCTGCCGATAATCTTAAAATGCCCAAATATGGACTTGAATATTTCCTGATATTTCAGCCAGGCCAATTAATCAACCAATAATTAGCCATTTTAAGATTATCAGGCACAGCAATCAGTGCTGATAATCTCAAAATGTTAAAATAAGCCAATTAATCGCCCAATAATTGGCTGTTTTAAGATTATTGGCAGTGGCTAGTTAGAAATTTTAGTTAACAGTAGTTTTAAAGTCAACAGATTATTAACGAAGTTTTAAAATCTTATTGTAATTTGCTGTTTTATAAATACATGAGCATTATTTGGCCAATCAGGCACGGTTATCGGTCCCGATAATTTTAAAACGCCCAAATATGGACTTGAATATTTCATGATATTTCAGCCAGGCCAATTAATCAACCAACAATTAGCCAATTCAAGATTATCAAACGAACATACACAGCAATTAGTGTAGATAACCTCAAAATGCCATAATAGGCAAATTAATTGCCCAATAATTGGAAGTTTAAGATTATCGGTATTGGCTGGATAATATGTTTTAGTTAACAGTAATTTCAAAGTCAACGGATTACTAACCATTTTGTAAAATCTTATTGTAATTTGCTGTTTTATAAATATATATGGATTATTTGGCCAATCAGGCACAGTTACCAGTGCCAAATATGGATTGAAGATGTACTGATATTTCAGTCAGGCTAATTCATCAATGTTAGATCCAAAAGAATGAATATTTTTGTTGTTAAATTATTGATTCTAAATTGCTGTCTTGTCTATATATCAGCATAATATCTGCCACCCTGCTCTCTGTATATTATTATGGGTCTATTCCTAGTTTTCTAAGAAAATAGATGCATAAGGGCGTATAGGCAAAATAGGATCCACCGCTAGAGAGGAGCGAATGACAGAATGTGTGTGAGACGATGCTGAGAGCTGAGGAGGTGGTGTGCGAGATGGGAGGGGGAGTGTGTGAGAGTGTGTGCGCTCAGGCTGCGGGGGAGAGATGCTAAATTTAGATGCTGCTCTCTGCAGAGGCTTATTGAGCACCGGCGACTGTGAGGGAACATTTCGTACTGCCATGCACACATACACACGTACACACATACACATCTCACCTCGCGCAGCGTGATGGTGGCGGTGTACACAATATGCGAGCCGTCTCGTCTGAAATGGGCGTGCTTCTTCTCCTTAATAACGAAGGCCAGGTCGCTCGGGGTGTGGCCCAGCATCTGATGGCCCTCCATGGGAAAGGTGATCCTGGTGCCCTCCTTCCACCCCTTCTTCACCTCCACGTCGAACACGCGCTCTTCTGGTCTCAGCGCGTGCTTGTCTGTCTGCCGGAGGCGTGTCACTTTCACACGCTTGGTCACGCCCATCAGAATGTCCTCCAGTGACACGAGGAGGTCGTGAACTTCGGCCACGCCGGACGGCTTGAGCCCGCCCTTTTGACGGCTGAGGTTGGGCAGGGGGTTCCGCAGGAAGGGGTTGAACAGGTCGTCGTCGGAGTCGACTTCGAAGTTGAAGAACACGCGCCAAGAGTGGGCGTCGGCTTTCGAGGAGCTGTGGGAGGGGTCGCTTTTGTTTCCAGCTGGAGCCACACCTCCTTTGGGCAAACCTTAAGAAAGAGATTCTATTAGCATGGATATCTTCGGGTTCATTCGCTGGTTAATAAACTATGGATAAATAATTGATCATGGTTGCAGCTTTTGCACCCAGCACTGCAAGTGCATGAATCAGTTCAGCTGGGGTTGTAGGAACCCACTGAACTCTCTTAAATATGTTTGGGGTTGCACTTTATGCTCACCTTGCTGATCATAGATGCTGCGTTTCTCTGGGTCGGTCAGAACATCGTAGGCTTGTGCAATCTGTTTAAATTTGTCCTCGGCGTCTGCGTCTGGGTTCTTGTCTGGGTGGTAGCGGAGCGCCAGACGCTTGTACGCCCGTCTGATCTCCTCCTCATTAGAGTCACTTGACACGCCGAGCACAGAGTAGTAATCCACACACTCTGGTGAGGACGGGGGGCTAGACACTTCGGGTTCTTCACGCACCTCCTACACACATAGACACAGATGGAAGTTTAGAGTATGATCATTTCTAGTTCTCCTTGGTTCACCTACACAGGGTGATCCCAAATAAAAACAATGAAGTTTTTTGGTTCAGGCAGAGATGCAAGTACCATAGTCTTGCAGGGAGTTCCCATAATATTCCCATAAAATTGATATGGGATTTATAATATCTAAAAATTTTAGATATTATTAAAATTATATTTCATGGTGTAAACCACTCTATCCAAAATTTAATTATGAATGCAATTGTTAAAGTCTGATATAATTATTTAGAATTGATCAGAAGTATTGTATTGTCGTACAAAAATATCCACTCTATAAAGTTTGTGAGTGGGGTATATATTCACAGATTCATAAATTTAGATATCTATATAAGTCTGTTTTCCTTACTATACAACATAAACTAACTTTGAGGGTTTATTCTATTGTGGTGAATATGGACCTGTGTATATACACTCTGTATTCTCCATTATATAATGTACCACAAGTATTAGGGTATATATTATATAGTGGAAAATATAACAATTTACAAATCCATCTATATTGTCCACTACATAATATGCATATATAGATCTATACACTGGAGAATATAGAGGTATATATGCATTTAATATATACATCTAAATTGTCCAATATATAATAAACACTCAACGTCTCTGAGTGTATATTACATAGTGGAGAATATAGATGCATAATATAGATGCATATATATTTTAGCATGTGATTTAAATGTCATGTGCAGCATCTCACCTCTGAGGTCCATCCCTCCTCTCCGTGGATCACTCGCACTTTGCACTTGACATTCTTGTGTTTGACGCCGAACTGAGTCCAGATGAGAACCATGATGCTGATGCTGCTTCTGCTGCCGGTGATTGAGAGCCGAGCGCGTAAGCTGCTTGTGCTGCTTGAGCTGCTGTCTGCTGCATCTCCCGCCGCTCTGCTCGAGCTTTTATAGCCGAGCTCTACACACGGCGCCCACGCTGCGTGACCGAGCTTCCCCGAGCACGCCCATTCTCCACGTACACGAGAGGGAATACCGCGTGCCCACCAATCCACGCTCGACGCCGCTGCGGAACGACATGAGCATCACGCGGATGTGGCAGCCCACCTCTCCATGTGGAGGAGCGCTTCCGGAATTCACAATGAGTCTCATCCCTCCCTCCCTCCATCCATCCATCCTCCCAGCCTAAATTGGTCTCCTGTTACAGACTGTTCTTTTGGTTTGTCGGACAGATTTTTTGGACTGAAAGTTGTGAATGACAATGGGTTTGCGCACAGAATGGTAGTGAATTAACATGAAAAAAGGCGAGAATGAACACAGCAGACGAACACAGAGAAAATATGCATATTATATTTTTCTAAATAGCACAAGCGTATCAAAAGCGCTTAGTCGTGCATAACTTTTAATTGTATTTTTAATTTATAAGAAACCTCGAAACTCAGACAGTAAGTGTCATTTGGGGTGAAGAGCGTTCAAAAAAATAAATAAATCAATAAAATAAAAAAAGGAATAAAATAATTCTAACTTAAAAAGTTTGAAATAGTCAATGATGGTTACCGCCCTTCATATGGGCTATTTATATACTGTCCACCTGCGGGAAGATCTATGTTTGAATGTCAGTTTTATTATTAAATGTCAAGTCATGTCTGATGTTTTGAGCAAGCAATAAAGTCTTATTAAAATTTAGCTACAAACACGCGCGCACGCTTCATTGTCCCTTTGTGTCAAAGTACAATTAAAACAGATGGAAATCTACAGCCAGAACCGCTTCACCCACACATGCAATTACAGGCAATTAACGCGGTGGCTTGTGTACCAATAGTTCTTTATGCTCGTCACGGTGACAGTTCAATGTTCCCATCTCTCTGTGCGCGTTCACACACCGTCCCCGGCGTTAACTGACCGCTAATGCATTAAAAGCGGAGCCTTGGGGAATGTCGCATTACGCAATGTACGTGCAGGTGAATTGGCGCGCATTCCTCAGTACATAAATGGCCATATTTCCTCAGCCGTTACGCGTTTAGCCAATCACAGGCGAAGGATGCTTCAGGATTCCCGCTGGTACCGGAAAATTGGACAAATTTGGTGTAGATGTCCCTGTCAGAAACGTCAGAGAAACTCTAAGCCAGATTTCGTCCATTTTGGAAAAACTGCGGAGCGAAAGCGGTGTGAATGGCACCTCGATATCTGTCATTATCGACCGGCCGGACATTTCCGTCGAGTCTCGGGAGATGAATGTGAGATCAGGTGTGTGTGAGATCGTCTCGTCGTGAAAATCTCTGTGTCTGTGAGGAAACTGAGGGAACATTGTGCTAGCGCAGTGGCGAGGACATTCTGGGAACATTGTGCTTCTGCGGAGTATAAAGCTCAGCAGGGGCTCCTAAGAAGTCGTGATCTCCTGCTTTTAATAATAACACTCGGCTCGTGACCAGCGGATGCCCAACTGCGGCGCGTAATTTTCGCGCCCTCGTTGTGCCGCGGTCTGTCATTCGCGCTCTTTGTAAGTGACCGTTATTAGCGACGACTAAAGGGATCCTAAATTAGTTCGTGTTTAAATTAGAAACCATCCATCAATCCATTAAGCGATTGGGGGATGCCCAGTTCAGTGACCCTCAGAATAAAACATTAGCTTAACATATAGTACATTTAAATAGAAAATGTGACTCTTTTTAGCATGTTGCTAGGCGGTTGTTGGGGTGTTCTGTGTGGGTGGTTTTCAAATCCCCATCCCCACAGTTTCCATGATATTTTGGTCGTCTATGGCATTTTTACCTGTTTTATCATCCTGTAGGTGAACACTACATGTTTAGAGAAAACCTAAACCTAACTAAGAACACTCGTAAAACTAATAACCAGTTAAAAATACAGTCCAAAAGCCCATCATATTTTAATATGGTACCATTTTTTTTTTTTGGACACGACTAATACTACACGGTAATACTATGATATTAGTTTAAATAGGTGTGAAAGGTACTATAATGATAGAATCACTATACTATGATATCACTACAGTATCTTTTTACTAGTGAAATAGTAAAAGAAACCACACATGTGACCATGGACCATAAAAAGGGTCAGCTGTTTTGATGAAAAAGCGGAATAAGCTTTCCATTGATGTATGGTTTGTTAGGATAGGACCATATTTGGTCAGGATACAACTATTTGAAAATCTGAAATCTAAGGGTGCAAAAATCAAAATATTACCTTTAAAGTTGCAGCAATGCATATTACTAATCAAAAATTACGTTTTGATATATTTATGGTAGAAAATGTACAAAATATCTTCATTGAACATGACCTTTACCTGATATCTTACTGATTTTTTGGAATAAAATGTATCCATACCAAATATACTGTGCTACTTAAGACAAGGTTTTGTGGTCCAGGGTCACATACAGTTTTTGGAAAATATTTACAATCCCACACAGTTGTCTTTCTAACCTTTCCCCCATTGTACCATATGTGAATGTGTTGTAGTATAAGCTATGTGTTGCAGGGGAGTGATTTTCACAGGTTCGGCTCTTCCTACACCACCTTCTCCTTCTGTGCTCACTCTTTCTCCCTCAGTCTCTCTCAGTAAAGGTTACGGGGGTGATTCATAATGAGTAAAGTGGCATTCGACAGCACTTCTCACTTCAGATCCATCTCTCAAGTCAGATTCATTTGGTTGTGTAACTATTTTCATAATCAACTGCTGTGTTAATGGATTCAACCAAGTGATTGTCTGAAAGACTAACATTCAGATGGGAAACAGAGACATGAGGTAAGGCAGAGAAGGGAGAACACGGTAGAGAACGGACTGTTCTAATAATAGCTCGCAGGAACAGTCAGTGAATGTTAGGGACAGGGCAGGTGCTGCCATCTGCTGTCCGGCTTCTGAACAGTCATGGAAGAACATTCAAAAGCTGCTTCCCTCTTTAAACACTCTAATAAAACAGCTTCCACATACAGTAGGGAATGCAAACAGAGGCTAGAACTGCTGAGGCTTGCATGAGCTAAGAGCAAAAACAGCAGGAGAGACTCTTTACTCTTGCTGTTAACTAACTCTAAGTGCAAACAGCCTCTTGTGTGAACAAAATACTTATATGCCCTGGCCCAAACCCTACTGAACTACCTGCTAAAATAACATTTTAAGGCATCATAAGCATGTTTTCTTATATTCCAAAAGGTAGCCAGCATAATTAAGATACCTTTTAGCAGGGTTGGCTAATTGCTACTCAAAATTAGCCCAGTAAAAATTTAGGGGGGTAAAATACACATTTTTTGGTGGGCTTCCCCTGGTAAAATTCGCATTCCAGGGGTTTAATATCATGTTATCGAGGAAAAACAGCCAAATTCTAGTAGAATCACGTGTATTGTTCAAATATACAGTACTTTAAAATCAGAATGCATTGCTGTTCCAATGAAACATGGCTAAACTAAAGAGAAGTTGAGAGATTTAGACTGTCCAGTGTCCCAGTTTCAGATCATTTATAAGGTTTCTTTTCAGTTGGGGATGCTACATTAGAATATAAGCTGGTTATTTTGAAACAGAACATACAAATCTCAGTCAGATGGAAGTACAGTCATAGGACAGATTGACGTAAAATGCTGTCACATGTCTTGAAAAGATTCTTTTATTGCTGCCAAATATGAATGAGAGACTCCAAAAAGGTTTCTTATCTTTTATCGTAATATGTGTCATCCTTTCTTCTAAATGTTCTCCTTACAATGACTTGATGCAAATCTACCTGCATTCTATGCAGGCAGCTTATAACTGCAACTTACTAACTGACTTATAACAGGAAATACTGTCCAACTCTTAATCTAAATGTTATATGATGTAGCTAAATTGAAGGTTTTTTTGACCAGAGTTTTAAAAAAGTTTTTTAAAAATGGCATACACATTGTGTATACACGTATCCCAATTCTACACACACACATTGTGTACAAATGTGTTTCACACTTTCAGAGACACACAAAGGGCTGTGTGTAATTGTGTGCTGGTATAAACATAGCATTTTGGGAATTATTTACAGAGGGTCCATGCCATGTTGTGTACTGAACTCCTGGAAGTCCTCTGGAATGGTGTCTGGAAAAGAGATTTGTTTATATGAAACAGAAATATTTTATAACATCATAGATTCCTGTTTTGGTTTGTGTTCTCACCATTGCAGCGGTACTTCAAGTTTGACCAGATTATGTTCTCCTGAGAGAAGCAGAACACTCCCAGTCTTCCTCCTCTCATTGTGGTATCAATTGTCACCCCAGAATCTGCCACCAGCTCTGATCCCTCATAGAAACGAACCCTGAAAACAGTCAATACTGTATTACTGTTTCTTTCTCAAAATCAACAGCTTGCTTGGCTTCAAACTGGAAGTCACCTGACATTTGATTGGCTTACCTGATGTATCCGACTTGTGGACGATGCTGCAGGTACCAGCGGTATGATACCTTATCCTTCCATCCAACGTTTCTTGGATCCTTCCACAGGAGACGTACTTGATCATTAGTGTCGCCTGTATGCCAGAGAGAGTTCCTCAGGTGCTCACCTGGACCAGTCTTGGACTTCACTGCCTAGGAGCAAGAAACAAAGATAGAGTTCTGTTAATTCCATGCAAGACTTTCTCACAAATTTGGACATGAATTGAATCTGATCAACCTTCAGCTGAATGCCAGGTTCAGCTACGGCTCTGAAGGGAGTGGCCTGCCAGTAGGTCTGCTCAGTTTGCTTCCACATCACAACATAGAAACTAGAAGAGTCTTGGTAGCCAAAGATGAAGCCGGCATAGTCGTCATCAGTCACCGTATTTACATGGAATGTTCCCTCGAAATCAACACCGCTGAATGCAGTGTAACCTGGTTGTCGGAAAGGGGAATGGCATCATCCATAGAAATAATTTAATACAGTAGAATTTGCAGAATGTTAATTATTTTACCCAAATAAAGGGATTATACAAAATGCATTTTTTTTTATTTAGTACTGAGATATTTCACATAAAAGAAGTTTACATATAGTCAACAAGAGAAAATAACGTCTGAATTTATAAAAATGACCCCCTTCAAAAGTTTATATACACTTGATTCTTAATACTGTGTTGTTACTTTAATTAGCCACATCTGTGTTTTTTTTTTTTGTCCCTTGTTTGACCTGAACAGTTATTCTGCCCACTGTTCTTCAGAAAAGTCCTTCAGGTCCCACAGATTCTTTGTTTTTCAACATTTTTGAACCCTTTCCAACAATGACTGTATGATTTTGAGAACACACTCGAGACAACTGAGGGATTCATATGCAACTATTACAGAAAGTTCAAATGCTCACTGATGCTCCAGAAAAATGATTAGGGCAAAATACCAGGGCAAATGTAACTTATTTTGTCTTCTAGGAAACATGTTAGTATCTTCGGTAGCTTCTGAAGGGTAGTACTAAATGAAAAAACCATGATATTTAGGCAAAATAAGAAAAATTTCAATCCATTCAAAAGTTTTCATCCCCCTCTTAATGCATCGGTTTTCCTTTTGAAGCATCAGTGAGCATTTGAACCTTCTGTAATGGTTGCATATGAGTCCCTCAGTTGTCCTCAGTGTAAAAAGATGGATCTCAAAATCATACAATCATTGTTGGTATGGGTTCAAAAACACAAAAATGCTGGAAAAACAAGAAATATGTGGGACCTCAAGGACTTTTCTGAAGAACAGCATGCGGTTTAGACAAACAAGTGACTCAAACAACTATCACTAAACAAAAAAACACAGCTGTGGATCATTCAAGTGTAAACTGAAAGGGGACATTTTTATAAATTCAACTATTATCTTGTGGACAATATGTAAACATCTTTTATGTGAAATATCTTATTCATGTCGGTATTAAATTAAAAATAACATGCATTTTGTATGATCCCTCTTATTTTGGTAAAGCAATGAGCATTTTGCAGATTCTGCAAGGTGTATGTAAACTTTTGACTTCAACTGTACGTCATTAACCATGATGGAGAAACATGCATCCACTCACCAACAGCAAGGCCAGGGTCACTATTCATAGTCTGGACAATCTCCATTCCCTTTGAAGCAAGGCGAAGAATTTGTTAGAACTGTACATCTCAAACTCAGTTTTATGAAATTCGATGTATCTTTTGCTGAACTGTCACCTGGTTAAGAACCACCCAGTTGGGGTCAATCTGAGCGTCACCCTCTGGGTCAAGTACAACTGTCTGATAGGCTCTGAAGTCTGTCAGCGTGATCTCTGCATTTTCTGGACAGTTATCGATCCGGTCGATCACCTTGTCTTGGTCAAAGTCTGATTCGCATATGTCGCCCACTCCATCATCTGTGGAGAAATAAACAGGTGAGCGAGGGATGGTTTCTGTATGTTCACTGCAATGAAAAATACAAGACTATCTTTTGGCTATAGAAGATTTGGAATACAGTGCCAAGTCGTATGTCAGCTATTTATACTGAGTTTGACAGTCACTGTTCATTTTCTATTTTCATTTTAGGCACATTCAGCTTTTCACGTTTTGTTCCAATGAAGCAAAACAAGGTGAGTATTTGATCACAGAAAAACGTACAGTACACAGTGTGACTATTTATGGATTACTGGTGTACTCACTGTTGTCATCTACTTGGTCAGGGTTGGGCACCAGCCGGCAGTTATCTGGTCCAGGTGGCAGCGTGTCGGGAATACCGTCATTGTCATCATCATCGTCACATTCGTCTCCCAGTCCATCTTTATCTGTGTCCAGCTGGGAGCTGTTGATTACCAGAGGGCAGTTGTCTTTGCTATCTTGGTGGCCATCACCATCGCTAAAGGATACAAGAAATTATATCACAGAGGTGCTTGCAGAAATTTTGCAGAAACTGTATTTTCTTGGACCTTTGCATACCTATCTTGATTTGTGTCACAAGAATCTCCAACAAGGTCATTGTCAATGTCAGACTGGAGAGAAAAGGATTGAATGCAAATATTTTTTATAGTATAAAAGCAAAGCATATGTACGAGTACATGTACTTGTATGCAAATCATGTACCTGATTTGGATTGGGGATGTCAGGACAGCTATCACATGCGTCTCCCACCCCATCCCCATCACGATCCAGCTGGTCACGATTTTTCACTCGCTGGCAGTTATCCAGGAAGTTTTTCAGCCCTGGTAATCAATAACAGACACCAAAAATGGGAGTGACTCAGTGCCAGAAAGACAAAGACAAATCTTTTTGTTTGAACCCTATCATCAAGACTTCAGATTTTACCATCTCCATCCATGTCGTCATCGCATGCATCTCCGAGGCCGTCAGAATCTGTGTCTCTCTGGTCTGGGTTATCCACTCGGATACAGTTGTCACATGCATCGCCATGGCTGTCCTTATCACTGTTCAGTTGATTTATATTTGGCGTCAGCCAGCAGTTATCCTAGAATGCATACATATACACAGGAGACTTAGTGTGACTTTCTGCAGTGCATATAAACAGCCACCCGACCAATGCACGCATTTACCTGCTCATTCAGTATTCCATCTCCATCTGCATCTGGGTCACACGCATCGCCTTTCCCGTCACCATCTGCGTCCTCTTGTCCCGAGTTTGGAACGGTAACACAGTTATCCTGATATTGAGGAAACAATATGAATTAGCTCTCCCGGAGACAGCCCTAAGCAAGTCAATATGGATTGCATTGTTGCCATAGTTACCTTTCTGCAGGTTGGGTCTCGGCAGCGCAGCTTCTCATCGGGGTACCCGTCGATGTCGGTGTCTTTACCGCAGAGATAACCGTTTCCAGCCCATCCAATGCCACACTAGGAGACAAACACGCATTTGCCCTTAGCATTTCCTATATGGGCCATTCTACAGAATTGTTGCAAACTGCTGTCCCACAACCAAAAAAAGCATTTAAGTAATCAAATCTTAGGTGTTTACTAAGATTATTCTATTATCTACTGAAACCCACAATAATATTTTAAATATCAGTAAGCTATATCAATATAAAAATCATCATTTATTGAGTACTTTCAGTTGGGAGTTGGCTGTCCTGAACCTTAAAGGAACACTCCACTTTTTTTGAAAATAGGCTCATTTTCCAACTCCCCTAGAGTTAAACAGATGAGTTTTACTGTTTTTCAATCCATTTAGCCAGTCTCCGGGTCTGCTGTTAGCACTTTTAGCATAGCTTAGCATAAATCACTGAATCAGATTAGGCCATTAGAATCTCGTTCAAAAATGACCAAAGATTTTCGTTATTTTTTTCTATTTAAAACTTGACTCTTCTGTAGTTACATTGTGTACAAAGACCGACAGAAAATGAAAAGTTGTGATTTTCTAGGCTGATATGAATAGGAACTATACTCTCATTCCGGCGTAATAATCAAGGAACTTTGCTGCCGTACCATGGGTTCAGCAGGCGCAATGATATTACGCAGCACCTGAATATAGTCCCCAGCTATTTTACTATTACCTTAGTGGCTTAGTGCTGGTCACGCTGGAAGTTACCTAGAAAAAGTTTGTAACTTTAAGGAACGTCACTACCGAACACCTTTTTTCTGCAGTTAGGCACACTTTTTTGGGAGTTATTCCATAACATTTAGTTTTTATATGTGTACCACTGTTCAGAACTGTGCTAGCTAACCATGTACTGATTAGCATCTTTGAGAAGTACCTAAAATGGGCACTACCGAAACATTTGGTGGTGTTTTGGTAGTGACCTTTTTTTGTGTGTGTGTTATCCCATAAAATTGTCACTACCGAAACAAGGGGAACACATAATCTTTTAAAAAATAAACAAAATAATAGTACAGTTATGCATTTTTTTGGTCTTAGTAGTGTTTTAGCATGCAAGTTAAAATTCATAAATGTGATGTGGTCACTACCAAAGCATAACTGTTACTACTGAAAATGTGCAGTCACTACCAAAACATGGAATGTTTTGTCAAAAATAATCCTTAGTCCTTAATTTCAATCAGTATGATCAACTTTTTGCCTTTTACATAGAATAATTGGGTTAAAAATACAACAAATCTCAGAAATCACACTTGAAATATTGTTAAAATTGTAATTGTTATTGATTTATCTCTAAGATTTTGTTTTAATAAAATAGCAAAAAAAAAAAAAAAAAAAAAAAAAATATATATATATATATATATATATATAATATTTACAGTGTAGATGTAAGCAAAATCTTAATAAGTCAATATAACACTTCTAATTAAATGTTTATTACTTTCTTCCGGTAGTACTGAATATTGTATTCTGAAAATACAATATGAGAATTAACTGCACAATTAATAGAAATGTGAACCTTGGATATTTTACAACTTGCATACATACAATTTTTTTTGGAAAAAGACATATCCAACTGACTTTAAACCAATTCTGTACAATGGCCCATATGTGTGCGAATGTAAATGAGTACCTGGCATGTGATGGTGCCATCTCTCTCCTCTATGCACTGCGCATTGGGGTCGCAAGGGTTCTGTAGGCGGTTTCCGCAGCTTTTCTCTGGCTTACAACCTTTGATTTGGTCACCTGTAAATCCGGTCTTGCATCGGCCACATTGATACGATCCCTACACAAGATAACCAACACTTTGAGGCGCTGTTCTTTTCCTGTGCAAGTCTGAGTGACATATAATGGTGCTTTGCATCATATGAACATGCCAATACTCACCACAGAGTTCACACAGATGGAGTTAGGAGTGCATCCTCCATTATCAGGTCCTTTGCACTCATCAATATCATCACACACCTAAAGAAAATATAGGAATTAGGAGATATAACATTTTAGGCTGTTAATCATTGGCTATGCATCAAAATGATGAACTTTCAACATATGTCCTGCACAACTTTTGCATAAAGGCTGATGCATTAGGTAACTCTGACACGAATAGTGCAAAAGGGCCCCAAGTCATCAGTGACGTACCTGCTTGTGCGTTTGTGCATAAGCCACGCCAACACCCTCCAGTGGTTTGCCAGTGAATCCAAGAGGACATGCCTCACAGCGGAAACCTGGAGCCATGTTCACACACCTCACGCCAGGGAAGCAGGGATTAAACTGGCACTGCAATAGACACAAACATGCATGGCAATGACATTGATTCAACCCCAAGTTTGAATTCTGGATTATGGAACTTTCCACTCCTCTATACTGTCCAATCAAAATAAAGAACTGTAAGTTTCACCATGCTTCTTAGTATTTAAAAAATGTCAATATCAGAAGATCAGCTTGAACATGTACCTCATCAACATCATCACAGCTGTATCCATCTCCAGTGTATCCATCAGGGCACGGACCGCACTCAACCCCATCGGCTGTTTCTATACACATGTCATCACGGAAACACACTCCAGGAGTGCACTTTGGTTTCACCACCTCCGTTCCGCCCAGCCCTGGAATTAACCTCATATTAACATTTATGTTGTGGTTTGAAGCATTCATGATACGTCTGTAATTGAACACCCCATGATTGCACTCCTGCTTCAAATCTGCTTCTGCTTCTGGGGTATTTGTTTGTCACATGTTGCCATGGGTATTTGTGGACACTGAAAAATGTCCTGTTTGGGTTTCTTATCTGGATATCTGCATCAACAAACTTGTGCGTGTCACGCATGTCTTGCTCATCATAATGTCTTACCGCAGGCCTGGCACTCAGAGATGGTGTTTCTGAGGAAAGAAGTTTCCTTCACCTGTAAACATGCGTGCAAACACAAAAAATCTGGGTAAATAAGGGATGGTGGAAATTAAGAACATTAAACAAAAGGGTACAAAAGGGTAATTGATAGGAAGGTTTTACCTGCTGAATAAGAACATCTTTCAGCTCGTTAATAACCTTTGTCAGCTCCAGCATCTGATTTGTAAGCTGTTTTGTGTTAAGCCCTTTATAAACAACAAAAACGCTGGTTTAGCAGAAAACAATTTATTCACAGTTTCTCTCTTTATCTGTTCTTGTGGAATCTGTTCCTCAAAGGTGCACTCAGTACTTGTTTTTGACAATTCACAATTCGATTCGATTTTGATTTTACAAGCTTGGGAATCCGATTCGATTCATGATAACGTTACATGGAAAATTTTCTCAAGGAACTAAAAACTCTAAACTATATACTAAAATCTAAATTTTACATTTTTCTAGCTGACTAACGATTTCACTCACAGAGTATGTTTTTTCTGAGGCAAATATGATGTTAAGTGACATTGTTTACAAGTTTTTATTGATGTCTTTCCACGGTTGAAACACTGATTGAGCGATTACATGAGCCAGGATACGGATTTCGGTAAGTTGTACTCTTTCTTTTAACATACCTTTAGGTGTTTATTCATGTTTATTTCTTGCTAAAATTGGTATTAAGGCAGAGGAGATGATCAGTTCACTTTTAAGGTTTGTGACTCCACATTAAACAATGTTTGAATATTGTAATAACTCCAAGATTTACTTTAATTTCAAACATAACATAAAGCACACAGCTTATTGTGATTTATGAATAGGATGTTTTCTGTTCCATTCACAGAAAACAGGCTAGACTAATTGACTTTTTTGGATTTAAAGTCCCCATGAAGTCAAACGTGAAGTGTTTTTGGCTTAAGATGATCTACAAGCTAGTGTGCTCCAAAACAATGACAAAAATCACCTTTAGAAGATATAAGCATTCGAAACATTGTCTCTAACTTCAGCCAATATGGATCAAAGATTTTGATGACATCACCTTGCACTTCAGCTTCTCATCAGTTTCTGTCCAATCAAATGCTCTCTAAAATCACTATAAATAGACGCTGACGCTGCGTTCACTAGTTTACTATTCTACTCAGAATGGTTTTATTGTGATATGGCTCAGCAGCTGTGATAAAAACAAAACGCTACTGGCTATTTAAAAAAGGGGGGGGAGGGCTGCTTAATATGCCCCACCTTGTCATCCTGTTTCACTTGAAATTACGTCAACACATAGAATAACGCTTTGCATTTCAAAGCACTTCAGTGGACCTTTAAAGGAGAAGTTCACTTCAGAACAAAAATGTACAGAAAATATTATTTACCCAGACCTAGTAATTAAGCTTATTTAGTGTTGTCAACATGACTGTGATCTTGGATGGAAAACATTTGCTGATGCCAGTGGAATAGTTTTATTTGTAGCAACCAATCAGAACATCCTTGCAACACCCTGGCAACCCCAAGAACAGTCAGCTTTTGCACATGCACTACTCATGCTTTCTTCAGAAAATGTCAAAATTACCTAAAGTCTGTACGGAGTCGCTCTGATGAGTGTGGCAGTCCTGCAGCGATGCAACATTTTCCATTGAATCACCATATGCCAGTTTGAGCTCCTCCAACTCCTCCTTGCCAATCAGCACAGAAAGAGCACAATGGTGAGTTTATGTTAGTGCATTAGTACGGAAACCCTCCACATATATCTCTCATCGTGTTTGTGTGTAGCTATTAACTATGTTTGCATACTTGTGCTTTTCCTTGCATGGTTTTGAGCTCCACTCCTTGGTGATTGTTTAGGCCGTTAAACACAGCTGGTAAATCTCTCAGCGTCTCCACCAGCCTGCAGTCCAGGTGGAGCTCCACCCCAGGCACCGGTAACACCCCCTGGTTGTGCGGGAAGCCCCCCGGTTGGCCCACCTCCAGTCCCTTCAGATGGAAGAGCAGCCGATGCTTCTCGCCGTCAGCCAGTTTGAGGTTGCTGAAGGTCACTGTACTCATCCTACCATCTCTGCGCAGGTATCGTAAAGTAGCTATAGAGAGAGAGATGAATTTAACTGCACATTTCTGTCGGATTTAGAGCTTTTAAAGAGGGCTTTAAAAAGTTTACATACCTTTGTTGAGTTTCCCAAGCACAGAAAACTCAAAGTACTTGCTGTTGTCTCGTGGATTGTACAGGCTGAATATGGTGTTTCCGGTTCGAGGCTGGAGACGGAACGTTGTGAGAATAAAGAGTTCAGTTACTCCCTGCTCTGCCAAACCTCCGTGCAGCAGATCCGGTAGGCAGTCCGGTGACGTTAAGAGGTTATACACTGCAGGGAAGACATTATTTAAAGGTTATATAAGTGTAACTCACACACAAAAGCATACCGCTCACAAACATGTAGTTGTTTCCCAGGCTAATGCATGCTGGGAGTGATGCCCAGGTTGATGTAATTTCTGTTAGACTGTAAATACTGTTCCTGTTTATTTAGCCGGCTGCATGTGGCCAAATAAACGTTTGGGGATTTGTAGTGCTTTGAAGTTTACAAATGGCAAAAATTAGTTGTTTTTTTTAAGGTTTGACTGTAACCTAGACTGAAAAGTACCTAACATACTTTATGAGTGAGCAGCATTTAACAAAGCTAGAAATGCCTGTTCTGTCATATTCCAGAATAAGCAGAAAAGCCTCGAATTTCAGATTCATATCTTGAGTTTTTAAACAGAAACTCCTGTTAACTGGTCTTAGTTTGTATAACTGACTGGGATCGAACTGGATCTTGTCCACTGAACATTTTCACTGGAAAACTTCATGGAAACCAGGTGAACGGACAGCCGCTGCGGTGTCACTGCCGGATGTCAAATACAGATGTTGGTTGTTATGACCGATGGAAGTGTGCCATTGGCCGAATAGGCAAACATAATGTTGTATGAAAAAATGTTAATGACTCAGGGGTGACGTCTTCCCCCAATATTTTAACCGAGAGACATGATCTGACTCTCATTTTCATGCCATAGCAATCAGCACATCAGTACAGCTCAGCAAAATGACCACAAAAACCAAGGCTATTGTGGTGCTTTTTGTGTTTATCTTCACTTTCTTGTGAAGTATGAGTACAGTTTGAACATTTCCATAAGCTGTTTGTTGCGTCATTTCAGTTCACAGATGGTGTGCTGAAATATTTACATGCTGGCTTTGATTGCCAACATGTGTGATTTGACTTTATGTATTATTTGTCATTTTGATGTTCAAACATTCACTTAAGTCATATGTCTTGAAGTAATTACAGTGTCATTTATGTTTATGATCTACGTAGGTGGAAGTACTCTGTGTTTTCTTTAAGTATTATGTGTCTGCCTTTCGGATTCAATAAAATAATGCAATCTCATCCTAGCTGCTAAAGACATTATGACTTCTATAGTCCAGAATGAACTACCGTTCACACACTCACACACACTTTAGCTCTCTTTTTCATACTCACAGGCAATTACCAAAAAAACAAAATTGGAGCCTGGTGCTTTCTGATAAACACATCCACACTGTATAAATTGAGAAACCAAAAAGGAGATGACAAGAAAATGTGGAATAAAAAGACAGAAGATCAAAGAAACCAGCCATTACAGAAGAAATCAGACCCTTTAGACTGAGATATATGACTCAGTTTGAGATTTTTCAAGACAGAAAAAGTGCAAGAATGTGAATAAAAGTACAGTAAAACTCATTAGTTAAAACAAGTCATGAATTAAAGAAACATTTAACCTATTTAAGAAACTTCATGTGCTCACCGGTTGATTCTGCGCTTGCTGAGCTGAGAGTCAAGATCAGAGAAACGGCCGCGAGGAGATGCATCGTGCCGGTCATCCTTTATCACAACCTTCTGCCACCCCACAGAAGGAGTGTGTGAGAGAAAAGTCTTATGAGAGCTGATCTTAGATTCCTTTGTGTCTTTTGGCTTCAGTGTCTTGTATGTGAGAGTTTTATAGAGAAAGTCTGTGAAGAAAAGAGTGAGGTCTGTGTGCCTTCGGGTTTTAATGATGTGTGTGTGTGTTGGGTTGAGGTAACAGGCTGTCTATCAACTCCACAGCAGCTGTGGTGGGCGGGGTTATGAGTCTAGCAGACGCCCCCATGCTGAGGGGGGGCGGAGCAAAGAGCGGTGCCGTATAATTGGCGGGCCTGGCTCTTATTGGTACCTTTTATGAGGTTCCATTTGTTCCACATCCTTCTCTCCGTGCTCCCTTTCTCTCCGTCCGTTCTTCCTTTCTCAAGTTTTCACATACTTTCCTGTCATTTTGACTGGCAGGTGCTGTAAAATATGTCTGCCGGGGTGGATCTCTGGGGAATTGTTTAAAGATAACTGGATGGAGGGTTGCTAATGTTCCGTGAAGGTCTGAATCTTGCGCAAAGGATTCTGTAATAAAAAAATAAATTAAAAAGTCAGATACACATGGGAAGCAGGCAAATGCTAACAGCCGTTTAATGATACAGCAGCAATTGGGACCAATTTTCTCATCTTTCAACTCAGTGGCAGTTTAATAACATTTAAAGGAGAACAAAAAGTTGATTTATTTCACTAATTCCATTCAAAGTTAAACTTGTATATTATATTCATTCATTACACACAGACTGATATATTTCAAATGTTTATTTCTTTTAATTTTGATGATTATAACTGACAACTAATATTGTGAAAAGGTTCAATATTGAAGACACCTGGTGCCACACTCTAATCAGCTAATTAACTCAAAACACCTGCAAAGTCCTTTAAATGGTCTCTCAGTCTAGTTATGTAGGCTACACAATCATGGGGAAGACTGCTGACTTGACAGTTGTCCAAAAGACGACCATTGACACCTTGCACAAGGAGGGCAAGACACAAAGATCATTGCAAAAGAGGCTGGCTGTTCACAGAGCTCTGTGTCCAAGCACATTAATAGAGAGGCGAAGGGAAGGAAAAGATGTGGTAGAAAAAAGTGAACAAGCAATAGGGATAACCATACCCTGGAGAGGATTGTGAAACAAAACCCATTCAAAAATGTGGGGGAGATTCACAAAGAGTGGACTGCAGCTGGAGTCAGTGCTTCAAGAACCACTACGCACAGACGTATGCAAGACGTGGGTTTCAGTTGTCGCATTCCTTGTGTCAATCCACTCTTGAACAACAGACAGCGTCAGAAGCGTCTAGCCTGGGCTAAAGACAAAAAGGACTGGACTGCTGCTGAGTGGTCCAAAGTTATGTTCTCTGATGAAAGTAAATTTTGCATTTCCTTTGGAAATCAGGGTCCCAGAGTCTGGAGGAAGAGAGGAGAGGCACAGAATCCACGTTGCTTGAGGTCCAGTGTAAAGTTTCCACAGTGAATGATGGTTTGGGGTGCCATGTCATCTGCTAGTGTTGGTCCACTGTGTTTTCTGAGGTCCAAGGTCAACGCAACCGTATACCAGGAAGTTTTAGAGCACTTCATGCTTCCTGCTGCTGACCAACTTTATGGAGATGCAGATTTCATTTTCCAACAGGACTTGGCACCTCCACACAGTGCCAAAGCTACCAGTACCTGGTTTAAGGACCATGGTATCCCTGTTCTTAATTGGCCAGCAAACTCGCCTGACCTTAACCCCATAGAAAATCTATGGGGTATTGTGATTGTGAAGATGCGATATGCCAGACCCAACAATGCAGAAGAGCTGAAGGCCACTATCAGAGCAACCTGGGCTCTCATAACACCTGAGCAGTGCCACAGACTCGACTTCATGCCACACCGCATTGCTGCAGTAATTCAGGAAAAAGGAGCCCCAACTAAGTATTGAGTGCTGTACATGCTCATACTTTTCATGTTCATACTTTTCAGTTGGCCAAGATTTCTAAAAATCCTTTCTTTGTATTGGTCTTAAGTAATATTCTAATTTTCTGAGATACTGATTTTGGGATTTTCATTAGTTGTCAGTTATAATCATCAAAATTAAAAGAAATAAACATTTGAAATATATCAGTCTGTGTGTAATGAATGAATATAATATACAAGTTTCACTTTTTGAATGGAATTGGTGAAATAAATCAACCTTTTGATGATATTCTAATTATATGACCAGCACCTGTATATTCCACAACACCCCAGCAATCACTGATCCATTACCCACAACACTCAAAAAAAAATCCTAGCAACCTCCCACAATGACCTAGCAAGGACTCAAAACCACTCAAAAATCCGAAACACCCCAGAAACTTCCGAACTATGCTCTAGCAACCTCCCACAACACCCCAGCAACCATCTAGCAACCTCTGACAACTCCACAGCTATCACCTAGCAACCAAATTAGCAAATACCTAACAGTTCCTCAGAAATTACCCCAAAACATCCCACAATACCCCAGCAACGCCCTAGCAACTACCCCAAATACCCCAGAAAGTTCCTAGCTATGCCCTAGCAACACCCCACAATGCCCCAACAATAACCCTTAACACCCCAGCAACTACCTAGCAACATCCCAAAACTCCCCAGCAACACCCTAGCAACTATCCACAACACACCTGAAACATCTTACTGTAGCAATGCTCTAGCTACCACCCACAACACCTGCGAAATCATCTAATAACAATGCCCAGCAACCACCTACTAACCTTCCACAACACCCCGGCAATGTCCTATAAACCCCCTAGGAACTACCTGCAACACACCCGAAATTTCCAACTGTAGCAACGCCCTAGCAACCACCCACAACACCTCAGGAACCACCTAAAAATGCCCAGCAACCACCTAGCAACATCCCACAACTCCCCACCAACGCCCTAGCAACTATCCACAACCATTTGGGTACCATGGAATTTTCAGCAGGTAATATATGAATCTTTGTTCACAGTTATGGATAGACTATGACGACAGAGAAAAGAAATCCTCATTCTATCACTAGTCTGGTGGCGGAGCTCCAGTCTGTTAGTCATGCGGTTAAAATCACTAATAACAGACTTGTCTGATACTGATATAGCGTGCACACTCATATTCACACCACCGATTGGCGATCACACTGACCACTGACCAATCACGTGATGTTGTGGTGAGTGACATAATCCCACATCCTAATCAGAGGGGCGAACGCTGCCTAGTGTGTGTGTGTGTGTGTTAAGACCTAAATTACAGTCTTTAGTTGTAGCTGCTCTGTCATTAAAGCCTTCTGAAGCATTATGGGTATGTAAAGACCCAGGTGGGCAAAGTTCTGGAATGTTCTGATTCAAACCGCCTCCCGTTGGCGCAAGTGTATGTTACAACAGGATCTGGCCTTAAGTCTTTCTCTGAATGTCTGGTTATGTTGGATCCGTCGGTAGAACAGCAGGAAACAGACAGACACACTCACACTGTGTCCTTTTGTTCTCACTGTAGGTTGAGATGGCCTGTTAGTTTGTGGTAAGACGACCCCGCTAATGATCTTACCATGTGTGTGAGCACTAAAGTTCTGTTGCACACGTACCCACGTCTATGTTTGTGTAAGAATAGCCACAATTGTGTGTTTTTGAGTCAGGAATCTCTTTAAACAGACAACGCTGACTCCTGATGGAGCTCATACCTGAGCTACAGCTTTCTCGCACCTCTCGTGTTCGATGTGTTTATTGAGGCCGGTTATGGTTGTGCTTTTAACAGCCTGTGTAACAGGGCTTTAGGAGCATGTAATTGTTCAGACGAGGTAAACTGGGGCAGGAGAATGTTCTCTTGAACTCTGGGGGAGGATAATTTTCCCCTGACCTTCCCTCGGGGAAAGCAGAGTATTCTTCTGACCTCATCCGCAGCGGTGGAATGTTCTTGTAACCTGCTGTGGGACGATAGATTTACTCTCAACAAGTTACAAATGGTGACTCATAGCAGTTTTGACGCTATTTGTTTGTCGCTGAAACATGTAAAACCTATGGAGATCCTAAAGGGACATGATAATGGTAAAAAACTAGATGCTTGCAAAACTTTTGTGATGGAAATTGGGCGGAAGAACTATATTTCAGTGCTTTTGCAAGTGAATGTCGTTTCACAAGGAAATGCAATAGGTTTGAAAGGGAGCACAAATGTTTTGCAAACAAACAAAGTTTCTCTAGGGAACACAACAACATTTTTTCTTATAATTTAGGTGCTGTAGAAATAAGCCTAAAGTGGTTTGCTGGTCTAATCTGGCCACCAAACTGTTTTACACAGGTCTGGTTTGATGGTTTTTGGAGGGGCTTTGGGTACACGACCAATTGAACCAGGAAAATATCTTGGGCTGGTTTCATCCAACAGAAAAGATGTTTACACAGAGCTGGGTAGTAATTGATTGCATGTAATCTGGATTATGTAATCAGATTCCAAAAGTCAAGTACTTGTAATTAGATTAAATTACATTTTAAAATACTCTGAATCAGACTAAAGTTACTTTTTTGTTGATTACATGGCTTACGCCTGTGGCTTGCTCAGTTGGGGACAATTAAATTGGGGACAATTACATTTGTTATTAATTTGGAATTATTGATTAATTTCCTTCAACTAAAATTATTTATGGTTTCTTTTTGCATTAATAATATATTACCTTCCTATTTGATAATGTAAAGTTGCTTTGACACAATCTGTATTGTAAAAAGCACTATATAAATAAAGGTGACTTGACTTGACTTGACATGATTATATATTATTCACACAATAGCAATAAACTAGCAGTAAAACAAATTAAATATTAATTTTCATATCCTGACATAATGTAATGTTTAATGCACTTCATGTTGTTATAATATGGTACATGATTATCCTATTTAAATCAATGTGATAAATGAGTTAGGTCAAAAGTAAACGTAATCTAAAAGTATTCAGACTTTAATACTTAAAACAGTTTTTGTCATGCAATTTGGAATAAGTAACGTACTATATATTATTAGCTAATTTTAAGCATGTAGAAATTAAAGTATTAAAGTTGTACTTGGTGAATAATCATGCTCATTTCTGGGTTATGCAATTTTACTGGGAAATGGTCAAGATAGGAATATTGATTTTTTTGATACAACTTTGCATAAGATCAGTAATTAGTTGCATATATATTATTTCAAATGTATAATTTATTATTTGCAGTTGAAGTCAAAATTTACATCTTGCAGAATCTGCAAAATGTTAATTGTTTTACCAAAATAAGAGGGATCATTCAAAAAAGACATGTTATTTTTTATTTATTACTGACCATAATAAGATATTTCACAAAAAAGACGTTTACAACAGAAAATAGTTGAATTTATAAAAATGACCCTGTGTTTTTTTGTTTAGTAATAGTTGTTCATGAGTCCCTTGTTTGTCCTGAGAAAAATCCTTCAGGCCCCACAAACTCTTTGGGTTTCCAGCATTTTTGTGTATTTGAACCCTTTCCAACAATGACTATGATTCTGAGAACTGAGGGACTCATGTGCAACTATTACAGAAGGTTTAAACACTTACTACAACTCACAACACTTACTCACATTTTGAAGTATCTCATCAGAAACGAGTGATGGAAAAACCACATTTTGAATAAAAATCCCTTAATTCACAAAAAAGTTTTTATGCTTGCTTGAGGTGGTTTTTGACAGGTGCAGAAAAGGGTCAATGCGAATAATGGGAGATGGAAATGCAAAACGCAAAAAAAAATCACGTGACTTTGTGCTGTGGGATGTTTTATGCTATATTTCAATTTTGTGCAGAAGTTAAATTCGCAACTTTGGATGAAAACCTGGCTACTGATTCTCCAGAAGGAAACATAATGCATTAAGAGCCAGGGGGTGAAAACTTTTTGAATTCGAAGATCAGGGTAAATTTCACTTATTTTGTCTTCTGGGAAACATGTAAGTATCTTCTGTAGCTTCTGAAGGGCAGTATTAAATGAAAAAATATGATATTTAGGCAAAATAAGAATAGTGTACAAACCTTCATTTGTTCAAAAGTTTTCACCCCCCATTTAATGTGTTGTGTTTCCTTCTGGAGCATCGGTGAGCGTTTGAACCTTCTGTAATAGTTGCATATGAGTCCCTCAGTCAGTGTTGCCAAGTCTGTGGTTTTCCCGCAGAATTGGGCTAATTTCATACGGTTGCTGTGGGTTGTTTTTCATGTCCGCGGGTTGCACCAATAACTTAATATTTAGCCCCTGGAATGCTAATTTTACCAGAGGAACCCCACCATAAAACGTGTATTTTACCCTCTGTAAGGTTGGGGACCCCCCTCAAAGTGCAATTGGGCTACTTTTGGGCTAGTTTTGAGTAGCAATTGGGCACGTTTTGTTATGGAAATCTGGCAGCCCTGCCCTCAGTTGTCCTCAGTGTGAAAAGATGGATCTCAAAATCAAATCATTGCTGGAAAGGCTTCAAATGCTGAAAAACCAAATAATTTGTGGGACCTGAAGGATTTTTCTGAAGAAAAGCAGGCAGTTCTCTTCAGGACAAACAAGTGACTCTTAAACAACTATCACAAAAAAAAAAACAGCTGTAGATCTTTTAGGCATCATAGTATTAAGAATAAAGCATATGTAAACTTTTGAACGGAGTAATTTTTATCTGTTATGTAAACGTCTTTTATGTGAAATATAACATGCATTTTGATGATCCCCCTTATTTTGGTCACATAATTAACATTTAGCAGATTCTGCAAGGTGTATGTAAACTTTTGACATCAACATATCAACAGTCTCTCCCCTATAGACTTCCATTGTAAGCCCATTCCTGTAAATGTGATTCTTCTGTTTGTTTTTCATTTTAAAACTAATGGAGGAGTTG
This sequence comes from Cirrhinus molitorella, assembly GCA_033026305.1. NCBI lineage: Eukaryota > Metazoa > Chordata > Actinopteri > Cypriniformes > Cyprinidae > Cirrhinus > Cirrhinus molitorella. The sequence continues at coordinate 4,834,483 of CM065138.1, read as the reverse complement.
AATTTCTGTCCTGTGGTAATCAACATCAAGCCAACGCACTCCAAACCTGGAACGTTCCTCGCACAAAAGGTTAAGACAAAAGAAAAGTAATTTCCAACAATTTAGCCATTTCCAAACCTCATAAATATTATTCTTGTCGTTTTCTCAGAAACAAGGCTACGGGGTAAAAGTACAACAACAGGCTTTGATTATCAGCTTCTGTTGCAAGTTACGCAGTAGGCCGGATGAACTCGCGGCGCTGTGAATCCGCAGGCAATTGTGAGGCTTTAGAAGACAAGCAGCTCGAATGTGCAGTCACACGCTACAAACCTCAAAGACATATCAGCGGAGATAGATGAGAGTGTGTGATGGATAACATTGAGGGATGTGTGTTTGTCACCGCATACGTGTGTGTATGTATGTGTGTGTGGTTGCGGTGAGGCAGGTCGCACATGGAAGCGATTACTCAGGTACTTAGCCTCCTTGCGCACAAACACACAGGGACAGTGTGCATGTGTTTGGGAAAAACGCTTAAACAACATCAGGGTGAATTTAAAGCCAATGTAACATTTTATGAATCCTGGTATTGCAATTAAACGTAAAACGCCTTTATCTCCATCAGTAAGTTGAAGTGTTGAAACCCCAGAAGCTTTGAACAGGTCTCACATCTCGTAACCCAAACAGACTGACATTCATTCCATGCTTAGTTCCAACTTAAATCCAAGCTAGACGTCTGGGTGGGTGTTTGTAACACTGGCATCGGGAGAGAAGACGTGTAACTCCTAACAGTAATTTCTCGGAATGTTTGAAAGTGAGTCAAACAACTAAACACGGCAAAAAATCTGTTTACCTGGAAGGAACAAGAGGGGAAAAAGTTCTGGACAAGGTGTTATAAGCATGACCTTCTGTTTGACGGTGTCTGGGGGCCAGGTGGACCAGATCAGATGATTTAGAGCGCTTTAGTCAAAGAAAACCTCTATGGAGGCTGAATAGGTCACACAGCGCAGGTAAATCACTATCAGATAAATGGAACCAGCCCCAAAACACTGACATCATTGCTGTAATGAGCTAATGGTCGCATGATGTCCGTTAGAAAAAAAAATTACCCTCTGTGTGTGCGTTTCAACCCAAAAACGCTCGACTGGATCATCTTGCTTTACCGTGGAAAGGAAATGACCTGGTGTGTGTTTTTTGTGCTATATAGTGTATGTGTGTGTATAGTGGCACATAGATAATGGCTTTCACAGAACGTGAAGCAAAAACACAGGAAATGGAGCCGTTTTCCAGACGGTTGCTCCATTCTGGCTGATTCCACCGTTTAAAGCTTTCATCTCGCCGATAAACAGCAATAGAATGAAAAATATGGCCTCTATGAAAGCATTTGTACTCTTCTGATGATCTTCTCTCTCTGGAGAGGGCATTTAAAGTAGCTTAACCTATTTTTAGAGCCCAAAGGAGTATCTTGTGTACGAAACTAAACATTATTTACTCACCCTCGTGTGGTTTCATACCTGATTGACTTTCCGTGGAAGAATGTTTTAGAAGAACGTTCATGCTGCTCTGTTTCATGTTATGAAAACATCATAATAGTGACCAAAAAGGATGCCAAAGCACCATGAAAGCAGCCTACTCAAATCATAGCCAATAAATGTTTTTATTAATGGAAAACTTTAGTTCTCCAATCTCATTTGGAATAACATTTACTGATGAATCAAGCGCAATAAGACTAGAAATTTTAAAATTAAGAAAATAAAGATTTTTTTGTCATATTGACTTTCATATTGACTTTCAGAAATGTGAGATATAAACTTACAGTTCTGATTTTATATTTTGTATTTCTCTGAATTTGTACTTTTTTTTAGAATTGTGAGATATAAACTTGCAATTGCAAGTTATCACATCTAAATTTAAGGGGGAAAAAGATTGACATGTTTCATTGTAATTTTAAAACTCGCAATTGTGTGAGAAAATTCTGAGAAAAAAGTCACAATTGTGCAATTCTGAGAGAAAAAAGTGTTTATATGTCGCAATTCTAACTTTTTAACTTGCAATTGCAAGTTCATATCATGCAGTTCTGACTTCATTTCTCAGAACTGCGAGTTTATATCACAATTCTGACTTTATAACTCACAACTGTGAGTTTATACAATGCAATTCTTAGAAAAAAAAGTCAGATTTGGCAGTTTATATCTCACGATTCTGACTTTCTAACTCACAAGTTTATATGACGCAATTCTGAGAAAAAAGCCAATTACAAGTTTATATCACAATTCTGACTTCATTTCTCAAAATTACGATTTTAGAACTCACAATTGTGAGTTTATATCTCAGAATTGCAAGTTTGTATCACGAAATTCTGAGAAAAGTCAAATTTGTGAGAAAATGGATCCATGTTCGAAGTTAAAAATACTGTCAAAGAGAGTCAAAAAGATGGTCTATAAAAGCAAGAAAAATGGCGCCAAGACAGAAGTGAAACCAGTGTCTGATGGAAAATTACAGGACTACAGATGTGGATGTGATAGTTTTGTTAAGAGGAAAAGTAAGAGAACAAAAAATATGCAAATAAAGGCTAGTAAAATTAGAGTAATAAGTGACAACAGCAATAAAATAAACGACCCAAATGTTTTAGTAAAATTTAAGAATGAACATTAAAGCCAAACTATAGGCTGTTTACAACACATTAAAAATACATTAATAAATTACAACTGATGTGCGATCATAGGTGTGCATATATCAGCATATAATGCTGCTCATGCAATCAGAATCAAGAGTCATGAATTTATTCAATATCTGCATGACTTTGTTCCCCTTTATTAAACCTGAACCCCCTATTATCCACGTGTGCTGATGTCTAGATTCTCAGACGTGGATTCACCACTAAACCTCATCTGAAATGACGCACGCTCATAGAGCAGGCCAGGAGCATCCGGTCTGCTTCATAGATGCGCACACACACACTCCAACATCAGACTTCCAGAGTCCTCGTGCCAAAAATGTGTTTGTCATATTATAAATTTCTACCACGGGACATAATAATACCAGAACCTTTGCACACATGTGTAAATATAACAGCAGAGCATTTTACGCATGGGAGATCAGTAGATGTGTGTGTGTTTGTGGTTGTAAGCGGTTCAGTAGAGGTGTGCGTACTGTATCCCGCTGGTACATAACATCTCCTCCTGCCCAATAAAGAGGCACAACATTGTAGAAATACACTCGTAAGAAAAAAAAATGGTTCTAAACAGTACCAGATTTTCATCTTGTAACAATAGCAGAATGCTTTTTGGGGCTCTTTTAAAAATACAGATACCAAAAGGTTTTGCAGTGATGCCAAAGAAGAACCATTTTGGTTCCCCAAAGAACCTTTCAAGGTGCTGTACCTACTGAAAGATAGTTGACAGTTGGTGTTTTTGAATGGCTGAGCTTTAGAAAATCAATAATAAGGTGCTTGGAAAGGATTTTTTGACAGTTACAGATTTGAAAAACAAAAAGGCGGGAAAAAATAACCCTCAACTCTAACACTAATGTGCAATTTAGCATAAAACAATTCTTCAGTATGGTTCTAAACCTAACTGGTGCTATGTGTAAAGAAACATCTTTTTTTCTAGAAAACCTCCAGAAAATCAATAATAAAGTGCTTTGAAAAGGTTTTTTGACAGTTACAGAAAAAAAGGCGGGAAAAAAAGAACCATAAACTCTATTACAAAGAAATATTTTAGCTTAAAACAGTTCTTCAGGATGATATGGTTCTAAATAGAACTGTTGCTATGTGTAAAGAAACCTCTTTTTTTTTTTTTTTTAGAAAACCTCCAGAAAATCAATAATGAGTTGCTTAGTAAGGATTTTTTTTCAGGTACATATTTAAAAAAGAAAAAGTCGGGAAAAAAGAACCCTTAACTCTTAACACAGAAGCATTTTAGCATAAAACAGTTCTTCAGGACGATATGGTTCTAAATAGAACTGTTGCTATGTGTAAAGAATCCTCTTTTTTTTTTTTTAGAAAACCTCCAGAAAATCAATGAGTTGCTTAGTAAGGATTTTTTTTGTCAGGTACATATTAAAAAAAAGAACAAGGCGGGAAAAAAGAACTCTTAACACAGAAGCATTTTAGCATAAAGCAGTTCTTCAGGATGATATGGTTCTAAATGGAACTGTTGCTATGTGTACAACCTTTTTTTTTCTAGGAAACCAATAAGTGCTTTGGAAGGATTTTTTGACTGTTACGGATTTAAAACAAGGCGGCGGGAAAAAGAACCCTTAACTCAAAACCCTAAACACAAAAAAGTGGTTCTTCAGGATGATATGCTTATAAATCAAAGTCAGTGTGTGTAGAGAACCTTTAAAAAAAATCTTACACACTTGCCAAGATAAAAGCTAAGCTTGTGCTCTTCCAGACTTTGAATTTTTTTTTTTGTGAGGGATTGTGCTTTGATTTTGCAAATGTAATAATTGGATCCAGCTGTTTGATTCTGATGAGACACACAAAGAGAAAAACACGTAATGGTACTTTGTCAACAGATGCTCAAGGGTCTGTGTATTTTCTGAGGTACGTTATGCAAGCGGCTACAGCACGTGAGTTTACAGAGATTATGTTGGTGCGTGTGCTCTCAGAAATAATGGTTCTTTACAGAAGAACCATATATCTAATGTACATACAGAATGTTAAATCTGTTTGGTTCTACTACTAGTTCGTTTTTAGAGTATCTAAAGTAGTCTCTAAACTTTATGTAGGTGGACATTCACATATGATGACCATGATGTTACATTCAAACATCTCTCACTATACTTGAAAATGAATGCCAGTTCTGGAGTGTCAGTTTCTAATGTATTTGTCAGTAGAGGGTGTGTTAGAAATACCATCTACTGCAAGACTTCAGTGTGTTACTGTCAAGGAGTTAGTAGGTTAGGTGACATAACTTCGTTATCTGGAAACTACAAGCATAATTCTCCATTGACAACAATTGAAAAGTAACCATATTCCTATTAAATGTGTATATTTAGGCTATATTTAAATTAACATTCACTTGTATGTGCTGAAGTCCACTGTTTCCATCTAGTGGCGAAGCTACAAAACAACACTAGAAGAGAAGAGCTTTATTTGACTGTCTCTAGTGGTAGAATGTGTATAACTGCCCTGAAATGACATTGGACTGAAATGACCTCAACCATATTACAACTAGTGGCAGAGAATCAACTAGGTTAAAAGTTTTGAAAAACTTCAATTCCAAACCAAACCATTTTCATTTTTTCCAGGGAATGCAACCATCAGACTGAAAAAAAAAAGGCCCAGATTTGATCTCTCAAACAAACCTCAAATTCTCATTTTGAATCAAATCTCAAAAGGACCTCAAGATTTATTTTTAAAAACTGACTCCATGGCTCACAAACCTTGCCATTTGAGGGATAAACAGTCACATTCTCAACTTTATCTGCATAAGCAATGTACTTAATAACCTGTGGTCAGCAGGTACAAAAATCTCATGACTCTAATTTCACAGTCAAAAACAAACCATAACTAAAACTAAACTAAAACTACTTTACATTCATAAAGATTCCCAAAGACTAAAAACACTGAAAATTTACAATGAGTAAAAATTAAATGAGCAGACAAACTGAAAATAATAATAATAAAAAAAAAGTTACTATATTAGAAATTCAACGCTACATAAAAATTGTGGAATATACTTGATACTGCAAAATAAAATGTTAAATTACTAGAAAATGCACCAGTTAAGTCTACTTTTTATATGCAATTCATAATCTGAAGACCATTTGGTCTGAAATCTATTTTGGTACCATTCATAATTGAACTAGTTTGAATAAGAAACTAAACAGTGCTTAAAAAAAAAAAAAAAATTAAGGCATTTAATAGCTATATGCATTGCAATCAACTCATAGAAAGTGAGATACAAACAATCAGATGACAACACAAAATAAATGCAGACAAACTAAGATGGAGTTGGGAACACTTTATTCTCTCTTAGGAGATTTCTGTACATCGAGGATCAAGTGCCACTTGAATTTCTTTAGGGTTTGTATAAATTTAAGCATAAGCACTATGCAAACATGGACAAAACATTAGCGATACAGGAAACAAAAGTCTAGTCGAAGCTTGAGAGGAAGGTGAGCACAACCTCCTTGAGTTTTGCATCAGAGGCCTCTGAAATCTTACCGTCGCTCCTGGAAACACAAGAGTACAAACAATTAGTGATTTACATTCAGTGGCAGCAGCTCAGGAACAAAACGTTCACTCCCTCGTCTTAAACAGAATTGCTTACCTGATGGCTGCGAGCAGATCCTGGTGCTGGCTAATGACGTGTTGAAGGAAGGCTTTCTCGAATTTGGTGATCTTGCTAGGCTCCATCTTGTCCAAGTGTCCTCTCACACCAGCGTAGATGACAGCCACCTGCTCCTCAATTGCCATGGGAGCTTAAAACAAAAGAGCACAGGAACCAGTTGTTATTACAAACCAGTAGTTTGAGTGAACCTATCCTCCTATGCAGTAGGGGGCAGTAGTGTACTTACAATACTGGCCCTGCTTGAGCAACTCTGTGAGTCGCACGCCTCGGTTCAGCAGCTGCTGTGTGGCGGCATCCAAATCGGAACCGAACTGGGCGAAGGCGGCCACCTCACGGTACTGGGCCAACTCCAGCTTCATGGTACCAGCCACCTGAGAACAAACAGCCAGGTGTTTTAGAACCACTTCCACATAGAAATGAGCTGAAAGAATTCAATCGGGAGCCGAAACAAACCTGCTTCATGGCTCTGGTCTGGGCAGCGGAGCCGACACGGGACACAGACAGACCCACGTTAATAGCGGGGCGGATACCCTTGTAGAACAACTCGGTCTCCAAGAAGATCTGCACCGAGAGATTGAGAAGATCAGCTTGGGAATCAAATCGTTGATTGTGCAGAAGATCTGCTTGTGCACCGGCTCACCTGTCCATCAGTGATGGAGATGACGTTGGTGGGAATGTAAGCGGACACGTCTCCGGCCTGGGTCTCGATAACAGGCAGGGCGGTGAGGGATCCACCACCGAAGTTGTCGTTCATCTTGGCCGCTCTCTCCAGCAGACGGGAGTGCAGGTAGAAGACGTCACCGGGGTAGGCCTCACGACCGGGGGGACGACGCAGCAGCAGGGACATCTGGCGGTAGGCAACAGCCTAAAGTGCAAAAGTTTGTTATTTTCTGCACTCAAACTCCAGACATGTCAACTCCTTTAAATACAACTAAAAGAACATCCTAGGATGCATCTAATTAAGTTGGGAGAGCATCTAAGGCATGAACTTGGTGGTGGTTACATTTAAACAATTTTTAAAATGTAACCGTTACTTTTACATTTAAATGCAACTTACTTTTAAGTTACATTTAACTAATTGCATTTTTTAAAAATGTAAATTGTAACTAAATTTTAAATGCAATCCAACCATTACTTTTAAAAGTAAAACAATTTTAAAGACAGTTAAGGTCTTTGCACACTGCAGTCTTCGTACTTGGAATTTTCACATGCGTTTTTTCATATTCGTTTCTTCGGATGCGTATTAATTCATCCATTGAGAAATAATAATAATAATAATAATAATAATAATAATAAGCAAAACAATACAAAATGGAATCTTCAAGCAGTGAGCAGATGATTTTGTTGTCCACTCTTAAAGAGAAAAAGAAAGGACGGACATATTGGGTTCATACCATTATAGAATATAGAGAAGAATGAGAATACTTTTTATGCACACCTCCTTAATAAGCTGGAGGATTATCACGGGCAATTCAAAGTTTACTTCAGGATGTCAGTAAACTTAGATGCTTTGCTAGCATTACTGAAGCCACATATTAAGTCCACCACTAATTTCTGTGAACTCCATGTACAAGGACCTTTACAGTCCTTTGTGCTGCAAGACGAAGTGGATGAACTTGTCAGATGCATTTCTGGATTTTGGTGTTCACATGTACAGTGGCTCTAAACTGTCAAAACACCTCAAAATGCTTGCTATGGATGCAGGGAAAAAAAAAAAAAAAAAAAAAAAAAAGGCAAAAATAAATAAAAATTAACCTGATCCGATTTTTATGGTGGACAGAAATTTCAGAGGCAGTGTGAAAACATGACTGCCATAACGTGAGGTCTATAAAATGAGAAATGTTACCATTATACTGCATGTCAGTGCATTTAAATGTAGTTAATACAAAAGCGCATTTTACCGGTTTTTATAGTACAACCAAGTAAAATTTATGGCTGTTTGAATTTCTTCACTTTCAGACATTAAACTATTGAACTTATTTAACAGAAAACTGCAGACAGCCCTTAAAGTTTCTTTTGATAAGTGCTGCTGGTGCATGTTAGTAATGCACATTAAAGTGATCCACTGAAGTGATTCTTAAATGCCCATTAAATAGCTTCAAACAGACCAAATGCAGTTCGCATGAGGTAGCATTTAATGTGAACCAAGCCGCAAGTAGAAACACGGGCTGATAATGAGCTGCTCGTATCTAAGAGCAAACTGCTGCGCTTCACTAAAACATGCAGGGATGATGATGAATAAAAAAAAAAACACAATTCGTTTTGTGATTAGTCATGCAGCCTTACTTCCCATATGGTTTACCATTATAAAAATGTGAAAAAAATAAAATAAATAAATAATAAAAAAAAAAAAAAAACACACATCATCAATATATTAAAGAGGAGGTCACTTACAAACCAAGCCAACTTCTACTGTCAACATGGCAAATTTGAACCGTCTTCAGTCTTGAAATGAAATACCAAACCGTGTAGGAATTCTCACAGAACATCATCAGTAAATTCTCACCTGTTTGGACAGATCGTCGTAGATGATGAGGGCGTGTTTGCCGTTGTCTCTGAAGTACTCGCCCATGGAGCAGCCGGAGTATGGAGCCAGGTACTGCAGGGGAGCGGCGTCAGATGCAGTAGCAGACACCACGATGGTATACTTCATGGCATCAGCATCTGTCAGCCTCTTCACCAGCTGGGCCACGGTGGATCTCTTCTGCCCGATGGCCACATAGATGCAGTACAGCTTCTTTTTCTCTTCAGTGCCATCGTTGAAGCGCTTCTGGTTGATGATGGTGTCGATAGCAATGGCGGTTTTACTGAGGGAAACAAATGTAAATGCATGACTAAGCTCAAATGGAAAACAAAAAGACATTAATCAAGTCCCTTCATCTTACCCAGTCTGTCTGTCACCGATGATCAGCTCTCTCTGGCCACGACCAATGGGCACCAGACTGTCCACGGCTTTGATGCCGGTCTGCATGGGCTCCCTCACAGAGATGCGGGGGATGATGCCAGGGGCCTTCAGTCCCACACGCCTACGCTGCTTAGAGCCCAGGGGTCCCTTTGGAGGAGAAACAGAGGCAGAATGGTCAACTCTAAACAAGTTGAAGAAATTCAAAAAAGAGGAGCTAAAGCAGGGGTCTCCAAACTCTGTCCTGGAGGGGCACTGTCTTCCAACTCTAAGTAACAACCTGTACCAGCTAACCAAGGTCTTAATAGGCAAGCTAGAAACTTAAATAGGTGTGTTGAGACACGCTAGACTGAGCTTGGAGCTAAAGCAACATAAGTATCCAGTTGGTGGTCAGACCTTGCCATCAATGGCGTTTCCCAGAGCGTCCACAACACGGCCGAGCAGCTCCTCTCCGACAGGAACGTCCACGATAGCCCCTGTTCTCTTGACGATGTCACCTTCCTTGATCAGTTTGTCGTTACCGAAAACCACAACACCAACGTTATCAGGCTCCAAGTTCAGAGACATGCCCTAAGGAGAGAAACAAAGGGGTCTTAAATGTGAAGAGCAGTTAAGCCAAGTATAAAGACAAGATCACATTAGAATTCAAATATTAAAACCCAGTTAATTTGAAAGTATTATTCTTATTACAATCGTTTAGTTTACCATTTCATTTAATCAGATTATTAAAATGAGCAATTTGTATTGCATTTAATACCATTATTCAAATAAACCATTTCATTTAGAACTACTCAAAATGGTATAGAACAGTGTAGTTTATCAAATTACTTTAAAATGCCATTTATACTTTACCAAGTCTTTTCGGTTCACCAAGCTTGCATTTATTTGATTTAAAGTACAGCAAAAAAAGTACAATTTTGAAGTATTATTACCATTTAAAATAACGGATTTCTATTTGAATGGATTTTATAATGCCATTTATTTCTGTGATTTCAAAGCTGAATTTTTTGAATCATTACTCCAATCACGATCCTTCAAAAAAAATATACTAATATAATTTTTTTATTATTATTATTATTATTATTATTATTATTATTATTATTATTTAAAAAAAGAGATGATGCGACACTGAAGAATGGAGTAATGATGCTAAAAATGTAGCTTTGCTCACAGGAATACGTTAAATTTTGAAAATACTCAAACAGAAAATATTTTAAATAGATATTTCACAATATTACTGCTTTTGCTATATTTTGGATCATATAAATGCAGGCTTGGTAAGCAAAATAATTCTTTATAATAAAAAATAAAATAAAAATCTTACAGTCCAAAAACTTTTGACTGGTAGTGTATATCATTTTATTTAAATATTTAATGAGTCAGACTACTTTAAAGTGTTTTTTTTTTTTATTATTATTCACTTATTAACCATTTACATTTAACTAATCCAACTTAAGATTGCTCATTCTACAACTTTTTAAAAAGATTTAACTAGTCAAACAATTACATTTTAAATGTATGCTACACTATTTTATAGTATTTGTGTTTATGTCAAGACTCTAAATACTTGCATATAAAAAGCCTATAAATATTTAGAAAATTATACATGTGGAAAAAAGAAAAAAGTAGGCGTGTCTGGTTTGCGTATTCACCCCAGTTTCTAAAACATGCATCTCCAACTACGTTTATGGTGTGCATCAAGGATACTATCATAATGATCTTGAAGCATCTGGACTCCTTGATGGCTCAGCCACGACCTTTTGCCAACTCACCTTCAAACCAGAGGAGAATTCCACCATCTCTTCAGCCTGCACATTCCTCAGCCCATACACACGAGCGATACCATCACCGATGGACAGCACACGGCCGGTCTCCTCCAAATCAGCACCAGTATCGGCTCCCAGAATCTTCTCCTCCAGAATGCTGGACACCTCCGCTGTGCCTGGAAACATAATGCAGAGTGCTTTAAGCATGCATGACTGAATATGGCAAAAAAATCTAACAAACAAAGCAATAGTCCAAGAGCTTCAAATAAAAAACTAAAAGCAAAAGGGAAAAACTTAATAACCTGTCTTCTGCAGCCATGGTCTGGCGGTGTGCAGGTTCTTTGCTCCGACACATGCAGCAGCAGCAACATTCTTGGAAACCTGCAATTGCAAATATATTGGTTAGAATCCTACACTGATAACGTCTTTAAGTTTCACCATTAAAATTCAAGCTTGTTGCATGTGAGCCCTTGACCTTCATGGGCCATCAACAACCACGTCACTAGAGCTAAACCCAGTATGCTTACAAATTAGTTTTTAAAAGCAGACCAATCGCAAATACTAAATCAAAGGGTGGATGTGTAACTTTTGCTTTGCAATAAACCATTATCTGATTGCCTTTATTAATCATAATGCGGCACAAAGCACCATGTCGTCATCCAAGCTTCCGCATAAAAGAAACTACAGTGCAACAAAAATGTTTATGTATATACCATGCACTTAAACAATAAACGCTAATAAGACACTAAATTAACTTATTCACACAGTAAAGCCAATGACAGCTGACATGTCATACACCCAAGTAGCATTTCCTGACCTTCAATGGGGAATGTCATTCATTGATTACAATCTTGTTAAGCATGCAACTATATTCTTCTGGATGTTAAAGATGCTTTTATAAAAAGTAGATTCCGTTCCCTTAATCTACACGTAGCTGTAGCTGAAAACGACAGTCAAATAAAGCTTAATGAAACGCAGCATACGCAGGCCCGACATAATGCAAGATGGCGACGCGCAACCTCACGCCATTTACAAGCGCTGACATTCACCGGCTCCGTACTGTATTCTTGTTAAAACACCACAAAATGAACTTACGAATCCGGCCCGTCTGGGAAGGGTGCGGGCCAGAGCCGCCGCGACGCGAACTGAGAGCATGTTTATGGATATTTAGTGGAGCGGGAGTTCGAGCTTGTGTCCTCCTGCAGCGGCCGGCTGAAGCGCGAGGAGCTGAGTGAAGGAAATGGAGGTCGTGAGCGCAGCTCATATAGGAAAGGTCAACGACAGACCCGGATGCAGTTCGTAGAGTCGACGCGAGACATTTTTGTACATTTAAAAATATAACTTACGAAGTCAAGGTTATGTCCCTTAAACAGCGTTTGTGTTGATTTAATAATAATAAAAAAAAATATACATTTACATGTATGCATTTAACAGACGCTTATATCTAAAAAGCTCATATTTTATGACTGAATAACGTCCATCTTTTCAGAAAGTGAAAGAATTCTGACTAACATTACATTTACATTTGTAAATAGTAATTATTATTATATGTATTATTTATACATTTAAATATTATATGTGAATTAATTTTAAGCTATTTCCATTATTTTAATTTATTTGTGTGTATATATATATATATATCTGTAGGGTCTGTAAAATAAAATATTTGGCTAAATTATATACATAGTGTTAAATGGTTATCCTTTTAAAAAAAAAAAAACATGCTGAGCTTAAATTATTGTTTAAACGAAAATATTGTACTGTAAAAATGTCTACTCTACAATACCAGTCGAAAGTTTTTGAACAGTAAGATTTGTAATATGTTTTTAAAAGTCTCTTCTGCTCACCAAGCCTGCATTTATTTGATCCAAAGTACCGCAAAAGCAGTAAAATTGTGAAATATGTTTACAATTTAAAATAACTTTTCTATTTGAATATATTTTAAAATGTAATTCTTTTCTGTGATCAAAGCTGATTTTTCAGCATCATTACTGCAGTCTTCAATGTTATATGATTCTTAAGAAATAATTTTATTATGCTGATTTGCTGTTCAAAAAAATATATTATTAATATTATCCGTATTTAAAACAGTTGAGTCCTTTGATGAATAGAAAGATAGAAATATTAGCATTTATATGAAATAAAAAGCTTGTAACTATACTACATACTATACTGTGCAATATACTATTCAAACGCTTGGAGTCAGTATTTTTAGATACTGTTTTAGGAGTAATGATGCTTAAAAAAATCAGCGTTGTAATCACAGGAATAAATTATATTTTAAAATATATTTAAATAGAAAGCAGTTATTTTAATAAGTAAAAGTATTTCAAACGTGTACTGTTTTTGCTCTACTTTGAATCAAATAAATGCAGAATTAGTGAGCTGAAGAAACTTGTTAAGTTATTATTAAACATTAAAAGCCTTACTGTTCAAAAACTTTAGACTACTAGCGAAAATATCAATAATTATTAATGCATTATTTATTTTTCATTGAAATTCATTGAGACGTTTTGTTCGATGTAATTGGGCGGTGCGTCTGCGTCCCAGAATCTCATTGGTCAAGTTTTCATTCGGGCAGCCAATGAGAAACGCGCTTTGAGAACCCGGAACGAGAAGAACAAATGCAGTGGCGGGATGTTTAGTTGTTGCTTTTGGAACTTAACGTGAAGTCAGTTTGATTAGATGTGACACACATTTAGTGGAAAATGTGCGAGAAAAGCAAAATCGTGAGTTATTGTGTTTGTAGTTTTCATTAGAGTTATATAAGCTACACTAATAAAATCGTGAATACGATGTCAAGTGCTTCACCAACGATTAAATGTTCACTAATGTTCCGTTCTTTGTGTTTATCTGTACTAGATACACTTACTAGTTTTATTAGACTAGATGCATATACTGCTTTTAATACACGTGTGTGTATTAAACAGCTAGGTTTTATTCTTATAAATATCAATTCTTCAATCTCAAAACACTTGCATGTACTATTTATAGGGCATTTGCATATACCATGTCATTTCAGGTGACCCAGTGGCTCAAGAAGGTGTTTGGCCAGCAGCCGGTACCCGAGTTTGAAGTGAACACGCGTACGATAGAGATCCTGTATGAGCTTGCTGAGAGCAGTGAGATGAGATGCAGAGAGGCTGAGATGCTCATCGAAGACCACGAGCAGAAAACAGAAGAGTACAGCAGCGATGGTGAGACTCTGGGACAGTTACTTTGGATAAAGTAGTCAGCAAAATGCGCAACAGTGCTGTAAATGTACAATTTACAATTGTTGTGGAATGAATTAATCTGGGGCTGCTTGTCCATGACAGGAGCTCATCTCCAAGAAGTGCTTCTCCAGGCAGTAGGACTTCAGGCTGGAGGACTTTCCAAACCCACAGTAGACCTGCTGTCAGCGCTGGAGGGAAGCGCTGAAGTGCTTAAACTCAGAGACACATCACTTGGGAGGTAAAATAACATCACATACACCAATTACATCACATGCAAGAGATGATTTAGGCATGTGCCTGAGTCAGCATGCATTGTGGTTCTGGAACCTAATCTTAACCCTGAAATCAGTTCATTTTTTAATTTTTAAACCTTTGCCTGTCCAGTTATATGCCCGCAATCAATAAACTGACCAATGACGTGCTGGAGGCAGAGAAAACGGACCGGAGGTTGCAGCGGGAACTTTCTGCTGTTAGGAAGAAAATGACTGCCGCAGTTGTTCTTCGGAAAAAACTTCAGGAGTAAGAAAACACTAAAGATAATTAATGCATTTCACATTGCTTTTGTTGTGTCATTAACTGTGTAAAGTTTTAATGAATATTTCTCACCTGTCATGATTTTTTGACAGCTTTCTAAAGTCTTCTTACTAAGAAAAAATGCACAAATATATCCCCAAATAGAATTATTTCCATGTGTGGGCTCCCTATACTATACCTTTTTTTGTAGAAGTTAATACATTTATTTAGCAAGGATGCTTTATAATGATCAAAAGTGATGATAAAGACATTTATAATTGTTGCAAAAGATTTCTTTTTCAGATAAATGCTGTTGTTCTGAACTTTCTATTTATCAAAGAAAACCTACTCAGCTGTTTTCAACAACATAATAATAATAATGTTTTTTGAGTTGCAAATCAGAATATTAAAATGATTTCTGAAGGATCATGTGACACTGACGACTGGAGTAATGATGCTGAAAATTCAGCTTTGTGATCACAGGAATAAATTACATTTTTAAAATATATTTAAATAGAAAGCAGTTATCTTAATTAGTAAAAATATTTCAAACTTTTACTGATTTTGCTGTACTTTGGATCAAATAAATGCAGGCTTAATACAATTTAAAAGGCATATGTTTCATAAACACCCAATTTATAGTAAAAAAAATTATTGTTTCGAAAATATTTAGTTTCTATAGTTACATTATTATGTTTTATTCCTGTTAAATGTATTATTTATTGTTACATTTTTAAATCTAATTTAATGTATTTATTTGAATCACATTTTTATGTATATTAATTTAACTGAATCTATTTAATAATTTATTTCAGTTGATGTTTTTATTCAGTTGTTTTAATTTATTTGATTTATTTATACAAAATCTGTATTTATTTTCCAGTGATCTGATGAAGATCACTCATATACAGCAGGTGGAGGCAGCTACAGCGGAGGAGAGGCTCCTGAACATGGACTTCATGAAGAATAAATCCAAAGATCTCTCATGCAGGAATAAGATTGCACAGGTGAGTGTTAGCCTTTTTATCAAGTCATCAAATTATAGTTTCATACCTTTGATGTAGCTTTATGCAAACAGAATCTGTGCGTTTGTAACAGGAAAAGCTGGACTCACGGCAGATGGAGGATTCTCTTACCCATCAGGCCATCTTGCAGCTATCAGAGGTAAACTAATTGACCAAATTACAGATCGAGTTTACGTAGACCGTGCAGAATCAGTAAAATGGTAATTATTTAAATAAAAGGGATCATACAAAATGCATGTTATTTTTAAATTTAGTTCTGACCTGAATAAGATATTTCACATAAAAGACGTTTACATATAGTCCACAATAGAAAATAATAGTTGAATTTATAAAAATGACCCTGTTCAAAAGATTGAAATGATCCACAGTTTTTTAGTTTAGTGATAGTTGTTCATGAGTCCCTTGTTTGTCCTGATCAGTTAAACTGCCTGCTGTTCTTCAGAAAAATCCTTTAGGTCCCACAAATTCTTTGGTTTTTCATCATTTTTGTGTATTTCAGCCCTTTCCAACAACGACTGTATGATTTTGAGGTCCATCTTTTCACACTAAGGACAATTGAGGGATTCATATGTAACTATTACAGAAGGTTCAAACGCTCACTGATGCTCCGGAAGGAAACACGATGCATTAAGAGCTGGGGGGTGTAAACTTTTTGAATTTGAAGATCAGGGTAAATTTCACTTACTTAGTTTTCTGGGAAACATGTAAATATCTTCTGTAGCGTCTCAGTACTAAATAAAAATATATATTATATTTAGGCAAAAATTTACATTACATATCTTCATTCTGTTCAAAAGTTTTCACCCCTGGCTCATAATGCATTGTGTTTCCTTCTGAAGCATCAGTGAGTGTTTGAACCTTCTGTAATTGTTACATATGAATCCCTCAGTTGTCCTCAGTGTGAAAAGATGGATCTCAAAATCATACAGTCTTTGTTGGAAAGGGTTCAAATACACAATTCTGCAAGGTGCATGTAAACTTTTGACTTCAACTGTATTTCATAAACGCCTATTGTGAACATATTGCACACACCTCCTATTGGAATTTAAGGTTTTAATATGTTCATAAATGTAAAAATCTTAATTGCATCCTTTTCGCTCATCTTTTATTCTATACTTAGAAAATCACAGCTCTGAAAGAGGAAACACTACCGTTGAAGAAGAAACTGGAGCCGTATAGTGACTTGAGCCCTGTAAGTACAACTTACATGAAGATTACAGAATTGTTTTTTAACACTGAAACCATCATGTGAGTTTTGCATAGGAAAGCACTGCTTGGTTTTGTTGTTTAATATATGAGTTGGTTAATAAATAGTAATTTTCTCATCAAGCAAATAGACAGTATAAAGGACAGTATTCAATAAAATAATCACATCCATGTCTAAATAAATAATTGCTAATTGTTTTAAAATTCTATCATTGGTCTTTTACCAGTTTTTATTAGGGTAATCATAGTTAACTAAAACTAAAACCATAAAAAAAAATAATAATAATAAAATAAATTCTTACTTTAAATAAATGTTAACTGAAATAAATAAACAAATAAATACAATAAATTTAGCTTAACATGGCTTACTAAAATAACTAAATCTAAAACTAAAACTAAATTTGGTAAAAACTACTAAAACTTCAACTAAAATTAAAAATGGAAAATATAAAAAATATATATATTTTTTTAATTTTCATTAATGCTGTGCCTTTTTTTTCCCCAGAGTCCTGCTCTTGCACGAGTAAAAATCGAGGAAGCTAAACGAGAGCTGGTAATTTATTAATTTTGTTATACTTTTGCATTTATTACTTAAATGTTTTATATATGTATATTATTTTTCCTTGTTGGAAATAGTAATTTTTGTGCAACATTTTCTTTTTTCCAAGGCTGCCCTGGATGCCCAGCTGGAGCAGAAAGTGGACTTCATGAACACTTTATCTCGATAAAAATAAATGATCTAATAAAAAAGAAATGTGTTAATAAATGTGACTTCGAAGTTGTACCGTTTTTGTAATAAACGCAGTTCCGCTCCGAATCTCACGGTGGCGCCTTTTGTTTTTCCCGACTCTGCCGCAGCGGAAATGACGACCACACATTTGTTCCAGCGACGGCTAGTGGGGACATTTTAAATTAGCAAACTGTGCTAAAGCGGTCAGAAAGTCCGGAACACACAGCAGTTAATCCTTACAATTTAAACTACCTCCATATTTTCCTTATGAATATGGTGCTGCGAGCCTGAGATGTTCCAGAGAACACACACATGAGGACAGATTTGAACCAGGTAAGCGGCTGCCGTCGGCTATCGAGCGCGCTCTTATCACTGCGCCCTTCCATTTTGAGCCTCCACTGCAGTTTTGACCCAAACCTACTTTAACTTTAACTAATGCAGGCGTTCATACATGCATACATGCGTGTTATATCCACGCAACGTGCAAATGTAACGTTAGCGGTTAAAGTGCAGCAGTTGTGCAGCTTCCAGACTGCGAGTGTTACAGCAACAGTGTGTCGCAGGATAGGTGCTTGTGCTGCAGTGGCTTTATTAGCACAGTGCAACATTTATTTTCGCTCTTTTGCTATTTCTAGAAGTAGTTGATAGCGCTATTCCGTTTTTTTTTTACAACTGCGCAGCTGCATTGAGTTGCGTTGAATTGCATGCACGCAATACGATTTATAAAGTGTTTCTAGGATTTTGAGGAAGTATGCGTTGATATTTGTTAATTGCAAACAAGACGGGCTCATAAACGCTGTTGCATGCGGCATTAACTTCGACTCGCTTCATACATGATGCATTGTTGATGCCTGGTTCGTGTTACAAGGTGCCTGGGAGAGTAGCTAGTCATGTTATGGGAGCTCGTGTAAAATTGACAATGGTAACCACAGTTTTTGCTAAAATACCATCGCTGCTGCAGTTGTTGCTGTCGTAATGCAACAGGAACCTACTTCAAACGGAGTAAGACGCTTTTAGAATCTATATTTTAACTTCTCATTTTGATAGTTCACATTGGTATCTAAAATTAGGATGCTATAGGTGGTTAAACATTGTTCTCAATAATAAGAAAATATTTTTACATGTGCAATATACAGTTGAAGACAAAAGTTTGCATAATCTGCAAAATGTTAATAATTTTACTAGGATTTGGTTAGTGATAGTTGTTCATGAGCCCCTCGTTTGTCCTGAACAGTTAAACTGCCTGCTGTTCTTCAGAAAAAATCCTTCAGGTCCCACAAATTCTTTGGTTTTTCTGCAGTTTTGTGTATTTGATCCCTTTTCAACAATGACTATAATTTTGAGATTCATCTTTTTACACTGAGGACAACTGAAGGACTCATATGTGACTATTACAGACGGTTCAGTTGCTCACTGATGCTTCAAAAGGAAACATGATGCACGATGAAAACTTATGAAAAGATGTGTACATTTTTCTTATTAATATATTTTTTACATTTAGCACTGCCCTTTGGAAGCTACAGAAGATACTTGTTAAATTTACCCTGATCTTCAAATTCTTAATGCATTGTGTTTCCTGCTGAAGCATCAGTAAGCATTTGATTCCATTATTTTTATTTTTTTTCCCAAATTCTGTTTTTCTATTTTAATTTATCAGGATTTTTTTTTTCCAGTGTTCATTTTTCTAGACTCTGTTTTAATGGTAGCTAAAAATTAATAATCTTAAAGTATGTCTATTGGATCAAAAAGTTTAACTAAAATTAAATTTAAGAACCTATGAAGTGTTTTTTTTTCAAATTTATATTTTTTATTTTAACAAATCCCATTTTTTCCATTTTAATTTCTGTTTTTTTTTCTAGACTCTAATTTTAATGATTAAACAAAAAGCCTGCCTAATCAATAAAATTCAAATTTATTAAGTTTAACAAAAATAATTTATGGCCCTATGAATTTCTTTTTGCCCCTCAGATATTCTGTTTTGTCCATTAATTTTCTGGATTCCATTTAAATGGTTTTATTAAATGTTCACAATTAAAAATACATTAAAAAATGCTATTCATTATTTGTTTTATTTATTTTATTAAATGTATAAAAATATTTCTTTTATTAAATATTTTTTTTCTGGTAAATATTCCTTATAAATAATGTTTTAATTATTTTATTAGTTGTAGTAGTACTATCATTATATTAAGTAATATATTTAAGTAACTTTTATTTTGACTTGTTGCTTTTAAGACCTGTAAGTTTCTGTTTGAATATGATATGACAATAGTTTTACTCAAAGGAAAGGTAAAATGCTCATATATTGACTCTCAGAGCAGTTGTAGAGATTTTATTTGTATTCATGTACTCATATTTTGAGGCGACAGAGGCTGAAAACACAGCAAGTGTCACGCACACTTCAGTATGTGTGCAAATGAAATTCGTTCACACAGAGGATGCATGATTCATATTTAAATAGAATTTTTGCAGCTTAATATTTTCAGACACTAGTCCATATCGCATTATTTAAGTGTACTGACCCGCTTTTGATTTATAAATAAAACATTTGACAAGTTCTGGGACGTTCTACGCTATACAGTAAATTTCATTTTATGACAGGATTCTGAGATTCTGTCTGTTTTTCGCATCACAGAAATCATAGTGCCCTTTGGAGAGGTGAATTTAAAGATGTGTAGAGTTTTGTTTTACAAATGGAAAAATTGAATTGAATTTTTTCCATCCTGAAAAAGACATGGAATTAATAAATTAAAGTCATGAATATTTATATAGTCATGAACATTTCTAGTTATGCTTGTATCTAAATATTGCGATCTAAGCTCTAAATATATTGCATTGCGTAAGCTGCTCTCTGTTAAATGATTTTTAGTAGAACCACAAAACCACTCATTGAGGTCAGTTTTTTTGTAAATTGAGCTTTATACATCATCTGAACGCTGATAAATAAGCTTTCCATTGATGTATGGTTTGAGGACAGGACAATATTTGATCAAGATACAACTATTTGAAAATATGGATTCTGAGGGTGCAAAAAAAAAAAAATCTAAATGTTAAGAATATCTCCTTTAAAGTTGTCCAAATGAAGTTCTTAGCGATGCATATTACTAATCAAATATTACGTTTTGATATGCAAGGAAGGAAATTTACAAAACATCTTCATGAAACATGATCTTTACTTCATATCCTAATGATTTTGGGCATAAAAGAAAGTGTATTTTTGGCTATTACTACAAATATACCTGTGCTAATTAGGTTTGTTTTGTGGTCCAGGGTCACATTCGTAAGTTTTCATGCATTGTTCCTGAGGCCTCTTCGAACATGTGATCACAGCAAAAATTTGCTTATGCACATAAAGTTTTGAAACTGTTTCAAGGCCAGGCTCTTGTGACACACATTGGAGTCCAATGACATGTAAAAAAGTTGATAACAGCTTCACTGGTACGTGATGGTTCAGCATCTGGCTGGTTACACAAAGCCACTGTATCCCACTAGTGGTTAAAGGAGTAGTTCAATTCCAGATCAAAAATTTACAGATAATGTACTCACCCCAGTGTCATCCAAGATGTTCATGTCTTTCTTTCTTCAGTCGTAAAGAAATTGTTTTTTGAGGAAAACATTTCAGAAATGATCTCCATATAGTGGACTTCTATGGTGCCCACAAGTTTGAACTTCCAAAATGCAGTTTAAATGCAGCTTTAAAGGGCTAGAATGTTTTCCTCAAAAAACAATTTCTTTATGACTGAAGAAAGAAAGACTTGAATATCTTGGATGACAATGGGATGAGTGTATTGGAGCAGCTTTGAGCGTACAAATTGCGACAGAGTTCACGTGTGATTCATGAAACATTCATATGCTGCCAATCCTGTTGTACGAACGATCGCACATTGATAAATTTGGCAGTTGAAAACAATCGTCATTTTAAATATCACGTCCCTAAAAACATCCCGGCGTAAAAGCCTTGCCCCTAGAGTTTACGACATGGAGAAACGAAACCCGAAAAAAAAGAGGAAGTAAACTCATGAAAGAAAAAAATCTTACTCTGAAACTCCCTTTAACCGTATATTTGCAAACAATGGCATTCATTTATACAGTATGTATATTAAATGGCAATAAATATAGCCCTTTTAGTTCTCCTTAACCCACAACAAACCCTTTAAATTTAAAGGTATTACAGGACAAGAATGAAAAATGAGTAGCTAAAAAATTGCATATTAAACTATCAAGTAAAACCCAAATTAGACTAGTGAATACAAAATACAAACATCGAGCTAAAATGAATAAATGAGCAAAGCGAAACTAAATGACATTGGCCTCTAAGCCTCCCTCATCGACATCCAAATGTTTCCATTTTTTGACAACATTTGGTTGCTAAATTTATCTAGAAACACGTCTTTGTACTTCACTTGTTTCAATATCCATGTAAAACATCCTTCACATGCGCAAAAATGTTTATTTTGGGACTGCATGCTGATTGTACCTTTTTAAATAACAAGTTTGTTTGACTTTATTTTAGTTTGATTATTGGCTAAAATGTCAAGTTAGCAACGCTGTTTGTGCGCGTGAGGCGCCTGCGAAATCAGTTACATTTAATAAAGTAATATATAAAGAAAACAAATAAAATGCCTTGAGTGTCACAAAAATGAAAATGGCCTATACTTGTCGAACCCCCACCCCCTTTTTTTTTTTTAATCTGTTAATTAAGAGAAATACATTTTGTGTATTTGTGTATTTAATTTATTCTTTATATATATATTTTTTTTTTTTATCGCCGTTCACCGAAGTGTGGCAGGTGGGTGATGCGAGGACGTGAATCCTCATGGTCTGGTGTTTATGCTGCCATTTGCACATATAAATCTAACGCCCTAAAAGGAAAAAATGGTTTCGTTTGTCGGCCAGGAAAATAATATAAATCAACAAAATGCTGTCATTATACAATTCTCTGAAATTTTCTAGGCTGCACGCTAATTCAGGCTAACTCAAAACGTACACAAGCTCAGACTTGCCGTGAGATTTGATTGTAGCCATAGCTCACGTCCCAATTTTCTGTCGTACGTACGTTTCATAAATGAGGCCCATTATCTGTAAATTTTTTTTTGTTCTGGAAGTGAACTCGGGGCTCGCAAAATTTCAAAATCTCTAGTAGGCCTGCAGGCAGGTGCTCTTCAGATTTTGGTAGCCCGAAAATAATTTAACTAGCCTAAATTAAAAAAAAAAGAAAATTTAAATATAGAAAATCTGATAGTTTAAATGTCAATCAAAAACATTTTCAATACACAAATATCAACAAATGTAAAGGAAGGAATTTTATTTCACTATTTTAAAAATCAATTTAAAGCAATTTATGACCCTTTTTCAGAGCTGCACAAGTAAAATGAACACAGTATTAATTGGACAATGTCTACGGTAACATATTAAGCCACAAAATTACATGCATGATTTGCAGTTCAGATACAGGTTTTCACAAAAACAAAAAATCATATAGAATGGCATTTCAGCCATTAAAAGGGATAAATCAAGTATGTAATCTATTATATTTATTTAAAACATTAATATTACTGTCTTAATTGTTTAGATTTTTAGAAGGCACATTAACTTCTTTCACATTTAGACCTCTGTGTTTGCTCCATAAAAACATGGGTCGATATTTGCAATAATCTGACCATAAACCGCAGAAAAATTGGAAATGCAAATTCATTATTCTCTGCCACGAGGTGTCACTTTAGCGCTGAAATATTACGTTTTACTAGTAACGGCTGTACACAAAGCAGCACCGTGCTCATTAACGCTGTATTATCAGGCATTATAGGTAAGATGAAATGAAAATGCAAACGAAATGTTTCTGAGGACAGTCAGTTCTCTTAAGATACATTCATATAAAGACATGTGCAGCGCTCATATTTATTCAATGATATCATTGCATTTTGAAGTTTAATCCAGCCCTTTTGCGTTTCTTGTCTTTAGACCTCTTAAAATTATAATTAAGACTTTTCTAATACTATTTAACGCATTTAAAACTAAATTGAGGAGTTTTTAAGGACCTGCAGGACCCCTCTACTTTAAGATAGCAGGGCGGTGAAACATTTTGGTAGCCCGACTGGAAAACACCATAGCCGCGGGACGTCAGGCTAGCGATTTTGCGAGCACTGGAACTACTCCTTTAAATAATGAGAAACTGAATGTAACTATGTAAACACTGGACATTTATCAGCTGACACACAATTCCTGTTTTCCAGATCAACTGCCCCCGTTTATCGCCTTTCAACTGCCACTTCAGAGACTCCGCCCCTGGCCCCGCCCTCCAGAGATGACTGATGCCCAGAAGGCCAACGAGCTCCCTGAATGCCCCACAGAGGGCGGGGCCACAGCAGAGGAGCAGGACATGCCTCTGAGACAAGAGACCACGCCCACCAGCTCTCCGGCGTGCGAGGATCCAATCAGCTCGCAGAGTCCTGACAAACAGCCCGCCCCCGGCCTGCTCTCCATGCCCTGTTTACTAAAGGAGCTTCATAGAGACTCCGCCCCCGGGCAGCCGTCGGAAACGGACCCCTCCCAGACCGCGTCCCAGTCTTGTGCGCAGGAAGACAGCGATTCTTCCGTCTGCCTGCGGTCACCGTCCTCCTCCGGTCATCTGGGAGACTCCGACACGCTTTCGTCGGCGGAAGAAGCGCCTGCGCCCGCTCAGACGGCCGGCAGGAAGTCGCGGCGTTCGCATTCGGAGAGCGACACGTCCTCCGTCGCAATGGCGGCCAAGAAGAACCGCTGCCAGGAGAAGCAGGTGAACGGGCGCGTTCGCGTCAGAGGCCCTCGCAGCCAGCAGCAGAAGCAGCGCATGCGACAGCTGCGGCAGAAACGCGAGGCGGCGGCCAGACGCAAACCTGATGTGCTCCAGGACAGCAGCACTAGTGACAGCGACATCACAGCCCACTCGTCATCATCCTCGCCGCTAACGGCCTCGTCCGACAACGAGGGAGAGACAATCAACTCTCACGCACCAGGTAATTAAACACAAACACACACATAGCATTTTGTCTAGTCTATTTGGCGTGGACACGCATACGTCACAAACAAATTCTGAACAAGATGATTCGAGGATGCATCATGCTTCTTTCTCAGATGATTCTGCAATGATCCACAAATATCCATTATGTATTTATTTATTTGTTTGTTAATTTGGTACATAAAAAAATTTGAGTGTTGTTAAGTGTCCGACAACCAGTGAAACTGTTTCATTGTTTTAACGAGAGCTATATTGTTTTTTTTTTTTATTATTTATAGTAGTAAATATGCTATTATATGCATAATGTATACATTTTTTATATATTATATTATCTGACCATCTCACTTAATGACTAAAAAGAGAAAAAAATACTATATGGTGCCATTACAATCACAGCAATGCATTTTTCTGATGCCAGTAAAATTGCAGTGATTATAAATTTAAAATAAAAAATAATAATAATTTATCATTTATTTGGACTATTGACTATAAAAAGAAAAGTGGTATTGTTGTTTATACATTTTCATGTAATAAATCAATAAATTAATAAATAAATTATTTATTTTTATATATATATATATATATATATATATATATATATATATATAATAATGGCAGTAAAATTACAGTAATTTTTATTTTTTTATGATTATTTTTAATTTATCACTGTGTAATTATTTTTATTTTGGACTATTATTATGACAAAAAAAAATGGTGCCAGTAAAATCATTTTATTATGTTTAATTTTTGGTTATCGTTTATTATTATTATTATTATTATTATTATTATTATTATTATTATTATTGATATAGTCCTGTCTATTTCCTTTTACTTAATGGCTTGTAAGTAAAATAAAAAATATAACTATATGATGTAAAAGTAAAAGTAGTATCTATTTTTTAATTATTACTTTTAATTTATCATTGTATAATTATTAATATTGTGACTATTATTATGACTAAAAAAGAAAAAAATAACCATGTTGCCCATAAAATCACAGAAATATTTTTTTTGTTTTAATTTATTATTATAATTTTTATTGATATTTCATTTCATAGCCATAACTATATGATGCCAGTGAAATTAGTCTTTTATTTTTATTATTTATTATTATTTTTAATGTATCATTGTGTATTTTTTTTTTTAATTCATAATATATTATTATTAATGTTAATTTTAGCAAATAATCTGACAATCTCACTTAATGACTAAAATGGGGAAAAAAATCTGTATGGTGGTAAATGCACAGCAATACATTTTAATTATTTTTGTTATTGTTAATGTTAATTATAATAAATATTTACTTAACTGACATCTCACATATATGTGTGTGTGTATATATATATATATATATATATATATATATATATATATATATATATATAATATGTGTATATGTGTGACATGTATGGAGCTAGTAATCGGGTAAGAAAAAGATGTGTTAATTTTGTATCATACTGATTTATTTCTCTTTGTGGAAGAGGGCAGACATTTTATAGCATAAAGTAGTATTAAAATCTCACTAAAGCTATTCAACCCTGTGCTGTTGCTGGCAAAATTGAGATGCATCGTGAATCGTTTTGTAATCAGAATTGTGACTCCAAACTGAATCATGAGGTGCCTGAAGATTCCCACCTCCACAACAAACCAAACACCTGCAGCGAAGCCATTCTGACGTTTCATTTCTCTCATGCATTGTTCAGTGCATGTTGAATGACGGAACGGTTGAATAAACACACACTCACAGATCAGGCAAATCACACACACCAGTCCCATCACAAAACATGACGGATCTCCTGCTGCGGTCAGGTGTGTTTTACTGTGCATGCATGTTGAATGACCTCATATGCAAAGCGGCAGGTGAGGAACAATTTTCCGCTATCAGAATACAGCAGGCCTGACCTTACACTGACCTCAGACTTCAGTTCATGGTCAAGTATAACAATATACACAGCAGCTAATTTGGGTCACTTTTGTTCATTTAATAGTCTAAAGCTGTTGCTTTTCTGCCGACAAATGGTCAAGCACTCGATATTAGCTAAAATAGCAATTATGCACAATGACATTATAATTTCAGCGTTATTTATGATCACCAACAAGTCCATTTGATTGGAGGTCAATTATTTCAGGTACTGGATGGTACTAGGTACTTTTTTTTTTTTTTTTTTTTTTATTCTGTCTCATCTTTGTTGTCTCAGTATCTGTTGTCTTGTGTCCTATGTCTGTGGTTTGTGTGTGTAATGTGTCTGCAGCTTTTTTGTTCATTTATTCTTTTGCATAGAACTTGTTAGTTAGATATGCATTGTCCTCACAAGGCCACCAGGGGGCCTTGTTTGCCTATTTGGGGCCACATTGTTGGCATGGCAGGAGTTGAATCTCAGTACATGTGATCGTTTGTGGGCTATATCATAACTTTGTTTATTATATTTTATTAGTTGTGCAGATTTATGTAGTTCCGGTTTTGTTACATTTTTAAAAACCTGATGCTTTTGCAGCAGTGTTGTCTTAGTATCACTACTATATACGACTGTAGTATTCATTAACAATGTGGATTTAGCTTTTACTTTTAATATTTGCAATTTTTATTTTCATTTTGAATTGGCTTTTATTTTTGTATTCTGTTTTCGTTTTAGTAATTTTAGGCGCTTTGGTTAATTTTACTTATTTTTGTACACCTTTTAATATCGGTTTTACATTTAGTAATGTTATAAATTTAAGGTCAACTTTTTTTCCTCCAATTAATTTACAAGGCAACATTTCCAAGTTTCTTTAACATTTTATATCTAATATCTAAATATTATTTTATTACATAACACATTACATAAGTTTTATTTAACAATAACGTTTCAATGTTTTTTCCCCTATGTTACACCTTTAAATTAATCTCAATGAGTAATTTTATTTCCCAGTAATGAGATTTATCACAATATAGTTATTTTTGCTTTAAATAAGGTCTTTATGATCTAAATTTGATACCATAACAATTTAACAAGTTTAAAAACACTTTTTAAGCGCAAGAAAGAAAATAACTTGCGCACTGTTTATCTTTCACTGAATATCTTTTGAAACTTTAATGAGGATTAGTCTATTTTGTTTATGAAAATAAAACTATGCAGTGCTTTTACACTTTTGAATTAAATTTCTGTACCTGAAATTTATTTTTGCTATTGCTAATTCATTAGCTTGTTCCTATTTTATTACTGACGGTTTACTTGTCTTTAAAAATGTAATGTTTGAAATTAATATAAGTCGTTTGTTTTGTTTTTTTTAGTATTTTGTTTTTTTTTTTGTTATAACCATAGACGAAAGTTCCTCTTAGGCCTAAGTTTCTGTAGGCTGCTGATTTTTGCTCATGTTATTCAGTGGCAACAGAAAGCTTTGTAAAAACAGAATAAAAATGGTTGACTTATTTTTTTTTTTTTTATTGACTTGATGGGGCTGAAACAATTAGTTGACTTTTTTTTTGTTGTTGTTGAGTAGTCGTTTAATCCCATATGACGCAATGTAAAGAGCCTGCAATAATACAGTTTGACCAGTGTGGCGCTGTAGCGCAAGACTGTAATTCAGCCCTCCTGGATGCAATTCAAGAGACAAAGACATAGTGTTTTGCTTCCAACTGGTTAGGCTTTTTTGGAAATTAAAGTGAAATTAAAGTTCTATATTTACCCATTCAAAAGACTATGAAAGCGATTCCAGTTCTGTATATAAACGTCGCAAAAAAAGCTAAAAACGCAGCGGGATATTTGTCTATATGGTTCGCTGCGCAGTGCCGTCTTTTGCCTTAATAGACTGCAGCCGATAGAAATGCTTCTCTATCGCTGTGTGTCCTGCTCCTCACAGAACAGATTGTGAAAGCAGACTGTAGTTTTTGCCATCATTATAACAAACAAAATGTCGAGACGATGTAAATGATAGATTCAGTGTGCAGTGTAGAGCTTTATTAATTAAAATGCAAATTTGTTAGATCGCGATGAACTAAGACTTTTTAGACAGCGTTTCAATGATAGTAAAGGAAGTTTGCAAATGTGAAATGGAATTAATACAGTATAGTATAACAGTTTATACATTTTTGTTTTTATGAAGAAGTTAATAAGTGACTTACATTTTAGGAACACTATTGTCTGATTGTGCTCTCTTTCGTCAACAAAAATAGTTACAAAAAAGCCACCGTTGAGCTGCTGCGCATTTGACAGCGCCGTTTCATTTATGAATTAAACTGCGCTTTTGAAGGAATCAAATTAATAAATTCAGTCACAAAAATTTGACTTACTGCCACCTACTGGCAGTTTCAGTTTCCTTTTTTTAAGCATAAATTGAGTCATTTAAATTATTTAAATTTCTATATTCAAAACTATATAATTAAAACTCAACATTATTATGAAATGCATTAATTCCACCTCTGAGTCATGTCAGCAATTCTGTAAATATTCCATAATGCCACATATGAGCTCTTCTGCACCATGCAAATGAATTGTTGATCCTGTTTTTATTTGATTGCTAACTTATTCAGCCTGATTGTATCATATAATTTTAATCGAATTTGTTTAATTAAACAAGATTATGAATCTAAATTTTTTGGCACAAAAAAATGACATGCATTTAATAAAGTTAGAAAAATGGCATTACAAAGATTAAAAATGAGTCAAATATCACCTTATATCACCTTATCATTTGTCGCTAGTGCTCCTAAAAATAAGTGTAAGTGTGTAGAGTCCTTAAGAATGTAATATCACCTTTTTAAAAAAAGTGTAAATGTTTTTTGCAAAGTGTAAACTATTAAATATAATCTACTGTACCAGTAAATAAGTGTTTTGAGGGCTTAGCTAAACGAGCCTTTTTTTGAGACCTAATAGTTGACTAGTCTTTCAAACATCTCTAGTTGTTACACTTCTGTCTTTACTTCTTCACATGTAATATCCTGAGGGTTGGTTGGCGTTCCACTGGTTAAAATGCTGGCACCGTGTGATCTTTAAGCCGTCTTTAGTCATGTGAGCGTTGGTGAACTGTACCCAGAATGCACTGCGAGAGCTGCATGATTGTCCCCAGCATGCTCGCCGGTGTGCACGCAATAACGCCGCCGCTTTCTGCCTTCCTGTGTGTCTGACGTCTCTCTCTCGGCACTGCCGTCTGTCTTTAAGCTGGCCATCGCCGAGCCGACGCTTCCGGAGCTTCAGCGCGTGGGCGGGGCCAACTCGACATGGGCGTGGCCAGCGGAACCCTGGGCGGAGTCTTGGAGGAAGCTCTTACGCGATTCGCCGCCATGCAGAGACAGACCGAGGAGCGCTTTCGCGTCTGGATGGACAGACTGACCCGCCTGCACTCGGACGATGACCTTTCGTCCAGCGAAAACCAAGAGGGCCGGAGCCACGTTAGCTCATTCCTGCCGTCGTCGGAGTCGCAGGAAACGCTGGCCGCCTATCAGATGGCTCGCCTCAGCGCCATCACGGTGCCGCCGCCGCAGACTGCCGGCGTCAATGGAAACGCAGAGCCGCCTGAACCAAACGTTTGAAGAGCGTTGACGCGACACAACTGTGCCGACTCTGTTCGACTGCTGAAGTGGAGGCTTAGGACAATGCACAAACTTTCTCTTTTTCTCTTTTTAAATTCATCTTCATTCTGGCTTCCACATTTCTCTTTCTCTCTCTACTAAAGGATTAGTTTTACTACAAATTAGGAATTTACTCATCCTCATGCCTTTCCGAACCCATTTGGCTTTCTTGCATCCAACACAAAATGAGAATTTTTGAGGAATATTATGGCAATTTAATTAATATTTTAGTGTCATACTATAGTATTACTATACTTTTTTGCTGTATGATACTAATGTTTTTTTTTTTTGCATTTTTTTGAATCTGTTTTTTTTTATATATATACTTTTCATTTTTAGTAAGTAAGTTTAAATGTTTTTCATGTTTTGTTTTTTTTTATTATTATTATTTTATTACATTATGTTAAGCAAATTTAAAATTAAAGCTAAATTTGAGTTTTTTAGCTTTTCTTAAAATTTTCTTAATTTTCTATATTATTTTTGTGGGGAAAATATTGGGTTTATGTAAATATAATAACCCTGGCTCTAGAAATGTCGTATACGTTCTACTGTTTTTATGTTTATTTGAAATGCCAAAAGAAAAAACAAAAACAACAGTTTTAAATTAAGGTGATTATAGTGCATAGTGCAAGTTCTTAAGTTTTTTTTTTTTTTTGTTTGTTTTTTTAAGCACATTAACTGAATCCAAAGTAAAATTGTACATTTCCTTGGTCATTACGAGAAATAAACTACAATTAACTCAAATAAAAAAAAAACTTGATTTTAATTCAAATTAAAAAAAGATTGGTTTTGGTTAAATATAATAACCCTGCCCCTAAAAATGCCAAAAGAAAAAAAACAAATATTGAATTGTGCCTTTTTTCCTCACCTAAACCTATTATGATTTCTGAAGATGTTGAACCATCAATTTAAACATCTAATCTAGAAAATTATATTAAATAAACTAAAAATTAAGTAAAATAAAAAACCCTTTATTTTACGTAATGGAAAAAATATTGGTTTTAGTTAACTCTTACAGCCCTGACTCTAGAAATGACAGAAGAAAAAACAAAACAAAAGTTTTTTTTGTTGAATTTTACTTAATTTTTGGTCTTTTCCTTGCATAAACATATTGTATGATTTTTAAAAGATGTTGATTATAGTGCATAAGTTCTACTGGGTTTTTATGCAGTTTTTTTTTTTTTTTTCTCTATTGTTTTTGGTGGTTGACAGACCTAGCTGCCATTGTTAAAAAAAAAAAAAAAAAAAAAAAGTTCTTAAATTCAGATTTAGCTTTCTGAGAAGGAGAAAAAAAAAAAATATATATATATATATATATATATATATATATATATATATATATATATAACTAAACCTTTATTTTACGTAACAGAAAAAAAATGGTTTTAGTTTACTATAGTAATCCTGGCTCTAGAAATGCTGAAAGAAAAAAACAAAAACAAAGTAGTTTTTGGATGTTGACAGACCTAGTCGCCATTGTAAAAATAAGCCAGGATATTCTTAAATTCAAATTTTGTGTTCTGTGATAATTTAATATTAGTTTGGGATGACATGAGGATGAATAAATACCAACACAAATTTTAAAAAACACTTCTTTAACTTCATCCGTCTGTCTTTTTATTAACATTTTTCCATCGTTTCACATTGGCATCTCAGGGCCGCCCCTCCACACTCAGTGCCTTTGCGATCTCATTTCTTTGGGAGAGCCAATTTCTTCCACTCACCTGGAGATGAATCATTTTAAAGAACCATTTGTCTTGCCTGTAGAATAATGCCGTTATTTCCACAAGGGACTTCATGAAGTTTTTCCTCGACTGCCGTGTGTCTTTGTGTCTTCATCTGGGCCGGCATGTCTACCAAAGAACTCTTGTTTTGCATTGTGGATTGGTTTAAGTTCTTATTTAATCGCTTCTTCCAAAGCGGACAATGCATGATATAAGCTGACAACAGAGAGCTGTAATGTAATGACAGCCTGTTACATTGGTTTCAATGCTAAATACTAACCTACGACACACAAAACACTAATAGAAACAGTCTGTGATGCACATGCTACTACTACTGGACATAATGTCAGAAGCAGGAGATATTGATCACGTTTTTTTTTTGTCTATATGTATCTATTTAAGGGTGATTTCCATTAAAAAAAAACATGTCAGAGTCATATTTTACCCCAAAGTTAATGTTTACATAAAGAACCCTATATTTAGAAACATTAAGTTTTAATGCATTTTTTTTTTTTTTTTTTTAAATTATTCAGATGCATGTAAGTAGACTTATATTGCAAAATATAATTTCATGTCATTTCTTTTTGATTTTAGGGTGAAATATGAGCTGGCCTGATTTCTTGAGATTCGCCCGTCATGTGCTTCCTACACACTAACACATAAACACTCATAGTCAAGGTTTACTGTAGTTACAGGAGGACTTGAAAGCTGTTTGCTGTTCTGCTTTACTGTATAGAGTGTCTGAAGGAGATTGTTTACGTTTTATGTCTTTTTGTGGAAAAATAACCAGGCTGCCTAAGTTTAGTGTCATAATGTTTTAGATGGAGGGCAGAATTGCCTCCACTTAATTGTTAGAAACCAAGAAACGAGTAACCAGAGATAGATGTCCTTTTTATTTGTTCCGAATATATATTTTTTTTGCCTTTATTGCATTGATTTTTAATGTTCTATACTACTGCCTCACCAGGTGACGTTCATTTGTGTTTTCATGTCTATGTAACACATTATTGACGTGTGATATCTGCTCTGTCGTTAGCTGGTAAATAAATATACTAGTATTTTACCAGCATTCCTGTTTTATCTGACTTGCCTATATTCATAGTCTTCATATTATCCAGTTAGTTTAGTTTCAGTGTTCACGGATGGCTTGTGGTGTGCTTTCACTTATCACAGACTATGCAAAACGTTAGGAAAAAGGGGTAAAACTGACAATTTATCAGTGCACATTATTTTCAAAGATGGACTAAATAAAGTCCTGTCACATTTTTGTTGAATATACCCTTTTGCTCTACAAAATGTTGCATTACAAAATTAAATGGGATTTTAATTTAATTGTAATTTTTTTTATTTTAATTTATTTTATTTTATTATTTTTTGTGTGTGTGAAACACATAATTATTTGTGGATAATTTTGTCTTAATTTTTAAATTGTCTATTTCCACCAAAAAATATAAAATTTTACTTAAGAACCTTTTTATTTTTAATACAGTCAATTAATTGGAGATGCTTTTGATTTATTAAAATTTAATGGGACCAATAAAATGGATTCCAGAAAAGTATTGGAAAGGAATTTGGTAAAAATAAAACTGTAAAACTCAGTTAATTAGGCTTTTTGATTAATACAACAAAAACAACATTAAAACAGTAGTGAAAATTAAAACTGAAAAAAAAATGAATTTGGAAATAAAACAGATATCATAGGGCCTTTTTATAATTAGCTTTTTTTATGCAGTAATAAAAATAGATGCAAGTGAAAAATAGCCTTTAAAATTCCTTAAAATATATATATAATGGCAATAATTGGTTCAAATAAATAATTCAAAGCAAAAAATCATGGTTTATTGCACAAAACTGTTGAAATGCACAATTATCAACAAAGACCTGCAGAGGGCGCCAACAGCATGACGATTGTTTAATATTGACTAAACAACATTTGTCAAATGTCCACTTAATCTTTCATATTTGGCCATATCTTTACCACAGAAATGCTATAGCCACAGTAATTTAATGAATATGTGGACGTCAAAACGTCTAAACTCAGAGTGAGGGTTTAAACTTTTATTTTGAAATCGCGACGAACACTTGGCATAATGAGAAAGACACTGATGTATTCTCGAGTTTGCTTAGGTTTATAAAAGATTTACCTTACAAATCTGATGAAATGGCGGACGTTGCGTTCCCAGGTGGATGTTATAATAAACCCAAACTCACAACAACATGCAGAGATGGAGTTTGAGACGCTCCACAGATGTAAATATTAACAGTTCCTGTGCAAAGGCATACCG
The DNA here is from genome assembly GCA_033026305.1 of Cirrhinus molitorella. Taxonomy (NCBI): domain Eukaryota; kingdom Metazoa; phylum Chordata; class Actinopteri; order Cypriniformes; family Cyprinidae; genus Cirrhinus; species Cirrhinus molitorella. The sequence goes on along the minus strand of CM065138.1, from coordinate 4,800,294 downwards.
TGAGAACGGAGCTGCTGTGAGACGCACGTACGTAACCTACACGCATGTAAATAACTGACGCACATACATTAAATCTGCATCGCATATATTTATTTAACCGAACTGTAGCGTTTGTGAATTCACATAAATGGTTGAAATGCGACACTTCCGGTATTGTGCCGTTTACTCGACGCGGCAAAATGAAATCGAGGATTTTTTAAAATCTAATAGTCCATTAGAATCGAATCGATAATCATTTCAAAAAAGACATATAAAACATGTTCTAATTGGAGGGAAAACAAGTTGATAAATCCAGTATTTGGTAGTAATATAACATAAAGATAAACTTTATATATATATATATATATATATATATATATATATATATATATATATTATTTGTTTTATTTTATTTATTTTTTTACAAAGTGCAAAATTATCGAATTTTTGTTGTTTGCGCAAAAGTCATGAAGTTTTAGTCCAATGTGATAACATTTAAAGGGATAGTAATAATAAAATTGTTTGTGCAAATGCTGTTTAAACCTAAAAGCAAAACATTTAATGATTCACTTTAATCTTTGAGCCAGGAACTAATTAGACTGATAAATAATGTGTCAAAACAGAATCATAATAATATAGCATAAAGACAAACTTATAAGCAGTTTTTGGTCATTTTGACTGTGAACACCGCAAGTGTAACACGATGGGCGAAAAATACCAAAACTTCCATAGTATGGGGGTAAAAAATGCGATGGAAGTCGATGGGTACCGTCAGCATTCTACAGAATGTTGTCGTTTGTGTTCAGCATGAGATTTAAAGCTTTATTGCTTTCTAAATGTCCTTTGTGCGTTTAATATAAATTATTTTATTTTTATTAAGGGAAAAATAAAATTGTCTGTGGTCATCGACAGCATGCTGCAAACCTAAAGGCATAATGAATGTCAAAGCAGAATTATAATAATATAACATAAATAAACTTATAAGCTTTTTTTTTTTTTTTTTTGCTTTTTTGCTATTTTTGACTGTGAACACCACAAGTGTATTAACAAATACCAAAAGAGTCCGAAATTATAAATTCTTCAATTCAATTCTGCAAGTTTAGTCCAATGTGATAACATTTAAAGGGATAGTACACCAAAAAAAATTTTAATCTCTTATCATTTATTCACCCTTGTGTTGTTTCCAAAGCTGTATGAGTTTCTTCAAAATATCATCTTCTGTTCAGCATGAGGTTTAAAGCTTTATTGCTTTCTAAAGCAATTGCTTTCTAAACGTTTTTTGTACATTTTTAATATTTTATAATTATCTTTTTCATTTCATTTTTATTCAGTGAATAGTAAAATTATCTGTGGTAATCGTCAACCTAAAAGCAAAATATTTAATGTTTCACTTTAATCTTTAATCTAGGAACTAATTAGACTGATAAGTGATGAATGTGATAATAATATAGCATAAAGATAAACTTATAAATAATTTTTGGTCATTTCTGACTATGAACACCACAAGTGTAACGCGTGGGGAAAAAATACCAACAAAAAGTGCTAAATTATAATTTTTTTGGTAAGTTGTTTGTCCAGTGCAATAACATTAAAGGAATAATTCAACAAAATGTTAAATTCTCTCATCATTATCTCACCTTCATGTTGTTCCAAATGGGTTTCTATCTTCTGTTGATCACAAAATTAGATATTTTGAGGAACCAAACAGTTGACGGTAGCCATTAACGTGCATAGTATGGACTATGTACTATGGAAGTCAATGGGTACCGTCAGCGTTCTACAAAATATCATCTTTTGTGCTTGCTAAAGTTCTATTGTGCATTTAATGTAAATGCAGTTTAAATTGAATTATTATTTAGTGAATAATAAAATTAACTCTGGTCACTGACCAGTTCAAACCCAAAAGCAAACATTTAATGTTGCACTTTAATCTTTGACCCAGGAACTAATTAGACTGATAAATGAGTGTCAAAGCAGTTATAATAATATAGCATAAAGATAAAACTATAAGCGATTTCTTTGGTCGTTTTTGACTGTGAACACCAAAAAAGTGCACAATTATATTTCTTTTTTGGAGAAATGGTTTGTTCAATGCAAAGGGATAATTCACCCTAAAATTAAAATTCTCTTAATATTAACTTGCCTTTGTTGTTCACAATATTAGGTATTTGGAAGATTGTTGGTAACCATACAGTATATGGTAGCCATTTACTTTCCACGGAAAGAAATAATATGGAAGTCAATGGGTTCCGTCAGCATTCTTCAGAATATCTTTTTTTGTGCTCAGAGGGTTAAAGCTTTATTGCTTATTAAACGTATGTTGTTATTATTTAATGGAAATGTTATTTAAATAAATGTTTGTTTAGGGAATAATACAATTATCTGTGATAATCAACAGTTTTGCTTTTTAGTTTAAACTTTTTAGTTTAGTTTTAGCAAAACATGTTTCACTTTAATCTTTAATCCAGTAGCTAATTAGACTGATAAATAATAAATGTTAAAGCAGAATTATAATAAAATAACATAAAGATGAAACATATAAACTAATTGTGGTCATTTTTGACTGTGAACGCGACAAGTGTAACACGTGGGGAAGAAATAGCAAAAAAGTGCAAAATTAGTTCAAAAATTAAAATTCTCTTAATATTAACTTGCCTTCATGTTGTTTCAGATGTGTTTCTATCTTCTGTTGGTCACAATATTAGATATTTTGAAGATTGTTGGTAACCAAACAGTTAATAGTAGCCATTAACTTTCATAGTAGGGAAAGAAATACTATGCATTTAGTGTTTCACTTTAATCTTTAATCCATGAACTCATTAGACTGATAAATAATGAACGTCAAAGCGTGATGGGAACCATCAGCGTTCTACAAAATATCTTTTGTGTTCAGCGTGAGGGTATAAAGCTTTATTGGTTGTTAAACTTCTATTGTGCTGTTAATGTAAATGCTGTTTAAATTTTATTTTTACTTGGGGGATAATAAAATGATCTGTGGTAATCGACAGCATGCTGCAAATGCAGTTTAAACCTAAAAGCAAAACATTCAGTGTTTCACTTTAAACTGTGATCCAGTGTTTTGGAAATATAGATAGATTTTCAAAAGGAACTAATTAGACTAATTAATAAATGAATTATGTACATGCGTATATGGTGGCAAATCTTCTGAACAGGGTGTGTGTGTGTGTGTGTGTGTGTGTGTGTGTTTGTTGCAGTGGGTCCTGCAGTGATTGGACACTATGATATTTCAGACACTCACTCCGAACAAGAACAGCAATCACAGTCGCTCTCAGGTTCGTTTCTACTATAGTTTCTACTAGTTCTCAATCTGTAGGGCAGTTTGACTGTACACTCGTACACAATGGCTGCGTCCCAATTCACTTGCTAATATTAGGCAAACTTGTAGTACTTTCAAAAATGGTTATCAGTACATGCTTTTCTTTGTTTAATTTTGAAACCCAGTCAGGCACAACCTCAATTAGTGCAACAATCATGTTTTGTCATTTAAACGTTACGTTTAGTACTTTTAGTGTGTGAATTGTGATGCAGCCATTATTTCCTCACTGACTTACCTCACATTTACTGAGATGAATATGTTCTGGCCTCAACTACGTGATATTTTCTGTTCAGTAGTAAAATGCAGACAGTTTGTCAGGTGCTGTTTGATTTCTGTTTGTGTTTTGTCCCTGTTGTGTTGTATCAGTTTCTTTCATATTTCATTCTGAGGATGGCAGGGAATGTTGAAATGAAAGTGTTTTTTTGTAGTAGTAGTTTTTGCTGAATGTAGTGTGTTTTTCCTGTAGGTGCAGTAGAAGTCCAGCCATCTCAGGTGAGTCTGGCGTCCACAGACAGTGAAGTGGAGATCGTAGGAGTTCAAGAGAACGCCAGGTGAGCTTATCCTCGTCATTGAACGGTCATTTAGTAGTAATCATATGCTAACTAGGTTAGCAATAACATGTACATTATATTTTGGTTCCAAACATTTGTATTTTTAAACTGTTTAAACAACAAACACTCACTGATGCTTCAGAAAGAAACGTGATGCGTTAACAGCCGCAAAAGATGCGTTAAAAGATGCGTTTTGATCTTCAAATTTTTGAATTTGAAGATCAAGGTTACATTAACTTATTTTGTCTTCTGGGAAACATGCAAATATATTCTGTAGCTTCTGAAGGGCAGTACTAAATGAGAAAAAAAAAATAAAAATAAGAAAAATGTACACATCTTCATTCTGTTTAAAAGTTTTCACCCCCTGGCTCTTCATGCATCAGTGAGCGTTTGAACCTTCTGTAATAGTTGTATATGAGTCTCTCAGTTGTCCTCAGTGTGAAAAGATGGATCTCAAAATCATACAGTCATTGTTGGAAAGGGTTCAAATAAACAAAAATGCTGAAAAACCAAAGATTTGAAGGATTTTTCTGAAGAACAGCAGACAGTTTAACTGTTCAGGACAAACAAGGGACTTGTGAACAACTATCGCTAATCAAACAAAAAAAAAAATAGCTAATTTAAATGATTTTGATTCTAGCCATTTGTATATGCACTTTTTGCATTATTTTAAAATATTTTAGGATTTTAAAGTAACCTTTCCAAAGTAATTTTTATTATAAGTAGATTTCAGTTGAAATTAAAAACGGTTTTATTTAATTTTAGTGCTTTACATAAAGGATCAGTTTATTAGCATTTGTTAGTTTATAATACATTGAGTGTCATGCACTAACTGTGAAGTATTTGCGGGTTTTAAAATGTGTTAAAAATAGATCATAAAGCCATGGCAATTAAATGTTACATGCACTGCAAAAAAATTAATATCTTAGTATTTTTTTTTCTTGTTTTTCATTAGAAATATCTAACCATCTTTAAATCAAGATATACTTACTTGAGAAAAAAAAAAGATCTTGTTTTTGAGAAACTGAACAAAATTTATGCTTAAATCGAGAACAAGTTGCAAATATTAGAACAAGAAGGATAGAAAGACAGAAAAAATCCACTGAATTTAAATAGAAAACATGTTTTTATTTCTTATTAACACATGAAGGGTTCAGATGCAGAAGCCTCTAAATCCATCTGATGTCTTTTTCTTTATAAAAAAGCATTTTTATCAGGCTCCAAAGTATAGGTTTCTACCTAAGTAGCAGTACTTTTGATTGGGCTGAGGCTGGGATTTGATTGACGAATAATGTGTCAAGGGCATTCACTCCTTTTTGACCAAGATGGCTTTTAGGGGGGTTTGCATCTGAATTTTTCACACATTTTTCTTTTAGGCATAAAATCACTTAATTTGGTTCATTTTTTTTTAGAAAACAAGACTTCATATCTTCATTTTGTATTTCTAATAAATGTTTTTTGATTTAAGGATGTGTAGATATTTGAACGGCAAAAAAAGGCATAAATACAGAGTAAGATATTTGTTTTTTAGCACTATACACATTTGATGCCAAGAATTTGCGAATTTCGGCTCATATTTAATTCTTTTTAAGGCTTTCTCATTTAAAAAGGCAAATTAAGACATGTTCAAGACCAGCAGAAACCCTGCTTATTTACATTTTTAGAGTTACCTTGAATTTTGATGATGTTTTGAGACTTTTGTAATGTTATTTTCAGCGTTGTCTCAAGGTTTCCTCGTGGTGGAGTGATCCAGTCGCTTTCTTCCTGGAAGCAGAGAGCTCCGGCTCAGTGGACGTCCGTCTCGGCGCAGTCTGGCTGGGTTCCTCCTCCTGAGGTGGTGGATCTGACACTGGATGAAGACCGGCACAGATACCTGCTGTGATCAAACACTCTCTCACACGCTTAGATACACACTCATATACATGTGACCGGTGGGCCGAGTGACTCAAACCATAATGACTGTTGAATCTAAGAACACAGAATGATGCTTTTATTAAACAAAAACACTCAACGTTTGCTTCTGATACACTTCATTATTTGCTACTGTGAGACTGCAACGTGAGTAAATGACAGCAGATTTTATCAGGTGGTAATGGTTAATGAGCAAATACTGTACCAAGTTCTCCCTTGATAAGGTCAGGTCATCCTAAAAATAAAATATGGGGCTTCCTTATAGAAATTAATACTGAATGTAAACAGGTGAAACTCACAAAAACTGGTAATATTTTACTCCGAAATCAGTCATTTATATTTAGCTGAGAAAGAAATCTCTTATGCTCATCAAGGCTGCTTTTATTTGATACAAAAACATAGTTAAATCAGTAATATTGTAAAATATTATTACAATTTAAAATAACTATCTTCTATTTAAATATATTCTAAAGTGTAATTTATTCTTGTAATGCAAAGCTGAATTTTCAGAAATGGTCCTTCAGAAATGATTCTAATATGCTGCTGTAATATTTTTATTTAGAAAAGATGCATTAAATTGATTAGAAGTGACAGTCAACATATTTGAAGGAGCAAATTAGAATATTACAATGATTTCTGAAGGATCATGTGACACCTGAAGACTGGAGTAATGATGCTGAAAATTCAGCTTTGCATCACAGGAATAAATTATGTTTTAACATGTATTACAACAGAAGATGATTATTTTAAATTATAATAATATTTCACAATATTACTGATATTATTTGCTTTTAATCAAATAAATGCAGCCTTTGTAAGCAGAATAAACGTCTTTAAAAAAAATTCAAACGTTTTGAATTATTGACATTTATTATTCATTTTTTAAAATATTATAATTTGATAAAATATTTATAATGTACTGATTTCAATAAAAAAAAATAATTGTAAGTATTATTCAGATAATTTTGTCCTTATCTCTGTTTTTTCTGTAATAGGGTAAATCACTATTAAAAAAATCAGAATAATTATTAAAAATAATAAATTACAATAAATTCAAACACATGAATGCACTACAGTAAGGACAACTTTATGCAAAATGTAATTTCTTGTTTTTTTCTTTAGATTTTGGGGTGTTTTTGTGAGATTCAGCTGAAAAAGTTTACTCTCTTATCAAACCTCAGTCATTTCATAAAGCAAATCAGGGCTGTTTCACTTTGTCAGATCCTCAGATTTCAACATCTTCTCTTCTTTTGAGTCACTTCGCCCCCCTGAAAGAACAGACACACTTACATGATCCTGCTGTCGGCCTCAGGAGTCGCTTGCTGAACCACCCCGGCCCGTTTTTGTGATGTAACTTCCTGTAAAGCTGCTGAAGAGCTGTTAGCTGAGACCTAAAAACGCAAACCTGCTGGTCTTACTCTCGGCGGAGCGAACGCCCCACTGCTCTGCGTGTGTAAGATCGTGTGTTCACTGTCAATCATGTGATGCTGCTCTGCTGTGTGGGGAGAAAAGCCTTGGGAGTGTGTGTTCCTCACCCGATACTGCTTTCACAATACGTTTGCGTGCGTGCGAGTGTGTGTGTGTGTGTGTGTATCCTGAGCATTAGAGCTTTTCAGAGCACGTTCAATACATACATCTCGCATTGTAATAGATACGGGCCCTTGCTTTTATTATGCCAATGGAATTTCTTATTCAGATACACTAGTGGTCAAAAGTTTGGAATCATTTAAGATTTTTCTTTTCTGTTCTGCTCATCAAGGCTGCATTTTGAGGGAAAATACAGTAAAAACTCTGAAATATTGTGAAATAGTACAGTTTAAAATAACTTTTATATGTAAATCAGGGTTCTACAAGGTAACTAAAGTAGTTAAATTTGACGTTTTTTAAATATAAGGCGTGGAAAACCCTTGAAAATAAAAATATTCCTGAAGAAGTACTTGAAAAGTGATTGGATTATTGAAAGCGTTTCATTTTGTAAATAAGCGCGTCTTTTCACGCAAAATTCACTCAATTAAAAAAACATACCTTTTCGCTAGTAAGTAACGTAAGCAAATAACATTAGTAGGACTGACACTGTCGTGTAAACATGGCTGAAGATGCGAAAAGAGGAACAGACGAACCGAATCAATTGAGTGAGTCATTTACGCTGGAACCGCTCCGATTGATTCAAACTCGTGACTTCGGTCATTCATTTCAAGCGATTCACTAGCAAAAACCAGCTTAAATCAAAAGAGCCATTCATTTTAAAATGTCAACATCGCTCGTAACGATTTTAAAAAGCACGTGATTGGTGAAACTGAGCTTTCAAAAAAAGTAGTGCTTAAGCCCTTAAATGTCCTGGAATTTCATTTTACAGTATCTGTATGAACCCTGGTAAATATATTGAAAATCATAATTTATTTCTATGATGCAAAGCTGAATTTTTAGCATCATTACTGCAGCAAAATCAGCACATTAGAATGATTTCTGAAGACTGGAGCAATGATGCTGAAAATTCAGCTTTGACTCCCAAGAATAAATTACATTTTACAATATATTCAAATAGAACAGTTATTTTTAACTTAAAAAAATATTTCACAATATTACAGATTTTATTATATTTTTAATTGAGTAAATGCAGCCTTGGTGAGCAGAAGAAACTTCTTTAAAGGAATAATAATTCCAAACATTTGCACCATAGTGTATCTCCTTGTGAATACAATCAATGTGTGATGAGAAAAAGCAGTGATTTTTGTTTTCTAAACAACGGGGTCTAATTTGCATATAGACTTTTTAAGCAGTTTAACCACAACTTTGTTTTATATACATGTTTCTATGGTCGCATCGTGCTATCCCAGACACCACTGAAGCTATTTATTGATATGATATTTGCTGTGTTTTACTTGATGTTACATATATGAATCATTTGTTCAAAGAGCAATATGAATATGCATCTTGAAAACTGTGCATATTAAAGGGATCGTTCATCCAGTACGGTCATCATTTATTCACCTTCATGTCTTCTCAAACTGATATGACTGACTTCCAGCTTTTAAAGAAAGCTGCATAAAAGTGGTCCACATGCAGCAGGCAAGTCATACAGACTCATTTTATGGTGCTTTATGGAGATTGAAAGTCACTTTCGTTATATGGAAAAGACTAAGAGCGGCGTGAACATTTTTCAAAACATCTCCTTCAGAAGAAAAGTCATACAGGTTTATAATTACATTAAGGTGACTAAATAATGACAAAATTGGGTGCACAGTCCCTTTAAGTTTGAGTCTTGGCAATATATTCAGTTCGTATACCGTCAGATGGTTTCTGAGTTTTCTTTTTTGTTTTTCTTCCTCACGATTGTCACTTGTCAGACCACTGTGTGTGAGGAGCACTCACTACCTGAATGTGAATTATTCTGCTTCATTCAGCTTGTGTATCGCCCTCGAACCCTGCAGGACATTTCAGAAGCAGGTTTTGAAGCTGTGCCGGCAGCCATTTTGGCTCCCTTAGCCCCGCCTTAAACTGTGACCCGCCCCTCTAAGAGTTTGATTGGACTTTTATCTGTGTCAATCAGCGGAGGTGAATAACAGCTAACTAAAAAAGGGAAAACGAAGTTCCGAAGCGGGAAAATGCATAGTAGCAGAGAAATGTAAAGAAATAGTACATCCAAAAATGAAAAGTGATCATCTATTACTTTTTCTCATGTCATCTGAGATTGTTTTTGTTCTGTAAAAATGAGAATCTCCATTCTCTGCCTTCAATAGTGAAGCCACTTGCTGGATCCCAGCTGCTGTCTCATGTTCAGGCTGCTTTTGTGAAGGGAAGGAAGTCCTTTCAGAGTTAAAAGTGGGCACATCTGTCACTAGTGACTGTGGACACTAGCATAACCACAATGTGTCTCATCAGCTTTTCCTGTGGAGATGGTTCTACACCCTCCAGGATGAAAGAGATGCATTCGGCGCTGGCGCTTTCAAGGGATAGTTCCCCCTCATGTCGTTCTAAAACTGTACGACCGACTTTCTTGTGTGAAACTGAAAAGTTTAGTGCTAAATCAGTGAGGACAGATGCTGTAAATCTCCAAAAGGGACAAAAAACACCATTAAACTAGTTCATGCAACCTGCACTGTAAAAAAAAAACTATAAAATAATAATTTGTTACCTGGCTGCCTTAATTTAAGTTCAGTCAACTCGGAAAAAAGTTTAGTCAACTAAGTGACAGCTTGGATATTTGAGTTTATTCAACTTAAATTCTTAAGGCAGCCAAGTAACAAACACAGCTGTTAAGTTTAACTAACAATTTTTTTTTTGTTTAGTCAACTCGAATATCTAAGTTGTCACTTAGTACTTAAACTTAACATTTCAACTTGAATGAACTTGAGTTGACTGAACTTAAAATTTTAAGTCAGCAGGGTAACAAATTATTTTAAGTTGACTCAAATTGTGATTTAGTGTTTTTTTACAGTGTGTGCATTGTTTAAAATCTACTAAAATTACATGGCTTTAGTTGGCTTTTGTGAGGAACAGAATCAAATGCAAGTCATTTAATTTAATTTTCCCTTTTGCATATAAGCCTGTATATGCTACCATTCTAGTTCGGGGTCAGTAAAAACATTTTTTATTTAAATTAATACTTTTATTCACCAAAGCTGCATTAAAGCGGTCAAAAGTGACTAAAGACACTAAAACCATTTTTATTCATCAAAAACTCCTGGGGAAAAAAAAAAAAAAAAAAGATCCACAAAATATGAACCAGCACAAATGTTTTTAATATTTACAATAGAAAATCAGAATCAAGAATCATGTGGCACTGAGCCTGGAGTAATGATGCTGGAAATTCAGCTTTGCATCAGAAAAAAATGACATTTTAACATGTATTCACATAGAAAACAGGTCTTCTAAATTGTAAAAAATATTTCACAATTTGGCTGTTTTTACTGTATTTTATCAAATAAATGCAGCCTTGGTGAGCAGAATTGTATTACATCTTTGTGTAATAAAATGCTTCAGAAAAGTTCACATTTTTGAAGCTCAGCAGCATTTGTTTCCTTTAACTTTCATTGTAAGCAAAAATCTCCTCTCTTTCTTCCACAAATGAAGTCGTACAGCTTTGGAACTGCATTAAAGTGAGTAAAAGATGACATTTGAGCTATTCCTGCTGTTGTCAAACAATCACACCAGCATATCCGGCTCTTTATTTATTAGTTTCAGATTTCACAGTATTGTTCTGCTGCAATTGGACTTCTAAAACCTCCGTTATGATGACATCATCACCCTTTTCACCTGTGTTTGTTCTCCAATCACGTCTTGTGTTTCCTGCTGGAATGTTTTAGTAATTTGATAGCGATTTAAACATCCCAAAACAGCAATAATCCAACATCCAGAAAACAGAGGGACAGTCCTACTGTGATATGAGGGGTTTGGGTTGTTTATTAGGTCTCCGCTGCATTTAAAAAAACACTTGCCCTTTAATTGCATCATGTTACTCTACTTCTGTTCATTTCATTTTGACAGTATTTTAACTTAACAGCAAGAGTGTTCATATTTTTTTTGCTTCCGCGAGTCTTTTTTCCTTTGAACATTTATGTAGAATAAATAAAACTATTTTAAGATAAATAAATAGAGATATTTAAAGAGTAAAAAAGGTGTTTCGTGTGCGTCTATGTGTGTGTTTTATTATTAAAATGAGTTAACAAACTTGTGTTAAACTTGTGAATGATTGAGTGTAACGGAACAATCACACCTTGTATAATACAGACTCCAGTGTGGGAAAGCAGCCGGCGACCTTTGACCTCTGGGGGTCACAGCTAGGCAGCTGCCACAAGAGGCTCTGTTCATCCCTAATGACAAAGAAATAGGAGTTTCCCCTCATGCAGACTCCCGCAGCTGTATGTTAATGCAAGCTCAGTCTGCTGGCTTTACATCAGAAAAAGTTTTATGGTATGATTTCAGCTCTGCTATTTATAGTCTTGATTCAGTCAGAATAACTTTATAGGCCAAAAACCTGAAGATATTTAAATACTATATTTAAACTTCATTTTGTTAATTCTATTACAGTTATCATACAGCTTCTAAAAGCTCCTCTGTACATGTTGGAATGTTGCTATTTTCATTGACTTTTTTTGAGTTTTTCAGATGTTTATTTTTGCTGTAATCATGTACAGTTGAAGTCAAAAGTTTACATCCCCTTTCAGAATCTGCTAAATGTTAGTTATCTTACCAAAATAAGAGGGATCATACAAAATGCATGTTGTTGTTTATTTAGTACTGACCTGATATTTCACATAAAAGATGTTCACATATAGTCCACAATGATAAATTTATAAAAATGACACCATTCAAAAGTTTATATCCCCATGATTCCTAATACTGTGTTGTTTCCTGAATGATCCACAGCTGTTTTTTTGGTTTAGTGATAGTTGTTCATGAGTCCCTTGTTTGTCCTGAACAGTTAAACTGCCCACTGTTCTTTAGAAAAATCCTTCAGCTCCCACAAATTCTTTGGTTTTTCAGCATTTTTGTGTATTTGAACCCTTTCCAACAATGACACTATGTGTTTTTGATATCTATCTTTTCACACTGAGGACAACTGAGAGACTCGTATGCAACTATTACAGAAGGTTCAAACTCTCACTGATGCTCCAGAAGGAAACACTATGCATTAAGAGCTGGGGGTGAAAACTTTTTGAATTTAAAGATCAGGGTACATTTAAGTTCTGGGAAACGTAACTATCTTACTGTAACTGTAGCCGCTGAAAGTCAGTGCTACATGAAAAAAAAAAACCTCTTCAAAAGTTTTCACCCCCTTAATGCATTGTTTTTCCTTCTGGAGCATCAATAAGTGTTTGAAGCTTTTGTAATCGTTGCATATGAGATCCAAAGATGGATCTCAAAATCATAGTCATTGCTGGAAAGGGTTCAAATACATAAAAATGCTAAAAAAAAAAAAAAATGTGGGGATTTTTCTGAAGAACAGCAGGCAGTTTAACTGTTCAGGACAAACGGGACTCATGAACAACTATCACTAAACAAAACAAAAGAAAAACAGCTGTGGATCATTCAGGTAACAGCAGAGTATTAAGAATCAAGCGTATGTAAACTTTTGAGCAGGGTCATTTTTATAAATTCAACTATTATTTTCTCTTGTGGACCATATGTAAATGTCTTTTATGTGAAATATCTTACTCAGGTTAGTATTAAATAAAAAATAACATGCATTTTGTATGATCCCTCTTATGTTGGTAAAATAATTAACATTTGGCAGATACTGAAATGGGGATGAAAACGTTTGACCTCAAATGTATGAGATTTGCTCACTTCACTCACATAAACAGGACATTAACAGTTATAATATACCATTAAACACTGCAATTCTGTCAGTATGATCACATCGAACTGCAGTTTAGATTTGCACATGGTTCAGTGTTATGTCAAGGTCTTTTAATTAAACAATAGACTGTTATGTTGGGTAGAAGTCAAGTAACACGTTTGAGTACAGTGAATGTAAGGGAAAGTTTTCTTCATAACAAGCACTGTAATTGATGTTGAATGAGATGTGTTACTTTATAATTGGAGGAGCAGAGAAAGAGGCCGAGGGTCTTCACAGGGGTCGTGGTGAGAGGTATGAACAGAAGGAGCTGAGATAATCACTGTGTGTGTGTGTGTGTGTGTGTGTGTGTGTGTGTTTGGGGGAAGGGGTTCAGGACGGGTAAGGACTGACATATGGAGTGTATAGTCTTTCAAAGCCACCAACCCCCTTTATGACCAACAGGCTGTGTCTGTCTGTCTGTGATTTGCTCATGTTCTCTTTCAAAAAAGATTTTTCAAACACCAAACAACTGGTTGATGTGTTTCTGTTGGCCTAAACATACTAGAACATCAAATCTGAAACTCTCATATATATTGACAATACAAGTTACCTCATAAAGTGTTAAAAAGTTCATGATACACTCTTAAAAATGGTTCTTTAATGGAATTTTTTACTGGTTTCATGAAGAAACTTTAACATCTATGGAATCTTTTCATTCTACAAATGGTTCTTCATAGGTGAAAAAGGTTCTATAGATTATTAAAATGTCTTTTTATAAACTTGAAACCACAAGTGGTAGACATAATTTATTTTTTAAAAGTCTAAATAGTTTTGCCAAAAGTCTCTAGGATACTTAAGTGCAAGTCATTCAGTCAATTTTCTGGCTTTTTATTTTCTGCCAGGTAAAAATAATTTACTATGGATAATGTTTGCAATTAGGGTTTGTTCACATTTCCAGTTAAAGCCTGTATATACACTACTGGTCAAAAGTATTTGAACAGTAAGATTTTTTAAAGTTTTTTAAAGAAGTCTCTTCTGCTCATCAAGCCTGCATTTATTTGATCCAAAGTACAGCAAAAACAGTAACTTTCTGAAATATTTGTACTTTTTAAAATAACTCTTTTCTATTTCTCTTTTATCTTTTCTATTATTATGTTGAAAACAGCCGAGTAGAATTTTTTTCAGGTTTCTTTGATGAATAAAGTGTAGAGAAACAGCATTTATCTGAAATAGAAATCTTTTGTAACATTATACATATCTTTAGCATCACTTTTGATGAACTTAAAAGTATTAATTTCTGTAATATCTTTACAGAAAAAAAATTATACTGACTTCAGTCCTTTAAGTGGTATAGTGTATAAAGTTACAAAAGCTTTTTTTCTCAGATAAATGCTGATCTTTGGATCTATCTGTTGATCAACTAATCCTGAAAGAAAATACTCAACTTATATTATAATAATGATAACAAATGTTTCTCAAACAGCAAATCAATGATTTTCATGTGACACTGACTGAAGTAGACTGGCATAATGATGATGAAAATGTAGCTTTGATCACAGGAATATATTAAAATAAACATTTAAATAGAAAGAGTTATTTTAAATAGTAAAATTATTTCACACTTTGTACTGCTTTTGCTGTATTTTAAAACAAATAAATGCAGGCTTGGTGAGCAGGAGACTTCTTTAAAAATATAAAAAATATTTCTGACTGTTATTACTTTTATGGTAAAGAACAATATGTAACAGGAGCTGTGAACAGAACACAACAGAATATTCCTAACAGAAACCAGACTGCTTACATAACCACGACTAAACTTTCCACTGCAGTTTTTGTGTTTATATATGTATTTATACAATTACCAACGTATTTGCACGCTGACGTCATAGTTCACAAATCCTGACGCGTTTTGCTAGCTGCGCGTTTCCGCCGCGTCCAGTACGTCAACCCCCCCTACAGCTAATTCACAAAAGACTCGCCGCCGTGCCGAGCGCTCTGATTGGCCGAGCCCAGAGCCACAGGAAGCGGCGGCGGGCTCGCCGATTGGCTGCCATTCTCTTTGTGTGCGGGCAGCTGGCGTCTGGGCTGCATTTTGAATGGTCTCGTATTGGAAGGCGAAGGTGTCCATGGGCAGCACAGCAACAAAGGAGCCAGGATGGTGTTAGTGCACGTCGGATATCTGGTTCTTCCCGTCTTCGGTTCGGTCAGAAGTAGAGGTAATTGCGGCTTATTTACTGTCGCGTCTTTTTTCGTGTGCGTTCGAGGGACGCGCAGATGTGATCAAAGGCTGCTGGCCTGGCGGAGCGTCGCGTATTTTGCTACACAAACACGGAGCGATTTGCTCAGTGGCGTAACATTTAATAAAACACCTATTATATATGTATATACCAGATGGAGAGTGTTTAAATCATAACGGATAATTCGCTATCGGGTTACAATTTGGAAAACGCGTACCACGTTCTCAAGCGTCATCCTTTGTGTCAGAAGCCATATGTGTTTAATACAGAAACAACACGCTCGCGTTTATTCATGTTATTTGTCTTGCGTACAGCTCCTCATGGGGCGCGTCAAACTAAAACCCTGTTGTTACGATGCGACGAACGCGAACCTTCCTTCATGTTATAAAGCTACAAAGTCGCGCGTTTGCAGCGTCGACAGCTTTGCCAGCGTTTTTGGCTCGTTGCGGTGTAGATAACGCGTTACGATCCGTTAAATTCCCTCACATCCGTTCTGCCGTGTGCGGTTTTGTTTATGACTAATTAAACATGGCTTCAGCAGTCAGTGTGCTGATGGGCAGCTGCAGTGCCACGAAATATCCTCAGCTGAACCTGCTCGCAATTTCAGCCTTTAGAAGACGAATGCATGGAAAATTGGAGCGTTTTAATATCAGATCATCGAATGCAGCTCGCAAGATGTTTTTAATGCTGCTGTAATGGAGAAAAAAACACCTGGATGTTAAATCCCACCTTAGCCAGCCATGTCTGGTCGGGAAAAAAGGTGCACCCATGTACAGTATCTGTGCACGTCAATAATAACAATAATAGCTGAAATGCACCATTTTAGCCATTTAATACGTAGTTGCATCATAATTGTATGTATGTTATGCATTTTATAGCCAAATTTCACAAGATGCATTCAGTGTGCCATTAATTATTTAAAGTACTATGTTATGCATTTTGTTGACTGCAGCAGAAAATAAGATGCATCCATAAATGTAAAATTGTAAAATAATCTCCAAATTAATACATAACCTACAAAAATTATTAGATGCAATGAGATGCATAGTGTAGCCATGTTGCACCAGCATCTATATATAAATTATGTGCAAATAAATAGTATAGTAGTGTATGCATTGTACTGTTACCAGCAGAAAACAAATGCCTCAATATATCTTAGCATTTGTGCAATAATAAATAATAGCAAAAATAGTAATATGAGGTGCATTTTATAGCTCTGTAGATAAAATGTGTGCAATTAAATATGGTAGTATATGCATTTACTGTAACCAGCAGAAGAGCAATGCATAAATATTTGTGCAATAATAATATAGTAATTTGAGGTGCATTTTGTATTTAAAATGTGTGCAATTAAATAGTTTAATAAAATTTACATTTTACTGTCACCCATTAGCACCAGCAAAAAAAAAGTGCATTGATATGTGAAAAATGCATATAAAATGTGCAACTAATTATAGTACTATGCAAATGCATTAATACGAGAAATGTGTATATAAAATGTTTGCATGGTAATATATGCATTTTACTGTGACCAGCAGAAGAGCAATGCACCAGTATGCATCAGTATTTGTAAAATAATAATATAGTAATTTAATGTGCATTTTGTAGCCATGTTGCACCAGCATCTGTATTTAAAATGTGCAATTAAATAATATAATAATGTATACATTTTAGTCACCCATTAGCACCAGCAGAAAAAACAAGTGCATTTATACAAGAAATATGTATATAAAATGAGCAATTAATTATTGTACTATATGCAAATGCATTAATACAAGAAATATGTAATTAAATGTAGTATGCAATTTACTGTAACCAGTAGAAGAGCAATGCATCAATATATTTGTGCAATAATAATAATAATAATAATAATAATAATAGTTTTAATTTGAGGTGCATTTTGTAGCTGTGCTGCACCAGCATCTGTATTTAAAATGTGTGCAAATAATGTAATAATATATACATTTTACTGTCACCTATTAGCACCAGCAAAAAACAAGTGCATTAATGTGTGAAATATGTAAATAAAATGTGCAATTAATTATAGTACTATATGCAAATACATTTATACCAGAAATGTGTATATAAAATATGTGCAATTAATTATAATACTCTATGCAAATGCATTCATATGAGAAATGTGTATATAAAATCTTTGCAACTAGATATAGTAATATATGCATTTTACTGTAACCAGCAGAAGAGCAATGCATCAATTTTTGTGCAATTATAATAATTTAAGGTGCATTTTATAGTCCTCTGTATTTAAAATGTGCAATTAAATAATGTATACATTTTACTGTCACCCATTCGCACCAGCGGAAAAACAAATGCATTAATACCAGAAATGTGTATATAAAATATGTGCAATTAATTATAATACTATTTACAAATGCATTAATATGAGAAATGTGTATATAAAATGTTTGCAATTAAATAGTAATATATGCATTTTACTGTAACCAGCAGAAGAGTAAAGCATTGATATTTGCGCAATAATATAATAATTTAAGGTGCATTTTATAGTCATCTGTATTTAAAATGTGCAGTTAAAAAATATAATAATATATACATTTTACTGTCACCCATTAGCACCAGCAGAAAAACAAGTGCATTGATGCATGAAATATGTATATAACGAGCAATTAATTATAGTACTATATGCAAATGCATTTATACGAGAAATATGTATGCAATTTACTGTAACCAGCTAATAATATAGTAATTTGAGGTGCATTTTGTATTTAAAATGTTTCCAGTTAAATAATATAGCAGTATATGATTTTTACTGTCATGCATTAGCAGCAGCAGAACAAATGCATCATTATGAAACGTGTATATAAAATGTGTGCAATTAACATAGTAGTACATAAATTTTACGGTCACCAGCAGACAAACAAATGCGTCGATTCTTGAAATATGTATATAAAATGTGTGCGATTAAATATAGTGGTATATGCACTCAACTGTCACACAGCAGACGACCAAATGCATTGATGTATGTGTGCAATTGTGCAATAATAATAGTAATAATTGTAGGTGCATTTTGTAGCCATGCTGTAGCACCGACGGTTTCATTGATTGTGCTTGTATTTGTTTCTATTTTTTTCCTTGTTCCATAGTCTGGGGGCTGATTCTACATACCGCATTTTTTCAGAGCTCTGTTCCCTTCCATTGTGTATCTAACGATCACCCGCCGCTGCTGTGCTATAGCCTCTGCCTGCCCTGCATCTAGCTGTGTTGTGACTCCCTCTTCTCATTCCCTCTCTTTCCATCTGAAGACGACATTACAAACAAACTCTCACTCATCCAGTATATCCTCTCCTGTGTAACCGACTGCAGAATAACACTCTCTCTTCTCTAGAAGAATCCTCTTGTCTTCTTATTTTTTTTAAATGGTCATTGTTGCTTTGACAAAAAAAAAAATAACAACTCATTGTAGCATTTAGCTTTTTTACGACTGTCATTGTGATTTGTCCCATTCTCAGTGTGGATAGACCAACATTTTTGCTGTAAATTTCTGTCAAGTGGATGCATTGGCCTCTCACTCGATCATAGCCGGGCTTGATCGACCCCTAAACACTGTCTCTGTCTTGTCTTTCGGGAAGGTGCGCTGTGCCGGTGGGATTTGCGCTCGGAAACTTAGCAGACGAGCTTGACGTTCATTTTTCTTTTCTAATTATGCATGTACAGTTGGGATCGATAATATCTCACTCGCTCTGTGGGTTTCGCTTCCCTAGGGTGACACATTAATGATTTAATCAAATTAAATCTATACCATCTTCAAGGAATAGTTTGCATAAAATAAATTCTTTCAGTGTTTACTCACCTTTATGCCATTCAACACCCATATGCTGTTATTTGTTTTGTGAGATGTTTGAATAATATTGACGGGGCTCCAGAATAGGAAAAAATGCATAATAAAAATACTTTTTGTAGTGCTGTGCAGCGATTTAATTGCATTCAAAATGAGTTTTTGTGTACATAAATGTACTGTGTATATTTATGTATACATAAATACACACACATACATGTGTATATATTTAAGAAAAATGTTATCTTTAAGTTTTAAATATTTTATATGTAATACAAATTATATGAATGTCAATGTACATGTAAATATTTTCACGTATTATATATACATAATAAATGTACACAGTACACATATAAACAACTTATTTTGGATACGATTAATCACGATTAAACAATGCCCAGCACTAACGTTTTGTAATATTTTGAATTTGCTATTAAAAAATGAAATAAAATAAATCGGTTATTTCTTAAATATTGCCATTACAAAATAAGTTTGTTTACGTAATATAATTATGTGTACTGTGAATATTTATGTTTATATAAATACACACACATGCATGTATATATTTAAGAAAAATTGTATGTTTATATATTAAAAATATTTTTATATTATATCAGTTACATGAAAATAAATATATACATGTTAGCATGTGCATATTTAAAAAAATATATATACTGTATGTGTGTATCTATATATACATAATAAATATAAAACCGCTATAGCAAATATATGAAAAGTCTTGTTTTGAGTTGCATGGAAAAAATATCATGGGTGTAGAATGACATGAGAGTGAGTGAGTGATTTAAGATATTAAGTCAAGTATAATGTGTTTTTTAATGTGTATTAACTTGAAAGGAAGTAGATGCTGAGCTTTATTAATCCTCAGAGTAACGCATGGAAACCATAGAAATGCTGCCATTTCAGGACGGTTATGGTTGACACAAAGTACCTTTTAGAAAACATACTGCTCACATGTGTGAAATATTTTGCTATTTGATAGTTAAAGCAATAGTTCACCCACAAATGAAAATTTGCTGAATATGTACTCGCCCTCAGGTAATGCCAGATGTACATGAGTGTTTCTTCATCAGGTTAGAAGAAATGTAGCATTATGTCACTTGCTCACCAATGGATCCTCTGGAGTGAATGGGTGCCGTCAGAATGATAAAAGCATCACTCCGGTCCATCTGTTAACATTTTATGAAGCAAAAAGCTGCATGTTTGTTAAAAAAATAAATCCATCCTTAAAGCATTTTTTCTTTAAACGAGTCCTCTATCCGTAATATTCTTTTTTTCCTGTGAAAAAGATGTCTTGAAATGTGCACAGTTTTGGACTGTTTTCACTTGTAAACGTTGCTTCATCTGTTCTAAACAAATACAGTCGAAGTCAAAAGTTTTCATACACCTTGCGAATCTGCGAATGTTAAATTTTACCAAAATAAAAGGGATCATACAAAATGCATGTTATTATTTTTTTTAGTACTGACCTGAATAAGATATTTCACATAAAAGGTGTTTACATATTGTCCACAAGAGAAAATAAGCTTTTAAAAAAATAACCCTGTTCAAAAGTTTACATACACTTGATTCTTAGTTCTGTGTTCCAATGATCCAAAGCTGGTTTTTCAACATTTTTCTTTTTTTATTTGAACCCATTCCAACAATGACTGTATGTTTTTGAGATCCATCTTTTCACACTGAGGACAACTGAGGGACTCGTTTGCAACTATTACAGAAGGTTCAATACTCACTTGATGTTTCAGAAGTAAAAACGATGCATTGAGAGCCGGGGGTGAAAACTTTTGAACAGAATGAGGATATGATATTTTTCTAATTTTGCCTAAATATCATCATATTTTTTTATATATATTTAGTACTACCCCTCAGAAGATACTTAGAAATAAGTTAAATTTATCTGATCTTCAAATTCAAAAAGGCTCTTAATGCATTGTTTCTTTCTGGAGCATCAGTGAGCGTTTGAACCTTCTGTAATAGTTGCATATGAGTCCCTCAGTTGTCCTCAGTGGGGAAAAAATGGATCTCAAAAGGGTTCAAATACACAAATGCTGAAAAACCAAAGAATTTGTGGGACCTGAAGGATTTCTCTGAAAAACAGTGGGCAGTTCAATTGTTCATTTTGTATGATCCCTCTTATTTTGTTAAAATAATAAACATTTTGCAGATTCTCCAAGGTGTATGTACACTTTTGACTTCAACTGTATGTGGGTTTTATGATGTGAGAAGACAACAAGGGATTTACTTTTTCACTGGAGGAAGTGTTGTTATGGATAATGGACTCGTATTTTGGCCAAAAGCAATGTTTCAAAGCAAACACGTTTTTGTTTCTTACAAACATGTAGCTTTTGGCTTCTCAAGATGTTAATTGATGGACTGGAGTGGTGTGGAATATTGTGATGTATTTATCAGCTGTTTGGACTCTCATTCCGACGGCAACCATTCACTACAGAGGATCTGTTGGTGAGCAAGTGATGCAATGTTACATTTCTCCAAATCTGATGAATAAACACTCAGCTATATCTTGGATGGCCTGAGGGTGAGGACATTTTGAGCAAATGTTTTTTTCGCTAAAAAAAAAAACAGCTGTCTTCAGCTGGGAAGTAGTACAATTACTCTGAAGAAACAAAAACAAGTATCTAAGCGATAGTTTACGATTCTTGACTGGCACACCGCACTGCCCGCCACTCAAACCGACCCTCATCCATTTGATTTGCCCACGCTGCAAAGCCAGCATCAGCCTAGCGCTACCGAGCGGCGCTCCTAGCGCTGTGCGAGCGCCAATGTCATCCACTTTACAGGGATCACTAGAACTGCACTGTAGAAGTCCTCCTAGTATCGAAATGTCTCTATTTCTTTGGTTGTGGTTTTCTCTCTGCCTTCTGTTCCTGTACTAGGCTGTAATGCATGACCATGTTTATTATTTTCCTCTTGGTTTTTTTGATTGTTTCTTTGTTTTGGAACATTGAACAGCAAACTCCAATGTATCTTTGTGTAGACATGTCCTGCTGTACTGACGTGTTGTAGCATACACATCTACCCATTGGATGCTGCTTCTGTTATGTTTAACTTTATGGAGCATGGTTGGGCCTTGCCTTCGCTCTTTATTTGCATGGAATTATTATTATTATTATTATTATTATTACTATTATTATTATGATCACACAATTCCACTCATACTAATATTTTCCAATAAAGACTGTAGATTTTCCCTTAACCCTCAGTGTGCTCTCTGCTGATTTTCATGTGTCGTTCCCTCAAACCCCTCCCACACCACTCTATGGCCTCTTTGGCCCCTCCCTCGAGTCATCGCTCAGCTCCTCCCACTTGCCAGAGTGAATCATGGGAATGTGCACTCACAAATATGGAGGCAAAGTAGTCACTTCAAGTCTCACATCCCATCTGCATCTCACTATCTGACCTCTTGCATTAGCGTATCTCTCCTTCGTTCTCATTGTTTCTTCCGGAGAAACGGGTTTCGAGTAAAAATCAATACATAAAGTCAACATGAAGTCAATTTTTGAGGAAAAAAAAAAAAAAACAATGTCTTGTTTCTTTTGGAAGTACATTACCGTTGAAAAGTTTGGGCTCAGTGAGATTTTTATATATATATATATATATATATATATATATATATATATATATATATATATATATATATATATATATATATATATATATATAAATAATATTATTTTTATTTTTTTTTATTATTATTATTGTTTTTTTTATTTATTTTTTTTTGAAAAAAGTAATTAAACTGATCAAACTGACATTTTTGAAGACATTTGTGACCCTGGAGCAGAAAGCTTGTCATAAGGTTTTTTTTTTGTTTGTTTGTTTTTTTTTTTTTACCTTTTGGAAATCTGTAATCTGAGGGTGCAAAAAAAAAAATCAAAATACTGAGAAATTCGCATTTACAGTTGTCGAAATGAAGTTCTCAGCAATGCGTATTACTAATCAAAAATCTAATTTTAATATATTTCCTGTAGGAAATGCGCTAAATATCTTTAATATCCTTATTATTTTTACCCATGCAATGTATTTTTGGCTATTGCTACAAACTGATGACTGGTTTTGTGGTTCAGGGTCACATTTGTTACAAAAGATTTTTTATTTCAAATAAATGCTGTTTTATTCATCAAAGAATTTAGTTTACAGAAAAATATGAAGACGCACAAATTTATAACATTGATAATAATCAATTTTTTTTAACAGCAAATCAGCATATTAGAATGATTTCTGAATGATCATGTGACACTGAAGACTGGAGTAAAGATGTAAAAAATTTAACTCTGCATCGCAGGAATAAATTACATTTTACAATGTATTCAAATAAGAAACTGTTATTTGAAACTGTAATAATATTAATGTTTTTCAACAAATAAATGCAGCCTTGGTGAGCAGAAGAGACTTTTGAGTGGTCGGGTACAACAGGTTGAATGGTACCTGAGGCTTAATATGATTAGCTAAATCTGATTGCTTATTTATATAAATATTTTTTTTAAAGGTTTAAACAATGGTCAGTTTGAATAATAAACTTCTATAGACTCTCTTAAAGGATTACTCCACTTCCAGAATAAACATTTCCTGATAATTTACTCACCCTCATGTCATTTGTCTGTCTTTCGTCAGTCGCAAAAAAATGTTTGAGGAAAACATTCCAGGATTTTTCTCCATAAAGAGGATTGGTGCTCAACAGATTGAACTGTAACTATAAACGATCCCAGCCAACGAACTTATCTAGTAAAACAGTGTCATTTCCTTAAATAAATGAATATTTATGCTCTTTTTAAAAACAAATGCTCATCTTGTCACTCCAGTTCAAGACAGTTGGGGTATGTCGAAAAAATCCCATCTAATTTTCTCCACCAATTTCTAAAATTGTCCTCCTTTGCACATTCACTTTGTAAACCCTGGGTTGTTACTTCTGCAGCGATTTGGAGAAAATGAGATGAGACTTTTTCGAAGCATTTGAGGTTTAAAAAGTAATTGTGCATTCTTTAAAAAAAATAACCAATCGATTTGCTAGAAAAGACGCTTATTCCTCAGCTGGGATTGTGCTTTGATGCTGCATTTGTTGAGCACCATTAAAGTCCACTATATCGAGAAAAATCCTGGAATGTTTTTCTTGATTTCTTTGGGACTGAAGAAAGAAAGGCATAAATCTCAGATGACATGGGGGTCAGTTATCAGGAATTTTTTTTTTGGAAGTGGAGTAATCCTTTAACGCACAGAAAATCGATCTGTTCAGATGCATATTAATTATGCAAAAAGCTTATGGTTCTAGAACCTGTGGGGAAAACTGGTCTGAATAAAGGCAGATTAGTAATTAGTTAAAAGGATCATAGGATAGAAAGTGTTAAAGAGGTTAAAGGTTAAGGGTCAGGCCGTAAGGGCAGGATAAAACACATCTGAATGAGGTTTAATCTCAATTCATTAAGCTCTGCTGCTTGACCTTCAGGTGATGACCTTTATTTCTAATGATGGAGGTCAGACGGTTTTCAGTCAATAAATGTCATAATCTCAGATATAAGAGTTCATGGTTTGCTAGAGACTCACTGATTATTCACTGATCAATATTTTAGCCTGGGTTTGTGAGGGAAGCGGAGGAACGGGATCATTAGAATTCATAGCGCAAGAACTGCACGCTCCATACGTTTCTGCTGATCTAAGAGTTTTGCTTGAATTTCTGGAGCCCTGGGGAATATTTCCCGCTGAGAAAATCGCCGGTTTCTCCTCTGTTCTGTTCTCCAAAGGCGCCTTGAAACGAGACAATAACGATTCCGTATCAACAGTTTCTGCACTTTTGCACTCGGAAAATTCCATCTTCTCCTCCAAACGCGAGCGTGTTTCCTTCTCCCCCGAGGCCAGAGTCGTCTGAGCATTTTAAAATCTTTCTCGTGACCTTTTACAACACGATTTCGTCCTCACGTTCACCTCAGGAGAAAAAAAAGCAATTTAAAACCAACAGTTACCTACAAAATACAGCTAGAAACGAGCGATGCTGAGAAATCAAGACTTTGGAGTGTACTAAAGTTGCAATGGAAATGAATTGAAGTCAATGGGGTCCAGTGTTGGGCCCAAAATATCTGTTTTGTTTGAAGTTATACAGGTTTAGAACAACATGATGGCCCACTTTTAATTATTGGGTGAGCTATTCTTTTAAGGCATGCTTTTTTGCCGTTACATTATAGATAAACTGACCAATAATGTTACACTCTTTATTCCACAATTCAGAAATGCACACAGTTCTGTTGTGTATATACGTTCTATGCATTTTTGCATTTGCATTTGTGGCTGTAACAAACTTTAGTACTCAAGGAGGGATGATGATGATGATGGAGTTTAACATGAAATAAATGTAAATATAATATGTAAATATAATTTTAAAAAGACATATAGGTGAATGCGTTTGTAATATTTTATGCGAGAAGAAAAAATGACACTTGTCCAGCTGTATTTATATGCATTTACAGTATTGTTCAAATATTTGGGGTCAATAAGATATATTTTTTTTAAAGAAAATCAGAAAGAGCTTTATTGCCAAGTATGCTTGCGCATACAAGGAATTTGTTTTTGTGACATTAGCTTCCAGTATACAGAGACGACAACAACACAGAGACAATATAAATAAAATGAGAATAAAAAATACACACATGTAAATACAAATAGACCAAAATATATAGACAAATAAATTAACAAATAAGTGGTATGTACAGTTGTACTATAGATGATAGAATAGAAAGAGATGCAGGGATGTATTAGGATGGAGGTGGTAACAAATAAATATAAGGTTTTTGCACTGTTTTTTATTGCACAATGGGGGGAATATTTAGCTGTTCATAGGGTGGAACGCCTGGGGGAAAAAACTGTTTTTGTGCCTGGTTGTCCTGGTATTTGGGGCTCTGTAGCACCAGCCAGGTGGCAAAAGTTCAAAGAGGGAATGGCTTGGGTGTAAATAATACTTTTATTCAACAAGGATGCAGTAAATTTGATCATAAGTGACTGTAAAGAAATTTATAATGATATAAAATATTTCTATTTCAAATAAATGCTGTTCATTTGAACTTTTTATTCATCAAAGAATCTTAAAAAAATATATTGCTGTCGCCACATAGATATTATTTAATAAGAAATGTTTGTTGAGCAGCAAATCATCATATTAGAACGATTTCTGAAGGATCATGTGACACTGAAGACTGGAGTAATGATGCTGAAAATTCAACGTTTCATCAAAAGAATAAATTATATTTGGAATTACATTCATATAGAAAACAGTTATTTTAAATTGTAATATTTCGCAATTTTACTGAAAAACTATTTTTTGATCAAATAAATGCAGCCTTGGTGAGCAGAAGAGACTTGTTTGAGAAACATTTAAAAATGTTACAGACCATAAACTTTTGAACAGTAGTGTCTATATAGTAATGCTAGTTTCATCTATTTTTTTGTACAAATCATTGCAATTTTACAGTTTAAAAGATATTTGACTGCAAAACTGTGTATATCACATTCAAGTATTCCAAAAATCTGTTTAATAACATTTTATAAAGGTTTTATGGCATCACTAAAGCAAGAAAGTGTTAGGATGTAGTTTTAACTTAATTTACTGTGTGGTTCACATACCCCCTACATTTCTGGGTCAAAATATTCCCACAAAGATCATAATGATGAGAAAAATCTGCTTCAAAATCATACTAAAAATCCAGCAAGTGTTCTGTGAGGGCCATGTTTAGTGTTAGGAAATGGAATATGTGACCCAGGACCTTTTTTAAAATTGAGATTTATGCATCGTCTGAAAGCTGAATAAATAAGCTTTCCATTGATGTATGGTATATTTGGCCGAGATGCAACTTTTGAAAAATCTGGAATGTGAGGGTGCAAAAAAAAAAAAGAAAATCAAAATACTGAGAGAATTGCCTTTAAAGTTGTCCAAATGAAGTTCTTAGCAATGCGTATTACTAATCAAAAATTAAGTTTTAATATAATTACAGTAAGAAATGTACAAAATATCTTCATGGAACATGAACTTTACTTAATATCCTAATGATTTTACCCGATGAATATAATGAAATGAATATACCCTTGCTACTTAAGACTGCTTTTGTGGTCCAGGGTTCCATATACAGTTTGTACAGTATAAAAATCATTATGTATATGGAAAGTCTCCACAAAACATGGAATCCCAGTGTGTGTGTGTGTGTGTGTGTGTGTGTGTGAGCTAGACAGCTGAACGGCTGAAATAGAACTTTGAGGAGCAGCTGTCAAACAGTCCTTCCCTCCCCCTCCATTTCTTTCACCTTCCCCTCCCCCTCCTCAATCCCATCATTCCCTCCCCCTCTGTGTGTCCCTGAAACCCCCCACCCCTCCATCTGTCTGTGTTATGTCCGTCACTGAATCCGTGTGACTGCTGAATCAGCTGCGGCCACTCTCGTCAACACCTGTCATTAGGGTCAATACATCTTATTTTGCAAGTTATTTTCTGTGAATGTGCAAGACTTTTGCTTCTTTCGCCACTATAGGCTAGAAAAATAATCAAGTGCAGTAAACAGTAAAACGATTTGCTCTACATGTATTAAATAATTATGGTGAAATAATGTGATGATAAATACCAGATTGCAATATCAGCCAGCATAGCAGACTGTTTTTGTATAGAAGCTGATTTCTGGCATGTAAGGAAAAAAATATACTTTGGCAAGTCAGAATTTTGACTTTAAAAGTCATAATTATGAGATGAAATGTTGAATTATAATTCTAAAAATCTAATTATGACATACTAAGTCGAAATGGACGAGTAATATGAGTTAAAAAGTCATATTTCATAATTATGAAATCTAAATTATGCCATTAAAAACATATTTATGAGATAAAAAGTCAAATAATGAGATACAGGCAAATGACTCATTTTTAATCTCATAATTTTGACTTTTAAACTTATGATTTAAATGTAGTATGTCATGACTTTGACACAATTTACATTTTTAATCTCATAATTATGACCTGCGTCATGACTTTTTTGACTATTAAAGTCGATTTGGACCTCTAAAGTCATCATTTTGACCTGTTTTTGACTTGGTATGTCATAACTTTTGACTTTTTGTTTCATAATTATGTTTTTGTCTCATAATTTTGACTATTTCATAATTTTGACCTAATCTCATAATTATGACTAGGTCATAACTTTGACTTTTTATCTCATAATTATGTTTTGTCTATAATTTTGACTTTTTATAATTTTGATTTAGTATGTCACCATTTTGACTTTTAATCTCATGATTATGACTTGCTAGGCCATAACTTCGACTTGGTATGTCATACCTTTGACTTTTTATCTCGTAATTATGTTTTTGGCTCATAATTTTGACTTTTCATATTCAAACTTTCAACTTTTATCTCATAATTAAGACATAGTATGTAATAATTCTAACTGGGTATGTAATAATTTCTACTTTTTATGAGAAAAAAAAAAGGAAAAATATTAAGAATATTGAGCTTTAACTCAGAGTTTACATTTATTGTTACTTCTTTTCTCTGAATTTAAATCTCACAATTAAGACCTTTTTTCCAGGATTCTGAGTTTATATCTTGCAATTTAGACTACTTTTTTTCAGTTAGCATCTTTGAGTTCAACTTTTATCTCATAATTAAGACGTAGTATGTAATAATTTTACCTGGGTATGTCAGAATTTCGACTTTTTATGTCATAATTACATGTGGAAATACGCTTTCCTTTTTTTTCTTCTTTATTCAGTTCCATCATCAAAAAACAAAAGCATAAGGCAAATATAGGCAACATTGCACATCTCAAATTATACAAAACGAACAACAGGAACAAAAACAAAACAAAAAAACACAAACATATACAAAAAAATAATATTAAAACAAATAATATTAAAACTTTTGATTTGTGAAAACAAAGTTTGCTAAGATAATCAAAAGGTTAATCATATAAATCTGTTTATCAGAAAAAGACGGGTTTTGAAAACAAAGTAAAATGTCATGAGAATCTAAATTAAGGGCTTTGCTTATTTTGTTTGTCTATTTTAAAGTCGATCCAAAATGAAATGGCAAAAGGGCAATGGAAAAAAAAACGTTCAATATCTTCAACATATATGTTACAAAAGGTACACTTATCACAAACACTATGAATATATCTGCTGACAGTTACATTTACAAGGTAACATCTGTGAATAATTTTGTACATTACTTCTACTACTTTTACTTTATTCGAAATGACATATTTATATGGTAATGTCCAAATGCTAAGCCAAGATAAACAATGAGGTTTAAGCCATTTTGGCTTACATGGAGGATTGGATCCAACATTAGAGTTTCTTATAAACGTTTGACAAAAAAGGAAAGACCATTTACAAAAAGCTGGGGATTTTGTAGCACTGTATTATTAGTGTTTACATCTGAGGATTTGGTTTTTGATTATGACATATGCCTTAATTGCTTTGTTAAATTCTTTTTCATTTACAAAAAAAGCCATATTTTGTAATAAAAGTAGGATATGTATACAATTGCCCATTCTTGTCAATAAGCTGGTTTACAATTAATATGTTATGTCGAACCCAATTCTCCAAATACAATGCCGTGTTATTATGAGTGATATTACCATTGTTCCAAATAAAACAAAATGTGTTTGCACAAAAGTGACCAGTAAAGTAACGCGTCCATATTTTTGTACAGCTGAATTAACCGGAAGTGAATGACACCGGAAGCCTCGCACTTACACGTAAAAAACAAGATTGATACATTCCGCCTTAATTGAGTTCTCCAGGTCGACACCGTTTGGTCCTGTATATTTCCCCTCAAAGAAAACTCGGCTAATCCTGAGGGAATGGGATCAGTTAGATCCGTGGTAATCCAGATAAAGAACGAGTCATACCTGCCGGAACGCGCGACGTTAGATCCAGCAGGTGTCACGGCCTAAGAATCGTCACCTGGCTTCAGTTAAATAAAGAACAGGTAATATTCTCTAATGCCGGACATCTATCAGAACGACTTCTGGTTCTGCTTTATGTCTCGCTGATAAGATAATACACTTGTTAGAAATGTTTACCATGGTGTAAACAGATTCTACCAAACTGCCATAGTTACTCCAGATATTGTAGTAATTTTTAATTATTACATTAAATGTTACATTTAGAATTTTAAAATGAGCTTTTATTACTGTTATTTTATCTATGTTTGTTTATTTATTTTATTTTGTCCATAGGGTAATACCAAATATATATATATATATATATATATATATATATATATATATATATATATATATATATATATATATATAAATTTTTTTTTTTTTGCTATTTTATTTATTTCGTTTTTTAATATTGACTGACATTCAATTGATTTTTTCTGTAGTAACACTAACTGTATTTTGTAGTTATTTTTATTTATTATATTATTATTTTGTTAATTTATTATGTTTGTTTTATTGACGGCTAACACTACATTTTTGTGTAGCTGCAGTAAATGTGGTATTTTAGCAGAAGCTATTGTTACCATGGTAAATTTTTCAAAGAAATGTAAGTGGTATTTTGCTAACTGTACATGTGTGTTTCTCATTGGCTATGTTTCAGAATGGAATACTAATGTACTGTTTACTGAATACTGTGCATTTAATGCTGTATAATGCATAATATTTAAAAATGCAAAAAATAATTTATTTATAAATGCATTTATAAATAATTTTTATACAACGGTTTGTATCCTGAATCAGGCTAAATACATGACATTTTTTCATATTTTAAAAAGCCATTTACTATAGATGTCACATAACCTCATAATGGTAAATGACATGGTTATTATGTTAGAAATAAATATAGATATTTTGCATATTGAGCACAGCATTCTGGACCATAGCCTTTGTCTTTTTCACTCGTTGTTGATTTCTGATGGGTTGTGTGGACTCTCTCTCTCTCTCTCCTGCGTGATTGCTTGTCCCGTACAGGAGCACATTTTAGCAGGCACCAGCATAGTCATGCTACCTCCTGCCGGCATTTTCACCTGGCTGCTACGGCAACACCGCTGCCTGCTGAGTTCCCGCCCCCTCCCCTCGCCCCGCCTCAGTACCAGGAAGTCCCGCCCCCTTTCCTACCTCAGGCCTTACAGCAGCAATACCTCATCCAGCAACAGCTACTGCAGCGCAGGTACGAAAACACACACGTGTGCACACGTTCAGTTACACAAAAATGTTATTTTTCTTTTAAATAAAAGACACAAGGAGAAACCCACAAAAAAATTGATGTCGCATCTCTACAGACGCACACAGGAGCGAGTCCCGCTGAACACGCATCGGTTACGCCCAGGATATGATTATGCTCCGCCCCTCCACGTCCCTCAGCCAATCCCACAGCAGCCCAGATACCTGGCAGAAGGCACTGACTGGTGAGTTCTGCAAATGCGCACACATATAAAGCAGCAGTAAAGAATCGAGGCTCGCTTCCACCATCGAAAAGTTAGTTGTGATTTTATTTTTTATTTTTTTCGCCCACTTTAAACTTCCTAATTATTGCAAGTTTCTAATTCACAGTTCAAACTTTTTATAAACTTTGCAATTGCAAGTTAGAAGCTCCTAATTACAAGTTTACATGTCACAATTTTATTTAATTTTTTTCTCCAGAATTCTGAGTTTAAATCTCACAATTTTGGCCTTTTTCCTCTGAATTACGGGTTTATATCTCACAATTCAGATTTTTTTTTTTTTTTCGGAATTCTTAGTTTAAATCTTAAAAAATGTGACATTTTCCCACAGAATTCTAAATTTACATCTTGCAATTTAAACTTTTTTTTCTCTGGGAATTCTCAGTTTACACCTTATAATCTTGACTTTTTTTCCTCTCTAAATTCAGAGTTTTCTCTCAATTGTTACTGTTTGTCTCGGAATTCAGACCTTCAGAGACAATTATGACCATTTTTCTTGGAATTCCGAGTTTACAACATTGCCTTTTTTTTCTCTTTATTTTCTTGGAATTTTAAGTTTACAAGTTTACAATTCAGACTTTTTTTCATAGTTTGCATCTTGCAATTTTGACTCTTTTTTTTTTCATCTCACAATTCAGACTTTTTTTTTTCTCACAAAATTCTGATTTTACATCTTAAAATTGTGACCGGGTTTTGAGTTTAAGTTCTATTATTTTTTCTTTTTTTGCAGTAAAAACTCTAACTTCGCAACTTTATTCTCTGACTTTTTTCTCACAGCTGTGAGTTAGTTAACATCACAAGTCACAGTTATCATTTTTAAAACTTCCTTGGCATTTAGGAATGATCTTCATGGTCAGAAAGGAAAAATAAATTCCCTGGCTGCTGATTGTGTTTCTAAATTGCTCTTAATCAAATGAACATGTGTTTGTAGGGATCTGAGTGTGGACGCAGGTGTGCCGCATCAGTATCCTCTGCAGCAGATCCCTCAACCCTACCAGCATTACCTGGCCTCTCCCAGAATGCACCACCTCCCCAGGAACACCTCCTCCACCCAAGTGGTGAGTGCAAATATTCAAAACATTATTTATAGTTTTATTTATAGATATTTCTTTCTTTATTTCATTTTTTTGAATGTGGTCCACAGTGTTTTAGTCATGTATGCGGTGTTTCCTGTAGGTTGTCCATGAGATAAGGAATTATCCGTATCCACAGCTCCACCTGCTGGCTCTGCAGAGCTTGAGTCCCAGCAGACACTCGTCTGCAGTTCGAGAGAGCTATGAGGTAAAACACACAGACAGATGAACACTAACACACATACGCTCATGCATTGCTCTATTTATAACTCTGTGTTTGTGATCATGTGCAGGAGCTGCTGCAGTTGGAGGATCGTCTGGGAAGCGTCAGCCGAGGGGCCATTCAGACCACCATAGAGAGATTTACCTTCCCGCACAAATACAAAAAGGTACATACACACACTATTTCACACTTTTATTTTCATTTCCAGCCAAGATTTGTCTGCTGCTAACACACTTGTGTTTGTGTTTATTTGTGTGTGTAGCGGAAGCCGCTGGATCTGAAGTTATGTGAGAGTGAGGAAGAGTCGGATGTGGATGAGAAATGCACCATCTGCCTCTCCATGCTTGAGGATGGAGAAGATGTCAGGTAGCGTATAATATAGACAGATGAAACTATACACTTCCATTCAAAAGTTTGGCGTCAGTAAGGTTTTTTAAATGTTTTTGAAAAAAGATTCTTCTGCTCACCAAGGCTGCATTTACTTGATTAAAAATACAGTAAAAACGGTAAAAAATGTGAAATATTATTACAGTTCAAAAAAATGTGACTATATTTTAAAATGTAATTTATTCCTGTGATCAAAGCTGAATTTTCATCATCATTACTCCAGTCTTCAGTGTCACACGATCCTTCGGAAATTATTCTAATATGCTGATTTTCTGCGTAAACAACATTTCTGATCATCAGTGTTGAAATCGGTTGTGCTGCTTCATATTTTGTGGAAGCCATGATTAAAAGAACAACATTTATTTGAAAAAGAAATCTTTTGTAGCATTGTAAATGTCTTTTATGTCACATTTGATCAGTTTGATGCATCCTTCCTGAAGTAAAGTATTAATTCAAAACAAAACAAAACTAAAAATCTTACTGACCCCAAACTTTTGAACAAAAGTATTACACCAGGGTTTCCCAGGAGGTTCAGGAGTTGATGAATAGATAATAATTAATGGCGTAAAAATGTTTTGTTAAAATATCGAAAAAATAATCTCAAACTACTTATTGACCAAGTTTAAGTTAAGTTTAAGTTTGTATCCCTAAACTACATTATAAATGCTAAAAAAGTGCCAGCATTATTTGACTATTTATATCAAATGATATTTAATTATTAATATTTATTTATTTTATTTTTAGATATTTAGTTTTCCATTTTAGGTTCAGTAATTTGTTTTCATGTACTTTTGTCTTTTTTTTTTTTTAGCAGAAATCAGTTTAATATGCTGATTTCCTGTTTAATAAACATTTTTCTTCTTCTTCTTCTTCTTCTTCTTCTTCTTCTTCTTCTTCTTCTTCTTCTTCTTCTTCTTCTTCTTATTATTATTATTATTATTATTATTATTATTATTATTATTATTATTATTGTTGTTGTTATTGTTGTCATCAATATTTAAAACATTCTTCGATTAGAAAGATCCAAAGATCAGGATTTATCTGAAATAAAAAGCTTTTGTAACATTATACACTATAACATTCAAAAGCTTGGAGTCAGTGTAATTTTTTATTTATTTGTTTTTTGTGAGTGAAATTATAGAAATAAATACTTTTATTTAGCAAGGATGCTTTAAATTAATTAAAAGTGATGATAAAGACATTTATAATGTTACAAAAGTTTTCTATTTCAGATAAATGCTGTTCGTCTGAACTTTCTATTCACCAAAGAAACGTAAAAAAATTCTAATCTGTTGTTTTCAACACAATAGAAATAATCAATTTAAAACTTTTTTTAGCAGCTAATTTGCATATTAGAATGGTTTCTGAAGGATAATGTGACACTGAAGACTGGAGTCATGATGCTAAAAAATCAGCTTTGAAATCACAGAAATGACATTTTAAAATGTATTCAAATAGAATACAGTCATTTTAAATTGTAAAAATATTTCATAATTTTACTGTTTTTACTGTCTTTAAAATAATTTCAGTTTTAGTAATTTTAGAACTTTAATAGGGCAACATTTCTAATTTTCATTTAAGTTAAATTAATGGTTTTAGTTATAGTTTTAGTTTAAGTGGTTGTTTTAAGAACTTGCAAGAAAATATTATTTTTGTGTAATTTTTTTTTCTTGAAAAATATATGTACATTGGACTTAAAAACTGTTTTTTATCTTTTATATTTCATTTCATTTTCATTAACAAAACTTTAGCTTTAGTTTTAATCAATAAACTGTAAAGTACATAATATGAGACGCCCACAACTAAACATAACAAGAACGGCGCATATGTGACCCAGGACCACAAAACCAGTCATAAGTCCGTTTTTTGAATCTGAATAAATAAGCTTTCCACTGATGTACGGTTTGTTATGATAAGACAATATTTGGCCGAGACACAACTATTTGACTGGGTGCAAAAAAAAAAAAATCAA
This sequence comes from Cirrhinus molitorella, assembly GCA_033026305.1. Classification (NCBI taxonomy): domain Eukaryota; kingdom Metazoa; phylum Chordata; class Actinopteri; order Cypriniformes; family Cyprinidae; genus Cirrhinus; species Cirrhinus molitorella. Next base: position 4,765,075 of record CM065138.1, on the reverse strand, counting down.
AAGATTGAGAAAATCACCTTAATGTTGTCCAAATGAAGTTCTTAGCTATGCATATTACTAATCAAAAACAATGTTATTTAAGGTAGGAAATTTACTAAATATCTTCATAGAACATCCTAATGATTTTTGGTTTTGGCATAAAAATAGATAAATTCAACTTATACAATGTATTGGCTGTTGCTACAAATATACCCATGCTACTTAAGGTTTTGTGGTCCAGGGTCACATATGCAAAATGCTAATGCATCTCCACTCGTCCTAATAAACGTTTTATCTCTCTCTCTGCTTTCAGGCGGTTACCCTGTATGCACTTGTTCCATCAGGCATGTGTGGACCAGTGGTTGGCCACCAGTAGGAAGTGTCCCATCTGCAGAGTGGACATCCAAACACAGCTCACCCCCGAAAGCTGAAACACACACACGCACACGGGCGAAATAACACGCATTAACAAATAACTCACACAGACACATGCTCTCTTTCGCTCTTATACATCCACACGCACTGTATATTACCTACACACGTGTATGATGAGCCATTCGACACCCACACCCACACTAAACACACACTCACACGCTTTACTGAGCCAATGACGATAACTGACACTACACACTCACACACACACGTGCTGGTAGAAACTAAAGGGTCTGTCGCAAGGAGTGATTCTGTCCGTAGGGAACTGGTGTGTGTCCGTAGCATATGTGTGTGTATTTGTGCAATTCCTTAAGCCATGAACTTTACTAAAGACCCTCAGCTTGCATACAATACACACACACACACGCACACTTACACACTGCTTATAATATATACACAATGGCGGATAAGACACTGTCAAATCTAGCTGCTGGAGTGTGTGTGTGTGTGCGTGTGTGTGTGTCCACTGTATTTCTGATCTGCAATACTGCTTTAGTCTTACACACTGGAGCTACTTCGGCTTGCGTGTGTGCGTTTGTGCGCTTGTTCACCATTTTGGTGCGTGTATGTTTGTTAATATTTTCATGGGTTAGCGGTGCACGACGGTGCATGTAGAGAAGCCAAAAAAGAACACGCAACAACGACGAAAAAAACAAACAGCAACTCATTTCTGAGACAGCAGGAGGAGGGCTGTTGTCTTACAAAAAAAAAAGTAGGCGGAGAATGTTGTGATTGGTGGATTCGTGTAGATAGGCGCAGTAGTAGTTGCATGCATCTGTGCTTGGGTTGTTGTTTCAAGGTACACCTGAAAGTGTGTGTGTGCGCGAATGCATGGATGTGTATTAGCTCCTTTAAGCTGTGACGATCCGTAACATTATCAGACTCATGTAGCGAGTGCGTGCGTGCGTGTGTGTGCGCGCATGAGAGAGACCCTGCCATGACCTTTGACCCTAAATGCCTACTGAAAAAAGCACATGTGAGCATAGCTGAAGTGCCCGGCCTCACTCTGGTGCTGCGCTGCCATGGTTACTGTATTTATTATTGGTATTTAAACACATGCGGTGTTTGGAGGGGGGCGGGGCTTGTGCGTGTCCAACCGTGTTCTTGTGTGACAGGTCTCCCCTCGTGGTTGCTATGCTGGTTGCTATGCTGTATTGCTAGAACTACAATGTAGAATGTCGTGTGATAGAGGACCATCCGCCAACAGCACACAACAGGTGGGTCGAGACGGATGAACGCGGGAATTTTGGCCTGAAACATACGCAAGTGGTTTTCTGTTTCAGCTCAAATGTTGAGAATCTTGCTGAGCAAGTTCAAGTTAGCTAATGTGTTGACATGTTTACAGCTAGCTACATAAACAATAGCACATCTGGTTTCATGGCGCAGATGTTTGAACACTTCTGGCGCCCCCTTGAGCACTGAGGTAAAAATGCACATTATGCAATGCGTATGTTTCTGGCCTTTAGCTGTTTTTTTCATTTTAACAGCTTCTCTGGTTTACTTCGCTTGATGTGTTTCTCTAAATGTCTACATACAGTTGAAGTCAAAAGTTTACATACACCTTGCAGAATCTGCAAAATATTAATGATTTTACCAAACTAAGAGGGATCATTCAAAACTGTTATTTTTTGTTTAGTACTGACCTGAATAAGGTATTTCACATGAAAGATGTTTACACATAGTCCACAAGAGAAAATAAAAGTTGAATTTATAAATATTACCCAGTTCAAAAGTTTGCATACACTTGATTCTTAATACTGTTACCTGAATTCCAGATTCTCTATTTTTTTTATTTTATTATATATATATATATATATATATATATATATATATATATATATATATATATATATATATATATATATATATATATATATATATTTTTTTTTTTTTTTTTTAGCATTTTTGTGTATTTAAACCTGTTCCAACAGTGCAGTACTGTTTTTCAGAAGCTACAGAAGATACTTGTTTCCCAGAAGACCAAATTAATTTACCCTGATCTTAAAATTCAAAAAGTTTTTACCCCTGGCTCTTAATGCATCGTTTTTCCTTCTGAAGCATCAGTGAGCGTTTGAACCTTCTGTAATACTTGCATATGAGTCCTTCAGTTGTCCTCAGTGTGAAAAGATGGATCTCAAAATAACACTCATTGTTGGAAAAGGTTCAAATAGACAAAAACACTGAAAAAAAATGAATAACTGCTCAGGAAAAACAAGGGACAAAAACAAATACAGCTGTGGATCATTCAGGTAACAACACAGTATTAAGAATCAAGTGTATGTAAACTTTTGAACGGGGTCATTTTTATAAAAACAGCGTTATTTTCTCTGTGGACTATATGTAATCATCTTTTATGTGAAATATCTTATTCAGGTCAGCAGTAAATAAAAAATACAGTGCATTTTGCATGATAGCTCTTATTTTGCTAAAATAATGAGCATTTTTCAGATTCTGCAAGGAGTATGTACTTTTGACTTCAGCTGTAAGTAATTAACTATGGAAGCTTGTTTCCACTGCAGGATAAAAATAGTAATTGGGACTTTTTGTCTCATAATTCAGACTTTTTTCACACAGGTCTGAGGTAAAAACTCAGATTTGCGTGATATAAATTAAGAATTGTGAAAAACTCGCAATTGCTGGAAATAAAAAATTGTGCAAAAAAACAGCACAATTACTTTTATTTATTCCTTGCGAAAGCAAACAAAAACCAAGATATAAACGGGAATTGTAAGAAAAAAAAATCATATTTATGATTGTGCCCGCATTCTCCACCACTTGTGAATGAATAAATTTTATTTTTGGTTCAGTTTTGCTTAGTTTGACCTAAAAGTCAATTTCAGTTTAAAAAAGCTGTATTGGTTCCAACCAATGAGCTTTGTTTTTGCCTGTGCGTTGGCTCCTCCCCCTGGCGTTCTGTGTGCTGATTGGCGGATGCCGGCTCGTGTTGATCGTTTACACAGGGTTATGTCCGTTGAAATGCCTTAAGTATTTAACAATCATAATTTATTACTAACTGTAGATATCGTGGGTACGTATTTAATTTTGTATAGTTTCGTTTTTTTTTTTGCAATGGAATCATATTTTATTTATTTAGAAATAACACAAAAATGATTAAAACTCTTACCTCATGTTTGAGTTGGTTTGCGGGAATGCTTCGCATGCGGTTGGTCGTGTTCGTGCGTGTTTTCTCCCTTTGGTGCTGTGACCTTACTGACATTCCGCTTGCTGATTGGTCAGACGCGGCAGCGGAGTGGGAGTATTATGGGTTTCGATTCGCTGTCCTGTTTGCACTCTTAGTTTTCCAAGGCCACCCTCTCACTGGCATTGTTTTTTAACCACTCTGGCGACCTTTGCAACACAATCTTTCTCTTTCTCTTTCTCTACTCTTCTCTCTGGAAGTCTTTCATACATTGTTAATGTTTACACGATCTGTCCTCTTTCTCCGTTTTATTCCTGTTTACATCCTCTACTTGCTTTCTTTTCCTTTTCTCATACTTTTTTTAACAGTCTTAAATTGCTAATGTTTACATTCATTCACTTTCAAAGGGTGTGTTCAAAATCTAGTGATCCACCCTAGATAGGTAGTTACCTTTTAAGGCAGCATACAAACTAAAAAGAAACATTTTAAGTGACTGATTTCAAACATAGACACTCAGAATGGGAGTAGAAATGATTTTCACTCAGAAATTGCTAGTAATTTTACAATTACAAAGAAAAAGCAAGTTGCACATTGAATTAAACATGAAATATTTAAGGGAAAAAGCATCAATCTGCAATATTTACAACTAAATATGTAGCATGCATGCATATTGGTTAAAATAGTCCATTGTTAATTGCATTGAACTGTTTTTACCAGCATGTTTGGGTACTAAAGGAGTTATAGTTGTGATTTTGCCCGCATTCTCCACCAGCAATGCATTCTGTGATTGACTTCTCTGTTAAACATGCATATAATCTGTCTAGTCTAAATAGGAGGCTCACTAGATTTTGGAACAAGCCCTTTTTTCTCAACCTCTCATTCCTTGTGCCTATTTCTGTTTGATTCTCAATGTGTGTTATTGTCAGTCAGCGCTTTTCAGCGTCTCCAGGGCACGTGAATCCTTTTTCGTCCTAGTTTATGTTGCCAGTCTCTTTCTCTGTCTCTTTCTCTCTCTTTCTCCCTGTCTCATGGCAGGGTCAGGACTAACAGAGTATGATAAAGCACAAACAGATTTAAAATGCATGTTTTTCTCAGGTTTGAATATATACATGACTAAATAGAAATATACAGCTACATAGAGAAAATAAAAGACTAGTGCAGATGTTCTACTAATGATATTAGAGGATTGATTTTTTGCTGCTGCTTGCATTTGAAAAACAAACAAAACCAACAAAAAAAAAAGACGTTAATAATAATAATAATAATAATGTTGTCCTAAAAGTGCCAGTGACAGGGGTGCCGCGTGCTGTGGTGGTTTTTTCACTAGCGGATTTTCTAGCAGAATATAGACCTATTTATCATTCATATTAAAGCAATAGCGCCTCCTGCTGGTGTGACTGCTAGTACGTAACTGGTTGAGTAAAAAAAAAAGTCTGTGTAAAATGTTAGAATTCTCTTTTGGTGGAATTTTTGTACCTTATTTATTACTACTACTAATGATGAATTTAAAAGTGGCATCGCTAAAATGTTTTTGGTTTTCGTTTCGTTTTCATTTTGTTTAATTTCGAAGCTTGTACATTATCCTTTTTGTATGTGCTCATTTTGTAATAAAAATGTTGAAATGCTTAAACGCCTGTTTTGTGTTGTGCATTTTCACAAGCTCTTCAGTAATAAGCATCAATTCTTTTTAATTGAGATTTATACATCATCTGAAAGCTGAATCAATAACTTGAGCTTTGTTAGGATAGGACAATATTTGGCTGAGAAACAGCTGTTTGAAAATCAGGAATCTGAGGGTACAAAAACACAAAATATTGAGAAAATCCTCTTTTAAAGTTGTCCAAATGAAGTTTTTTGCAATGCATATTGCTAAGCAAATAAAAGTTTTGATAAATTTATGGTAGGAAATTTACAAAATATCTTCATAGAACATGATCTTTACTTAATATCCTAAGGATTTTTGGCATTTGAAAAATTGATTTTTTTTACCCATACAATGTATTTTTGGCTATTGCTACAAATATACCTGTGCTACTTAAGACTGGTTTTGTGGTCCAGGGTCACATATCAATTAGAAAACCGAGCTGAAACATGGTGGCATCTGTTTTATGTGGTTTCTGGCTAGAGATATTCTGTAAATTAATCAATATGTTGATTAAATTGTTCATCCATCTTAACACTAGAGGGCCAAACAGACTGTTTTGAACTGCCTAATGAAATAACTGCAAATTTCAGATACAAACAACATTTTGATGTATACTTGCCATTTATTTGTGAATATATTAAGTAAGAGAGATGAGTGTAGCAGTCACCTAGCATATGCATAACATTTATTTTTAATGATTTATGAAGCATTGCATTCTCTGGTAACAAAGCAATAAATAATTCACTCTCACTTTTTATGTTTTAACACTGTTATATATATATATATATGACACAGATGAATCATTGTTAGAGTCAAGGTGAAATTGAGTTTGCAACTCCTGTTTACTTTTGCAATGTGAATATTTGGGACAGTAAGACTTTTTAATGTTTTTGAAAAAAGACTTTTATGAATGAATGAATGACTCATTCATTCATTCATTCATTACTCCAGTCTCCAGTGTCACATGATCCATCAGAAATTATTTTGATATGCTGATTTGCTGCTCAGTAATATAATAGAATTCATTAGTAATATTATAAATGTCTTTTCTGTCACTTTTGAATCAATTTAATGCATCCTTGCTAAAAAAAAAAAAAAAAAAAAAAAACCACAAAAACATTAATTTCTTACCTTAAATTTGATTTGTTGACTTTAAGGCCTGACTTTTAAGTAACAGAAACACTTTAAGCACTAAACTAGAACAGCTGAATTTGAATACTTTGCATATTTTTGATAAACTGAATATTTACAATCATTTATACACATACAGTGCCTTGCGAAGTGAAAGTAGTACTCCTTCATTTCACATTTGTTGTGTTGCTGCCTTATGTTAAACTGCTTTAAATTACTTTTTTCCCACATCAATTGAAATTCCATACTATGGAAGCACATTTCTGCCACTGAATTAAAAAAAAAAAAAAAGGTAATTGCTTTTTTTCTCGCCCAATTTCAAGTTTACATTTCACAATTCTGACTTTTTTTCTCAGAACTGTAAGATATAAAGAGTTATAATGTCAAAACTGCTAGATATAAAGTCAGAATTGCGGGATATAAACTCACAATTGCTAGATATAAAAAATTATTTTTTTCTCCGAATTGTGAGAAAAAAACGTGCAATTGCGAGTTATAAAGTCCAGTTCTGAGGAGAAAAAAAGACTGATACGTTCACAGAATTGCGAGTTTATATCACACAATTCTGACTTTATTTCTCTTTATGACTCGCAATTGTGAGTTTATATCTCAGAATTGTGAGTGGCAGTGGCAGAAACAGGCTGCTTCCATACCATACACCATAATAGCAAAGCAAAAAACATCTTTGCACATTTTTCAAAAATAAAAACCTTAAATGATTCCATTGCATAAGTATTCAAACCATTATCTTGGACAGTTGAAATTTAGCTCAGGATCATTCATATTGCTTGTAGATGTTACTACACTTTGAGTCAAGTTAACCTGTGGCAAATTATTTGAATAAGTATGATTTGGAAAGGCACAGACCTCTTAATAAAAGGTCTAACAGCTGAAAATGTATATCGGAGCAAAAACCAAGCCCTGAGGTAGAAAAAAACTGCCTGTAGAGCTTAGAAACAGGACTGCGACAAGCCACACATCTGGGGAAGAGTTCACAGAAGCATGTAGTCTCCATTATGCCTAATGGAAGAAGCTTGAAACAACTATGACTTTTCCTAGAGCTGGCCTCCTGGCCAAACTGAGCAATTGATGGAGATTAGAATTGGTTAGAGTGGTGACCAAGAACCTGATGGTCACTCTTGAGCACCATGATCATATATGCAGATAAGAGAAACGTACAGAGGGTCAAACATCACTGCAACACTCCACCGATGGTGGTGTGGCAAGACTCAATGCTCAAAGACTCTCCTCAGTGAAGACAAATGAAAACACGCTTAAAACATGCCAAAAAAAGCACTGTGAGAAGACAAAATTCTCTGGTCTGATGAACCTCAATTCCAAGCATCATGTTTGAAGAAAACTAGATGTTTTAAAGGAGACTCGTCAGAGTACAAGAAAAGCTCAATGCACCAAAATATTGAGATAGCCTTAATGTAAAACAAGTCCAGAGCATTCAGAACCTCAGACTGGGCAAAAGGTTCACCTTTCAACAGGACAATGAACCTAAGCACACAGCAAGAGTGGCTTTTAGACAACTCTGTGAATGTCCTTGAGTGGCCCAGCAAAAGCCTGGGCTTGAACCCAATCAAACATTTCTGGAAAAACCTGAAAATGTCTGCCAGACTCCATCCAAGCTGACAGAGCTTGAGAGGAGAAGAGGTGAGTCAAAGATTGGCAGATAAAGGAGGCTGTAAAGGTGCTTCAGCTACGTACTGAGTATGAATACACAATGCACTTACTACAGTTTTTTTATTTTTAATAAAGTTACGAAGTTGTGACAATTCTGTTTTTGCTTTGTCATTATGGTGCATGGAGTGTAGATTCATGTGTTTAAAAAGTAATTTAAAAGAGTTTAACGCAAGACAGCAACATAACAAAACACAGGGTATGATTACTTTCGCCAATGTAACCATCCCCATCCGTTCTATCCCTGTGATTTGTCGTTATTCAGAAAAGACAGCTTATCCAGGTAAGTCATTGTTTTGCACACTACCAAACTGTAATAAGTCTCCAGCATGCCACAGCTCCTCCCATGCCCCGCCCCTAAATCCCGCCAGGCCACGCCCATCATCCCCACCCCCATTCCGGCAGAGCTGAATAGGAAGTTGTAACAGCAGGCATTATAGCGAATATGTCGGTCGCCAGAAAACCGAGCGCTGTGAGTGGCCACCACACCCGCCCGTCTTGCACACAGGCCAATCAGAACGTCAGAGGGAAGGGGCAGTGATACATCCTCAGCGGCGATGAAAACTTTTCTCACAACGTCTTGAGATAGAAGAAAGGCGGGGCCTGAGCAGTAATCTGGGAGGTATTTTTCAGGGTACACTTGATAGGGCAAATAATGCGGTTTGTCGGGATCCCGTTCAGGTGCAGCTCGATGGATAACCCTGCCTAGGTAAAGATCATCAGGGTGCGTTCTCAGTCCTAGCAAGTATGATGTAAGCGCAGGAAGGTTCATATACACCGAATCCTCAGAAAGAACGACAAATCGAGCTTGTGGGCAAAAAAGTAGAATCCACCGCAGTGCCATTTTAACTTGTTCCCAGTGTCCTCTCTCCCAGTCGCCTCTTGAAACGCCTCCCTCAAACTGCACAATGTCACTGTAGCGCTTAGACTCCTCCCTCACCATTTCAAGCTCCGCCCCCAAAGGGGAGGAGCCGAGGAAAAACAAAGTCCGCACGGCAACGCGGTGTACCGTCGTCTGATTGGCCCAGGAGTTCCGTACTGCCTCCCTCTGGCTCGAGTTTCCGGGGGAACTCAGGACCAGCGTGAGGATGAGGAGGTCCTGATGATGAAGGCAGGGTTCGGTGTTAATAGGGTAGAGCTGTGAGGTGTTGAGCCTGGTCTCAGTCAGGTCCAGTTTGCGCGCACGCTCGCGCACCTCCAGGACAAAGCGGTCGGTGTAGGCTGCGGGAGACGACTGGAGGAGAAACTCTTCAACTATGTCGCCGCCAAATAGTAGCGCGTGAAATAAGATGACGTTGCATAACAGGAAGCACCACTGATGAGTTTGCAGCCGGAACACACAGATCTGAAAGAGAGGAACAACTTATATGAACAAATTTTAGGAAGAACTAGATTTATGGCTTTTCTGAAGAATATGTGAGTGGTGTTTGCTTATGCAACACTTTTTTATCGTTGTTTCTTGGTTGCTAGTTTATTATAGTTGACTAAAACATATTTTCATTACTTGAATTAAAATATATTTAAAAGTTACTTATTTGATTTCAGCTAGTTGTTATGGCAGTGTTTCTCATCTTCATTTAGTTTAACTAGAATAACTAAAATAAAACTGAAAAAAGTTAAAACTGAAAATAATAAACATTTAAAAGACATTTAAAAAAAAAAAAAAAAAAACAATAAAAATGCAAAAACGCAATAAAATCACTACCTTAGAAATGTTTTTTAATAATTTGAAACAAAAACAAAAAATCTAAACATAAAATCTCATCTAAAATACTATCAAAAATTCGCTAGGTGTTGTATTTTATTTTTTAGTTTAATACTTAGGGTTAATTATCAGTTTGGTTTGAATTTTGAAATACTTTTTTGTATTTATTTTATAATATCTTTATTTAAATTTCCAGTCTTTTATATATAGGGTTATTTTATACATAGGATTATCAATATTTTAGGGTTATCAGTGTTAGTGCTTGATAAAACTGATATTATTTAAATATGTTCAACAGTGTTACATTTCTAATGGACCTTTTGCATTTTTTGAAGTCTAATGTATAATTTCCATGTTTAATCAAGCTGGGTTAAACATTATACATATATGGATTAAAAATATAATTACTGTAATGTTCATAAATGTGACCCAGGACCACAAAACAGGTCATAAAGGTATGTTTTTTAAAATTGAGATTCACACATTATCCGAAAGCTGAATAAATACGCTTTCCATTGACGTATGGTTTGTTAGGATTTTACAATATTTGGCCGATCTAGAATCTAGAATCTGAGGGTGCAAAAAAATCTAAATATTGAGAAAATCACCTTTAAAGGTGTCTTTAAAAGTTCTTAGCAATGTATATTACGAATCAAAAATTAACTTTTGATATATTTATGGTAGGACATTTACAAAATATCTTAATGGAACATGATCTCTACTTAATACCCTAATAGTTTTTTGCCATTAAAGAAAAATTGATAATTTTAACCTATACAGTGTATTTTTGGCTATTGCTACAAATATACCCATGCTATACTTAGAACTGGTTTTGTGGTCCAGGGTCACAAATGTTCATAAATTAAATAAGATGTATTTTTGTTCTTCCAATTACATTATTTTTTACTTAATTTTTTTTAAATTTTTCTTTATTATTAGTTGCAACTAATAATGCGTGACCATCACTGATACAATCAGTTGCAATGTTATCTTATTTTTTTATTAACACTACCAGTCAAATGTTTTTGGACAGTATGTCTCTTCTGCTCACCAAGCCTGCATTTATTTAATCCAAAGTACAGCAAAACAATTTTAAAATATTTTTACTATTTAAAATAACTGTTTTCTATTTGAATATAGTTTAAAACGTAATTTAGTCCCATGATTTCAAAGCTGAATTTTTAGTATCATTACTCCAGTCACATGGTCCTTCAGAAATCATTCTAATTTTCTGATTTGATGCTCAAAAACATTATTAATATGCTGAAATTTTTGTAGTAATGTAATGTTTTGTAGTAAAGTAATGTTATAAATGTCTTTATCATCACTTTTGACCACTTTAAAGCATCCTTGCTAAATAAAAGTATTAATTTCCATCATTTCTATTAATTTATATATTTTATAAATCTGATTTCTGCTACTGCGACCAAGGAAGTCTTGCTGGTTCTGCTAGTTAAAGTTCAGTTTCCAAAACACAACATATGCTGGATATACAGACCAGAATATTCTAAAACAGTGCTAATAGCATACAACAGTGAGCAACAGTGATAGAAACTGGGGACAAATATTTACTTACCTTCATGATGTCCCTTTAGGCTGTCTTTCTTCACTTCTAATTCAGTTTGAATTTTTATTGAGTTTTCTGGTCCATGAACTAGTGTGCGTGCTGCTCACCTGGTCGTCGTTTCTGCAGTAAGCTGACACTGGGCAGGTATTGGTAACCTAACACAGCTCTGTCTCCACTGGGCAAAGATGTCCAGCTTCACCTACAGTAATAATGAATGATGTCAGGATACATTACAAGCAACACACACACATATTATCCTCAGCCAGTATCACTTAAAACTACTGTTATGTTCTAATCTAACAGAACATTTAAAGGAAGGAGTAATAGACATTTCAAATGCACAAAGTAAATAGCTTTTGATATACTATTGGGACTATATAGTAGGCTTGTGTGTATTATTCCCAGTTTATTTTCTGAAAAGTGTGCTTCCATGCGTATTACCCTTTCATTATTCACCAACATTAGTTACATTAACTAACAAAAACAATACTTAAACAGCATTTATACAATTGTGTTCATTTTAATGTTTACGTTTAGTAATACATTTTCAAATCAAAAGTTAACATCTTTTAATATTAGTTGCAGCTGTATGCAGTTTTGTGTATTTTTGCGATTTTAGAGCCCCCTGCAGTAAGTGACTGATTGGAATTCACTGTGGTAAATATACCACTGTCGTAATACAGCATTGCTGCCGTAAAGCAATCCGTACTTTTCGCGAAATTTCGGAACTTGTTTAATACAAGAACAGACGTTTTGTAAAGGTACAGAAGCCGTTCGTCTCATTAGATGTCGTTGTACTACCAGAATGACTTTGAAATTGATATTTCAAGGTAAAAAACGTACATGTAAGCTGATTTAAATAGACTTAAGTGTGAACTAACATAAACAAACAATGAGCGATTGTATTTTTAATGACTAATAACATAAACAAAAGTTCATAATTGGTGTAAAACATTTTGCTCAAAGCTAATGCTAACTAACGAATTAATGTTGACAAATGACCTTGTAAAGTTACCGAAGGGGTTTTCTTTTGACTTCTTAGTTGAACATTTTTTTAAGTTAGCATCTACAGCAAAATGAAGAAAAAAAAAATCGATAGGTTGTATTTTTGGAATTGCGATCTGACTGTAGCTAAAATATAAATGAATAAAAAAAAACAAAATAAATCAGAAAACGTGTTTTGTTGCAGAGGAAACATTTCTCTTTTTGTTTAACTTTAAGTACTAAAATGACTAAAACTAGTGCATGAAAAATAATACAACTATATAGACATAAAAAACCTAATAAAAAAAAGACAAAACACAACAAAATAACTAAAACTAAACTAAAATTTAAGTCAAACTTTAAAAAAAAAACTGTAGAGGGTTTGCACTTACATCACAATTGTGTCAGTTACCCAGATGCGCAGCAATATTGGCGATACTCGGATGTAAACAACAGCATGGATTGCACAGTTAATTTACTACTGAATACATTGTTCTGCTAATTTATGCTGTCTAAATCACAGGAAAAATGTGTGTTCAATACGTACCTCAGTTTTTAACCATGGTTTTCGGTTCGGTTCTAATAGCTTGCTACATCAGTGTGTGTTTTTTAACTAAATACTCCTGAAAACTTCTGCACACTGGAAAAAGTGTGTATTATATGTCTGCTTAAAATTTCTTTTAAGAGAGGTATTATTTTTGTGATTTTTACACAAAGTAGGATGGGTTTCTTTCATATTGGACGCCAGAGGGCGCCCTCGTGACGAAAATCCACATATGCGTCAAAAAAGATGTAACACTGATGCTGTTCCGTTCCAACCAGGAAATCTCTAATATGAATAAAGGCATCGCTGTAACCGAATAAAAACAAGGTATAACGTTCAAAGTTTTGAATGATGAAATGTAAGGACAAAAAAACCCTCGTCTGCAATATAAATAGTTTATCTGTGTTCTTCAAGCCAGCTGGTGCATTTTCATAATGATTAAGTATATTTGTAAGACATTGCTAGTTGAAGAATATGAGTGTAGAATATATTGTCTGCATCATTCTGTGATACAAAGCCACATCAGATCACATAAGGAAGTTATTTCAAACACTCAACTGATGTTGTGAATTAAAAACAAGTTATAATGTTTTTATAACTCTTTTGAAAAGTTAAGAACAAACGTTAATGTTGTTAAGATTCTTGCCCTGGAAATCCTGCTTCAGTTTGGCCAACCACAGACACCTTTTGTTCCTCAAGACAGTTGTTTTGCACACTTTTGGCAGTCTATAGTACTCCAAATGTTTTTCCCAGTCCGACTGATTAGTACAGCCCAAAACATGACAGAATATTAGAGTTTGATTCGGTTCATTGGCATTGTTTACATTCAGTATTGATGACACATTATGAAAACACTCTATATAGACATTTTAAAACCAAAAACGTATAAAAAAGACAAAACTAACTAAATAAAACTAAATATTAAATTAAAAACTAATCTAAATACCGAAAAAACACAGTTCCAGAGCACCATGTAAAAATAAAAACTAGGCCTGTCATAAAGCATGTGAGGTAATTTATATGTTTGAGTGACAGTGAGTGAGTAATGTTTTGTTCCTGGTGTGAACATTTGTCTTCTGTAAGAATGAAAGACGTGTGTGTGTGTGTGTGTGTGTGTGTGTGTGTGTGTGTGTGTATGAGAGAGATGATTCACATGTCAGAAGAAGAGCTATTTTCCCTCCTCTCCGATCACGTTTACACGTTGTGCATCATTCACTGTCAGCACTAACCTGCATACCTGCATATCACACATAAACAATCCTTCTTTCTCTTTCTGTCTGTCAGTCACACCCAGAAATAAACCTCAAGATGAGTGAGGTTCTGTCTCGTACACGATTGTATTATAGAGAACAAGAGAATAGAGACCATTAATGACAGTCTGACAGCAGGAAAAGAGCATCATCATGACATCAGAAAAGTGAGTACATTCATAAATGCATTCATGACTGAAAGACAGTCTCAAAGAGTCATTTTATGTTCTATGGATTCAGTTGGCTTTGATTTTTTAGGGATTGTGTGGTTTAGATAAACAACAATTGTGGCTGATATTAATCATCTCATGAAGGCACATTGCCATTGCAGCAGGAAGCAGTTCCATTTGCATGCCAAATGTGTTCTTATGAGTTGCTACTGATGTTTAATTATATATTTATTTACTGCACTTAATGATATTATATGATATTACATTTATTTTATTTGGTGTACAATGCCATTAAAACAAATTAAAATAAAACATGCACAAAATCACTACATTTTATTGGGTTATATTGAATAAACGTATTATTTGCTTTTATTAACAATAGTGTGCTTATGCTAGCCATGCAGTTTTTAAAAAGTGTCTTTGTCTCTGCACTTTAACTTTGTTATGCTCTGACCTTTTCTCCCCGAGTCCAAAAATAATGGTTTGCACTTTCTGACATCATTTTTTTTTTTGACCACATGGTACAGAGGTACATTTCTTATGCAGTCTTTCTGTGCTGTTTCTTTATGTTTACTGTTGACAAGCATAAGAGTAAACTTTAAGTGATCATTTTGCAGAATAATACTACAAAAATATTGATGCAAAGCACAAAAATATTGAAATGTGGTTTAAAAATATGTGCTTATCAGGTGCTTGTTAGTCTATTGTTATATATGAATGGAAGCTTATTCCTTTGGAAATGATTTCATATGTAAGTTTAAAATGGTAAAAAAAGTAGGAAAGTTTGACTTTTTATGTCACAATTCTGAAATTGTGACTTAAAAAGATTATCTTACAATCCAGACTTTTTGCAGTTTTTACCTTTTTTTTGCAATTTTAAGTTTTTATCTTACAATTCAAACTTGATTTTGTGCAGTTTTGAGTTTTTATCTGACAAATCTGACTTTTTCTCTCAATTCTGAGTTTTTATATTACAGTTCAGACTTGTTTTTTTAGTTTTTACCTTTTTTTCTTGCAATTTTTGAGTTTTTTTTTTCTGACAATTCAGATATGTTTTTCTTGCATTGACTGTTCAAGTTTTAACTTTTTTCCTCACAATTTTGAACTTATCTAACATTTGTGACTTATCTTACATTTTTTCACAATTATAACTTTTACTTGCAGTTCTGTGAGTTATATCTTATAATTCAGATTTTCTTGACATTTCTTGCAATAAAGAAAAGCCTATAACTTTTAGTTGTAAGATATAAACTCACAATTCTGGAGACTAGAAAGGGAGAAAAAAAAAAGAATTATGAAATTAGTCGTATTTACTTTTTTTCTTTGTTGTTGTTCCTTGGCAGAAATACTGTAAGCTTCCGTAGTTTCTGGAATATTAATAAAGGTTTAGATACAAAAAAACTCAGTAGATTTTAGATAAATAAATGGGACTTAAAATGTTATGCCTACGTTCAAGAACAAGTGTCTCATTTTTCAGACAAAATGATTGTGGGATTTTATGACTAGTTACAGCAATTTTTTAGTCACACTCCATAGGGCATTCCCATTTCTGTCAGTCTTTGTCTCTGATAATTATGAGTTTTAAAAGTCAACGGTTGAGTGTGATATCTGCCAGAAACCCATGATGACTGGTTGTGAAACCGTGTCGGCTCTGGGTTGTCATGGTAACAACACTGGTTGCCAGGGTGATGATTTCATTATCGGCATAGGGAAACGGTATGGTGAATTGGTGACCGGTTTATCACTCTGGGTTTCATGGTGTTAAGTTATATGACACTGTGGTCGGTTCTCAGGGTGACAGGAGTGTCTAGTTGTCACGGCTTGATTGTGTTTTGATTGTCAGTGCAATTATTTCCTCTTGTCAGCTTGTGTGTGTGTGTGTGTGTGAAGACAGGATTCTGTGCACACGGCAGACATGTGCGATGTGGTGCTATGTTTGTTGACAGGAGGTGATATATTTCATTGAGGCAACCCCTGACCCCTGACATACGCAACCCCCATCCCTTGAGCTGTTTTCGTGCTGAAACACTGCGCTTACCTAACATAGCACTGAAAACCACACAAAAACGTCTCTGAAGAAAGAGCGAGAGCAGAACTTCAGAAAAGAATGAGCAGTGAAAGCAGACAGAGTCAAGGGCATTCGACTTACACCCACATGTGTGACTCACAACTGTGCTGGTGTATCAAAAAAGATTGATCGGTAAAGGTTCTCATTGAGAAATATAGTTTGGACCAGACATGGTTGTGTAAGACTGAAAATTATTTTTATTTAAAAAGGCTAGATTAACCTACTGGCTGAAACATGTAAATGCAACAAAAATTCAGCCCAAACATTCAGAAACATCATTTACAAATCAGTTTCTTGAAAGTGTAATCTATTAAATGTAATCTACAAACCATCAAATACTGTAAATTCCATGAATAATGAAATGACTGTATTATATTTGTTCTTTTATTAATTTGTAGGGCTTGTTTTGTGTGTTGTATGGAGGGCTTGGCTAACCAGGCTAATATAAGACAATTAACTGCTGCACTATTTATTATACATATTTCCCCTTAAAATCCTTTCCATATCCTGTTGTGCTACGGGTGTCTTGAGTTCAAATCCAAGCTCAATGATTCGTTCCTGATCATGTTGCTCTATGGTGTCCCAGGTTCGAATGCCAGCTTGAGCATCCTTTCCAGATCCTGTTGCGCTATGGGCATTCTGAGCTCGAATTCCAGGTTGAGGATGCTTTCCCCATACCGTTGCGTTACAGGTGTCACGAGTTTGAATCCTGGCTCTAATATCCTTTCCAGATCCTGTTGCACTTTGGGGGTCCCTAGTTCAAATCCTGGCTCAAGGATACTTTCTAGATCCCCCTATGTTACAGGTGTCCCAAGTTCAAATCCCGGTTCAAGGATCCTTTCCAGATCCTATTGCGCTACGAGCATCCCAAGTTTGAATCCCGGCTCAATGATCCTTTCTGCTCTGTGTGACCTGAGTTCGAATTCTGGGTTGAGGATCCTTTTCCCGATCCTGTTGCGCTACAGGCGTTCCGTTTTTGAATCCGGCTCAAGTATCCTTTCCTGATCTCATGCTATAGGCGTCCCAAGTTCAAATCCCGATTCCAGTATCCTTTCCCGATCCCGTTGTGCTACAGCCATCACGAGTTTAAATCCCAGATCAAGTATCCTTTCCAGATCCTGTTGCGCTCTGGGCGTCCCTAGTTCAAATACCGGCTTGAGGATCCTTTCCAGATCCCATTGAGCTACGGGTGTACCGAGTTAGAATCCCAGCTCAAGGATCCTTTCCAGAGTGTCCAAAGTTCGAATCCCAGTTTAAATATCCTTTCCAGATCCTGTTGCACTACAGGCGTCCTGAGTTTGAATCCCAGCTCGAAGATCCTTTCTAATCCCAAATTCAAATCCCGGCTCAAAGATCCTTGTATGATCCTGTTGTGCTACGAGCATCCCAAGTTTGAATCCCAGCTCGAGGATACTTTCCCAAGCATTTAAAGTTCGAATCCCAGTTTAAATATCCTATCCAGATCCTGCTGCACTACAGGCATCCTGAGTTTGAATCCCAGCTCGAAGATCCTTTCTAATCCCAAATTTAAATCCCGGCTCAAAGATCCTTGTATGATCCTGTTGTGCTACGAGCATCCCAAGTTTGAATCCCAGCTCGAGGATACTTTCCCAAGCATTTAAAGTTCGAATCCCAGTTTAAATATCCTATCCAGATCCTGCTGCACTACAGGCATCCTGAGTTTGAATCCCAGCTCGAAGATCCTTTCTAATCCCAAATTTAAATCCCGGCTCAAAGATCCTTTCCTGATCCTGTTGTACTATGAGTGTCACAAGTTTGAATCCCATCTTGAGAATCCTTTCCAGATCCTTTCGATCCCATGTAAGTCTGTAGGATTTGTCCTCTTGTTTTATATAAAACCATATGTTCTGTCTACACACATCACCTCAATTCGATTCAGTAATTAGGGGTTTGTTAATTGATTAGGGCTTTGTTCAAGTCCCAATAAGAAGAGACGCTGTAATCTTCTGCTCCATCAATCGTTGTTGTAATCTACTGCACAGCATGTTCACAGCAGAACAGATGGGTGTTTTGTTGTTTGCCCACTGTGTTTTAAGTGTGATGAGTTTGCGTATGTTGTATCAGAATTTCCTTTTTTATGTGTGTGTGTGTGTGTGTGTGTGTGTGTATGTTTAGCAAACCCTTTAAAGAAGATGAGGACCTCTTGGTCATCAAAAATAATACCAACCTGCATAGCACTAAGGGTCACTGCCATGGCAACAGCCACTCCAAAAAGAACAAAGTCTCATCCAAAGGAAAACCCTTTGACATGATATATATAGGTAAGTATTTATATCAATCTCTTTGTCAGTGGCTTTCAGACTTTTCTACACCTGCCTAAACATTTTAGGAAGTTTGGTCAGCTGCCATTAGTGACTATAAATGTAAACAGTATATATAGTATAGTATGAAATCACAATTGAGATCTCAGTTGTTTATCTCTTTGCATATGTTGTATTGTGTGTAGTTGGAGGCTGGAGTAAAGATGACCCATCCTGTCCAGTTGAGCAATTCTGCCCCCAGTATAACGAGTGGAAAATGGCCGCTCCCATGCTCCATCATCGCGGTGACCTAGGGGTGTGTGCTCTGGGCGGAGTCATCTATACCGTGGGCGGGTCTGATGATGTCACCTGTTTGAGCAGCGTGGAGAGGTGGGCAATTACATCAATTGAACTAAAACTCTTTGTAAAGTGCATGAGACGTTACAATGGATTTCAATAGATTTTGTTAGTAATTCTTTCTCATACTCTAAAACGCTGAGTGAATGTGTTTGTGTGTTAGGTACGATCCAGAGCATAACACCTGGTCTGTGGACGTGCCCTCACTCTCCTCGCCACGGTCAAGGGTGTGTGTGTTAGAAATGGACGGATGTCTCATTACACTTGGAGGTTTTGACGGAATCACCTGCATTAATACAGTAGAGAGGTCTAAACACATTTGTACATCACAGAGAAACATATTTTTTGGAGATGTAAAGCTCATACACACTTGTTTTCTGTGGAGTAGGTACGACCCATTGAAGAACTCCTGGTCTAAGTTGACGCCAATGCTGAAGAACAGGGCATCTGCGTCAGCCGCTGTCCTGAACGGTCAGATTTACGTTTTGGGAGGAACAGATGGAGACATGCCGCTGGATTCAGGTACACAAACACATGTGCAGATTTGAAATAAAAAAAAAAACATACTCATTATTCTTCTGCATTAGTGGAGCGTTTTGACCCGTTTGAAGGATGCTGGTCACTCTGCCCCACCATGTCCACCCCAAGGGAAGCTTCAGGATGTGCCGTATTTCTTGGTTGTCTGTATGTGGCCGGAGGACGAGATGAACTTGGTCTGTCATTGAGCACCGTGGAGAAGTACAACACAGACACTCTCAGCTGGAGCCCAGTTAGGGCTATGAACAACAAGAGATTTCAGGTTTGAGGGAATAAAGGCCACTGTGAAGTGATTCTGAAGTGCTTTTAAGGTCTTTGTGGTGAGATTATTGTGTTTAATATGCACAGGTCTCTTTAGTGCAGTTTGATGGCTTTCTATTGGCTGTCGGAGGCTCTGATGGTGTAAGTGACCTTAAAACCATGGAGGCTTATGACCATGAGACGAACTCTTGGAGGTATTGTTTTAAAGTGACTCATATAGAGCCACACGAAATCTACCAGTGTGCAATCTTTGAAAATTCTGTCATGTACTCACCTTAAAGCTGTTCCAAATCTATATGAATTTCTTTCTTCTGCTGAACATAAAAAATATTTCGAAGAATGACTTCCATTGTATTTTTTTCTATTGTCATTGGGAACTATCAGCTGTTTGGTTACAGCATTGTTGAATCTCGTTCATATCTTTTTATCGTCCAGAGAAGAAAGAAACTCATACAACTTGAGGATGAGTAATGGTAACAGAATTTTCATTTTTGGGTGAACTATATTATTAAATATGGCGTTTCTCTTCATCTCTTTTTTTCCTTTCTCATTTTGTAGGCATTTTGGCAGTATGAAGTCCAAGCATCCAGGTGGACATGTGGCTTTGATTAAGACTGTGTGAAATGTACTGATTGAAGTATACTGCTGATAAACATTATAATAAATGAAGTAAAATCAAATTCAACAGTGTAATTTCTTCACCCTTACAAAAAAGTACTGGTGTTGTACTGTGTTCTTCAGTTTTAGATTAAATGTTAATGCTATGGTATATTATTCCTACAGTGGTAAATAAATATGGTAACCACTCAGTACCATGGTACATGTCAAAGTAAGAAAACACCACAAATCCAGTCATAATTAGCACGGATCTATTAGTAGCAAAGGAAAAAAAATAAAAACATTGTCAAAATTATTGATTTTTCTTTTATGCCAAAAATCATTAGGATATTAAGTAAAGATCATGTTCCATGAAGATATTTTGTACATTTCCTACCATAAATATATCAAAACTTAATTTTTGATTAGTAATATGCATTGCTAAGAACTTCATTTGGACAACTTTAAAGGCAATTTTCTCAGTTTTTCTTGTTATTTTCTTGCCAAATATTGTCCTATCCTAACAAACCACTGCATCAATAAAAAGTTTATTTATTCAGCTTTCAGGTATAAATCTCAATTTTAAAAAATGTATTGTTATGACAGGTTTTGTGGTCCAGGGTGGTCCAGAAATTAATTTGACCAATTTTCAGAGAGTAATTATTAGTTAATGAAATATTTTAGGTTAAATTATATTAACTATAAAAGTTTGATCCTTTTTTCAGGCAATTTTTAAATTCCTACAACTATGGAAACCCTTATACAGGTAAACATCATTCAAAGCTGTAGTCTGCCTTTTCTAAGAAATGAAATCTAAAACTCTGTTGCTATGTTACTGTGAATAGATGTAGCCTTGGCAACTAAAAAGACTCTTGATGTCTTTTTTACAGAGTAATAGTTATTATTAATGATGAATAAGATGCTGTTCAAGGCTGTCCAGCACACGGCGCTGTGTCTGACACTTTAAAATGCCACGACAATCTTACCTCTCAATGTTAGTTGATGTAGAAGTTGAGAGACACCGGTATGCGCCACTGGTTTTATTTTAAAAATCATAAATTCAAGTTAAAGCTAGATTGAATGTCGGTTTCATATTAAGCTGATATTTACTCATCGTGCTTTTTGGATAAAATACTTTTACCTCTATTGGAGATTTTGACCGTTGACTGGATAACGGATTTTTTTTTTTTCAAATCATAAAGCGCGCGATGCCTGACGCTCTGGCTCGAGAGGAAGATACAGTGCCAGTGACGTTTCCGTCCGGGCGCCGCTCACCGGATGAAAAGATGAGCGGCGCGTGCTACACTAACCACACATTTGAATATGATGACGGGAGCACGCGCACCGCGCGCCTGAGGTAAAGTGCGCGCACAGATGTCTTCAGAACCAAGTTTAAACGTTTTAAAGTACTTTTAAACTACGTTCCAAATTCACTGTGAGAATGTGTTGTAGTAACAATATCTGTTTTACATTTATTATGGTAAAATTTGTCTTGGTCGCTGGTATTGCAGATTTTTTTTAATTATATCCTCAAAACGTCACAGAAGACATCAAATAGTTTCTTTACCACCATGTCTGTGTCATTTCTCTCACTGTTAGTCCAAGATGTGGGGGCAGAGGGGTGGTCTTAAATGTGCAGGACCTCGAGATGACCGCTGGAGCGTCTGTAGTTCCATCCCTTCAAACCTACTTCCGCTTTCGAGACCTGTTGCTAGGAGACCAGACTTTTCATGATGACAGGTACATGCATAGTGCTGTTTATTACCAGTGCTAATAACTAATTACATACAGTACTTGTGAGATATATATATATATATATATTACATTACACAAGTGTTCATAATCCAATTACAGTTATTTTTTATACACTACATTGTTAAATAGTATTCACTCAGTAACAATATTTTATTAATTCCTTTAAATTTTCCTTTCTAAAAAATTATTCCGCTCATATACATTAGGAAAGTCTACAAGTTTAATGGAGCTGAACACACTAGCCACTAGTTTGAAAAACCCTGGCATAACATGGCGTAATGTTTAAAGGATAAGTTCACTTTCAGACTGAAAATCTCCTTATAATGTACTTACCTCTATGTCATCCAAGATGTTTATGTTCTTAAGTTGAAAAGAAACTGAAAGGTTTTTGAGGAAAACATTCCAGGATTTTTCTTTATATAGTGGACTTTGATATAGTTGTCAATGGGTTGAAGGTCCACGTTGCAGTTTCAGTGCATCTACAAGGGCTCTACACCATCCCAGTTGAGGAATAAAGGTCTTATCTAGCGAAACGATTGGTCATTTTCTAAGAAAAATACAAATTTATATACTTTTTAACCATAAATACACATCTTGCACTAGCTCGACCTCACACATTAGGTAATCATTCACACGTGACGTAGGTGAAAGTATGTTTTACAAAGTGAACATGCAAAGAAAGCCAAATGGCCTTTACAAAAAAAGGTAAAACAATGAATTTTTCACCCTATTTTGAACCGAAGCACACAGACGAAGAACTAACTGTGTGTGACTTTTCCAACATAATTACGCAATGCGTGAAAATGCTCATGGCGCATCGCAGGGCTAGTGCAAGAAGAACATTTGTGGTTAAAAAAGTATATAAATCTTTGTCTTTTTAGAAAATTGTTTCGCTAGATAAGACCCTCATTCCTTGGCTGAGATTGTGTAGATTCTTTTTAAAGCTGCATTGAAACTGCAGTTTGGACTTTCAGCCCATTGGCCACCATTGAAGTCCACTATATGGAGAAGATTCCTGGAATGTTTTCCACAAAAACCTTAATTTCCTTGCGACTGAAGAAAGAAAGAAGTGAATATCATGGAGGTGAGTCAATGAGTAAATTTCTGGAAGTGAAATCTTTTAATACATGTCATGATGTTGACAACCAAGAATGGAATAGATTTTTTCCAAATTAGGTCTAAAATAATCTAAAAGTAATTAAAAAGTAGTCCAAATACATTACCTAATATGTGTAATCCAACAGATTACAAACTACAAATTCTGTCATGTAATTTGTAATCCGTAATGGACTACAATTTGTTAGTAATCTCCTAAGAACTGTATATTGCCCAGTTTTACCAGTTTATTACCCAGTTTTCTGCAACGTCATACCTGTCTCATTCAAAGCTAGCAGTCAGAATTACATTCAAAAGACCATCAGATACAATGAAATAATGTTTGTTTAGCTTTAACCTGGCATACAATACAGTGGGCGAAATATTCACCTTTTTTTTTCCAGTAAGAGTGGGCATGGCCATTTGTACATTTTATGGGTCTGGTTTGCGGTCTCATCCAAGTCCAACTATTTTTAGCTGTACAAATCAACTTTTTTTGCTGCTTGATATTGCAAATTGGTGTGTCTTACCATATTATTTTAATGTATTGTCATAATTATGAGCACACTGGTTTGTAGCACAAACAGTTTTACCATTTACTGCTTGTTGTTCTTCTTGTTATTTCCTTATAGCGGCTAATGAACCGGAAGTGTATTTCCCTAGTATATAATATGCAACAAACAGTAATGGAGGCGAGTAGTATGTCCGAATTCATAGTATTAGAAAAATTGTAGACGAATAGTACTTGGATGACCTTCTAAGTGCACATTTGTTGACCACTGGAGAGTACTTGTGAATGGCTGTGAAGTTAAGCAACTAACTCTGTAGGTCACATGACCATATCAACATGGCAAATGTAGTACTTCCGAAATGGATTCTTACTACCCATATTCATACTATATACAACATACTTTTTTGCTGGTTGTTTAGTAAATTTAAATTCAAATGTAACATCTGCCCAGGCAGTATGTGATTTCAGATGTACTGAGAGTGTTTGTATAGTATATAAAGTAAGCAACTGCACTGCCACATGCTAAACTCACTTAGCAACCACCCAGAAAATGCTTGCATCTTGGTGATGAGTTTTGCATCAACATACACCACAGAAAATATGTGACCCTGGATCACAAAACCTTGGGTATATTTGTAGCAATAGCCATAAATACATTGTATGGGTCAAAATGATCAGCTTTTCTTTTAGGATATTAAGTAAAGATCATGTCCATTAAGATATTTTATATCTCGAGCATTTATTTGATCAAAAATACAGAAAAAAAACAATACTACTGCAAAATGTTATTACAATATAAAATAATGGTTTCTATTTTAGTATACATTAAATTAATTTTTTTCCTGCAGTGCAAATCTGAATTTTTTATTAGCCATTCTTCAGTGTCACATGATCCTTTAGAAATCATTCTAATATGCTGATTTATTATTAGAATTATCTATGTTGGCTACCAAATATTTTTTGGAACCTGTGATTTTTCAGGATTCTTTGATGAATAAAAAGTTAAGAAGAACAGCATTTATTAAAAATATAAATCTTTTCTAACAATATAAGTCTTTGCTATCACTTTTAATCAATTTAACACATCCTTGCTGAATAAAAGTAATAATTTCTTTCAAAAAAAGAAAGAATAAAAATCTGCTGACCCCAAACTTTTGAACAGTAGTGTATATTGTTAGAAAATAATTATATTTTAAATAAAAGCTGTTCTTTTTAACTTTTTATTCATCAAAGAATCCTGAAAAAAAAATCTCACAGGTTTCAAAAAAATGTTAAGCGGCACAACTGTTTCCAGCAGCATGTATAATAAAAATCAGCATATTAGAATGATTTCTGAAGGATAATATGATTCTGAAAACTGATACTGATAAATTCAGATTGCTGCTTTGATCACAGAAATAAATTAGATTTTTAATGCATATTAAAATAGACAGACATTATTTTACATTGTAATAATATTTCTGTATTTTTTTATCAAATAAAATCAGCCTTCATGGGCATAAACTTCTTTAAAATACATTAAAAATCTTACTGATCGCAAACTTTTGACCGGCAGTGTATATCAAAACGTTATTTTTGATTAGTAATATGCTAAAAATGTATTGCGTCAAAAACTACTGAATCCAAGGCACTCAAGTGTGAAAAAATATAAAAAGCCTTTATTCACATGGCTCAAAGTTTTTTTTATAAGAATGGTTATACACTGTTAAAAATTGCTGTAAAAAAACGGCCAAATTTTGACAGTAACATGCTGTTTTCCATTAAAACAGTGCATTCTGGGTAATATTTGTCATTTTCGAGAAAGTAGCCTGCTGCTATATCGTGAATTAACGGCGTTTAAAATCGACACTCAGAGTCTGTGTTTCAAATCACACCCTACACCCTCATTCACTATTCCCTTCATGAGTTTACTAATACAGTCCACCTGACAGAGACAGTGAAAACTAATGAGTGAATTCAGACACTGATGAACAGCTGCTGTTAATGAACAGATCTACTGATTGAAAGAAAAACAAGACAAACACAAGGACTACAACTGACTTCAGTCACAGATTTAAATGAAATCAACTGAATATTTAAACAACACACAGTCTTACCAGCTTCACGCATTTCTAATCAGACTGACTTTATTTCTGTCAGAAATCTACAGATGATCTTATTGAGAATGAAGGTTTAGATGATGATATTTTAGTTTTGCTTGACATTACCATTGTGGAGATCAGTGTTTGCTTTAGTTGGGCTCCTGACCTTTGGCTTTTGAACATTACTTTGCTGTAACGGTATCTTACAATGATTTAGTTATGGTAGAGTGATTATGGTTGGGTGTGTGATGTTGGCTGCAAGCATCATATTGTAGTCTGACTTTGATGTTTGCTGGTCATTTGAAATAGTGTTAACAATGTCGACTCATTAGTGATGTTTTATTTTTCCCCAGAGCTTTATA
The DNA here is from genome assembly GCA_033026305.1 of Cirrhinus molitorella. Taxonomy (NCBI): domain Eukaryota; kingdom Metazoa; phylum Chordata; class Actinopteri; order Cypriniformes; family Cyprinidae; genus Cirrhinus; species Cirrhinus molitorella. The sequence continues at coordinate 4,738,958 of CM065138.1, read as the reverse complement.
TTATGAGCTTTACCAGTGTGGTAACAATCAGTAATGTAGGATTTAATAAAAGTGCAGATTTAAAACAATTTGAACAACTGTTTCAAAAACACTCAAAAATAGACATCAAGAATCAGCATATGAATCTCAACAATGGTGACAATCAAAACTTAATGCTGCAATGCATGCTGGGTACCAGCACATTACAACGCCCATTCATGACTCCCAGCATGCATTGCGGCATGAATAAATTATGCTGCTGAAATGTCCATTTATTTTCTTGTATTCTTACTATGTGTTTTTTCTTTTGTGTTGCATTTTAGTATTGTGTTTTGTAATATTCAGAAAATATCAGTTTATTTATTTTGAGGATTATCACCATCGTTGAGATTCATACGTTGATTATTGATGTGTGTGTTCAAATCACAATAGAGATTTTTATTTTTTTCATAAGTTTTGTTTTTAAGGTCTTTAATAACAGTTCTCCTCAGGTTATTTTGCTTTTATCACTATTCAATAAAACCGAAAATGCTGATAAAAACCAGTGAATCAAGAATAAGGTTGTTAAAACAACCTCATAAATGGCAGAATCAGAGTCTCCTTTTCTTTGGCTCTTTAAACCATGTGTTAAATAAATCACATTGTTACAGCAGCCAACACAAAGTTAATGCTAAAACGTTAAGGTCCAAGAGCCCGACTAAAGAAAACACTGATCTCCATCATGGTAGTGGCAATAAGATAATAAGACAATAGAGTCAATAAGATCTTCTGTACGTAGACTTCTGACAGAAATAAAGTCAGTCTAGTAATAAGTGAAGCTGGTAATGCTGTTTTAGGAGTTGTTTATTGAGATCTTGAGAGATTTCATTACTTCTTTTATTTCAGTTGATTTCATCTAAGTCTGTGACTAAAGTCAGTTGTAGTTCTTGTGTTTCTCTTTCATTCAGTGATTCTGCTTGTTGACAGCAGGTGTTCATCAGTAATGCTCAACCATCACTTAATTAATCACAGAATTATCTCATTAACTTCAGTGTTACTCAAACACTCTGTAGTGTGGACACATTATTTGTTCACTTAAAACTGAGGATTTTGCTGTGGAATTTAAAGGGTTAAAGCTGTAAGATGTAAAAAAAAAACAGTATTAAATGCAATTTAACAGTAATAAACTGTAATTAATTTACAGCAAAGCGCTGTAGAAAAACAGTATCTTGCTGGCAACCAAGCTGCCAGTAAATTACCGTTAATTCAAGGAAAAACAGTGATGTACTGTAAACTGTAAAAGTCAGATTTAGCCAACAAAACAAGTTAATTTCACTAAAATATTATTGAATGTTAATAGAAAAACAGTTATGCAAAGAAAAAACTTTAACTGGTAAGGAGAGTACATGTTTAACTGTACTGTATTGATATGTTTTTGCACAAGAGAGATCTGTTAGTTTAGTTTAGTTTTGTGGGTCACCGTTGTGCTGGAGAGTAGAGTCTGTGCTTCAGTCAATGATGAGCCACAAACACTGATGTTTTGCTGCTTTATTTAAAGACAGTAACTGTGTGTTTGTTGATGCAGTGATAGTCACTTTAGTACATGTGTGCTAATGATGACCAACAAAGATTTCAGTAAAAGTCATGTCATGGTTGCGGTTTTCTCATTACACTTTAAGTGTTTGCTCTTTTAAATTAAGATTTATTTATTTTATAATGGACTCAAATGAAATAAATTCACTGTACTAACACCATATAAGCACTACTTCTTTGAAAACTCATGGTTTGAAGCAATCGGTTTCCAAAATGAAATGAGTTACTACATGGTATAATAACAGTAACATACTGTAACAATGAAGAGCTGTAAATTAACGGTAGAAAGCTGTTTATTAACAGTACAATGCTGGCACCCCAGCTGCCAGTAGATTACTGTTATTTTACAGTGCAATTTTTTACAGTGTATTGTTTTGAATTTATGGGATTATAATTATGATAAGTAATTCGGCCATTGTTTCTTTAATACCTGTTCAGGTGAATGTCATGTGACTAACTGATTGCTTAAATAAACTGAGTGTGTTTGAAAATTGACACCCTGATGAAGGCAAGGTAGCCGTAACGCGTCAGTGCACAAATGTGTTGTTTTTAAAAAAACTTTGAGCCATGTGAATAAAGGCTTTTTATATTTTTTCACACTTGAGAGCCTTGGATTTAGTAGTTTTTGATGCAATGACGCAAGATTCCCACAGCCAGAGAGCATTGATTTACGAATTTTTATACCCCAGCATCACTTTTTTTATTTTTGAATGCTAAAAGTGTAATTTAGACAACTTTAAAGGCAATTTTCTCAATATTTTTGCACCCTCAGATTCCAGATATTCAAATAGCTGTATCTCTGACAAATGTTGTTCTGTTCTAACAAACCATACATCAATGGAAAACTTATTTAGTCAGATGATGTATAAATCTAAATTTTTGTGGTTCAGGGTCGCATATAAAAATGTAGTCATGTTTGCATTTGTTCATTAAACTGCTGAACAAGAGAGCAAAAAAGTATGTCCTTGGCTTTTTGATTCTGGCAACCATTGAATGTTAAGAAAAAGTCTGTGTGTGTGTGTGTGTGTGTGTGTGTGTGTGTGTGTGGGCACACGGCCACATCTCTCCAGATCGACAGAAATAGCCTCTTGAGCAGGTTATTATCTGTAATTTCCTGAGAACAGGAGGGAGAGTGAGGGTGGGCACTGCGGAAAGGTGGAAAGCGGGAAGAAGCCAAAGAATTGCTCATTTGACTGACATTTAAATTGGAGCTTGAGTTGCTCCTTCATTCAAAGTTCACATTATGGTAGCCCTGCATACAGTTGTGTGACTTTCCACCATCACAAAGACAAACACGCTTGAGGCATGTTGCTATGACGACAATCATTCATCACTATGCAAAAAAAAAACATGTGTGTATATTTAATAAGCTTCATGCATTAACACAATGCATATAAGGGTAGGTTTGCAACAGCTGTGCACGTCAAAAACTCCAATTTGTGCATATATTTGACAAAGGGATGCTAATACAACTAATAAACAATTAAAAATACAGTGCACTGAAATTCTAATGCAGAGACAGACGACAGAGAGAGACCGAGCAGAACTCTAGCAGGGAAGCGCACGCTTGCGCGCCTGCAATCAAGAGCGTGTGGGCGGGTTATTTTGAACCGCGCCGCTGTAGATTATGTACTTCCATAACAATCCTCTCAGCTCAGATCTCCGCACATCCTCGTCTAGAAAGCCTCTGGGTTTTCTCTGTTATGGAACAGAAGAATGCAGTGCCATCCTGGGTTAACCCAGCTCTGGTCAACTGGAGGCTGGACTCTTTTGGTAGCGATGCCGGGCAGAGGTAGGATACAACGTCTCTTAAGAGTCACAGCAGTCTTGTGCATGTTTGAAGAACTCAAAATGTTCACTGAGACTGGCTTATTTGCCATTTTGCTAATGACGGAACACTGTAGTGGATTTCCGGTGCTGATGAGTGCTGCACTTTTCAGTTGTTGTCAAAGTTTTAGTATTCTTTATAAGTTAATTACCAGTTTAGGTGTGTTTATATGTCAAATACAATCAGCAGTTTTCCAGAAGAGGCATATGGAACATTTTGGACACGACAGTGTGCCAGGGGTCGTAATGTTGATGGCTTCGTTTCACTTTATGATGGCAAATAAAACCAGTGCTCCTGTGGTCTCCATGGGAACTGGCAGACACATCGCATCTCCGGTGAAGATGCCTGGGATTATAATGTAGAGAATTGCTCTTAGTGCTGAACTATGTAAACAGAGTAAAACATGGTGCTGGAAAAAAAGTGTCTTTTTGCATCAAAACCGAATGGTTTTACACCCACATGCACAGGAAAACTCCAACATAATGGCATATATAGGGATGACGGCATGTTTATTGACATTATATAACGTGATTTATGCATTGTAATCACTTACATCAATATCTGCATGAGTATTTGATGCATAATGTGTCTGCTTTCAATATTTTAGGTCAAAATGTGAGCATAAATCACCATTTCAATTATATTTTCCTTTTACTAGTTAATTTTAAATTCTACTAATATATGCATGCATGGTGATAATGATAAAATAATTCACAAAAAAACAGTTTTAGATGGCGCTTAGCATGTCACACCTCAGGACTTGTCAACTTTCTAAAAGTATTTCAGCTACCCACATGCATGAATACACACTTCACCCACACTGACTGTAAAAGGATCCATCTTTCATAACATTTCTTTTCGCACTTTTATTTTCTCTCCGTATGTCTGCCAGTTTAGTTGTTTGAAACCTTGTTTTTGACCTCATGATTTGTTGTGCTTTGTAAATACAGTTAAGGTCAGGTTTAGCCTTTCAGAATCTGCTAAATGTTAATTATTTTACCGCAATAAGAGGGATCATACAAAATGCATGTTATTGCTTATTTAGTACTGACCTGAATTAGATATTTCACATAAAAGATGTTTACATATAGTCCACAAGAAAAACTAAAAGTTGAATTTTAAAAAATTACCCCGTTCAAAAGTTGATTCTTAATACTGTGTTGTTACCTAAATGATCCACAGCTGTGCTTTTGTTTAGTGATAGTTGTTCATGAGTCCCTTGTTTGTCCTAAACATTTAAACTGCCTGCTGTTTTTCAGAAAAATCTTTCAGGTCCCACAAATTCTTCAGTTTTCCAGCATTTTTGTGTATTCGAACTCTTTCCAACAATGACTGTATGATTTTGAGATATCCATCTTTTTACATTGAGGGACTCATTTAATTTATTTTTTCTTCTGGGAAACATGTAAGTATCTTCTGTAGCCTCTAAAGGGCAGCACTAAGTGAAAAAATATGATATTTAGGCAAAATAAGAAAAATGGACATATCAGCATTCTGTTCAAAAGTTTTCACCTCCAGCTCTTAATGCATTGTTATTATTTGTGGGACCTGAAGGATTTTTATGAAGAACAGCAGGCAGTTTAACTGTTCAGGACAAGGAACTCATGAACAACTATCACTAAACAAAAAAAAACAACAACAACAACAAAAACAGCTGTGGATCATTCAGGTTAAAACACGGTATTAAGAATCAAGGTGGTGTAAACTTTTGAACAGGGTCATCTTTATAAATTCAACTATTATTTTGTCTTGTGGACTATATGCAATGGTAAAGTTATTACAGTATCCTCAAAAGGTATTGGGAACAGTTAAGACACTAAAATCATGTTCAATAGTTATTTCCATCCATGCTTTTTTATGTGAATTTTGCAATATTGCACAAACAATGTTGGATGGAAACGGCAGGATGCACATAAAATCTTAATATATGCATAAAAATCTTAATTAGAGGAATACATTTTTTTTAATCTGGTAAAAAAACATAAACATAAACTTAGTTGGAAAAACATTTATTAAATACAATAAATATGAACAAGTAAAATGAATACGTTTCTGGATATGCAAGAAAAATTCATGTGTCTTTGTCTCAACAGATCATGCGATTGGATAACTGCACCAACCAGTGGACCAATCCCATTGCACACCATCTAAAATATTATTTTAGTCATTCTAAAATGCCAAATCAAAATGAATTGGTTTAATTTTCTAGCACAAATGCATTCCCAAACATCAGGCATTCACCTGAATGTCATTTGTTTCGTCAGCAGCGTTTATTGCAGCATTCATTTGCATGCTCTGAGGCGCAAGTAATTATTATGTAGGAAAAAAGAGGCTTCCCCCGGTGCAGCAGCTTTTTATGATTTTATTGCGGATTCTTTGTTTTCTTGAACACATGGGATGAAAACGGTGCTGTTTTAATAAGATTTTCCAGGTTTGATGAAAACATAGCTAATATCACGATCGTTCGGTATGATTTTAGTCAGTGATTTGTTAACTGGATATTGGTTGAGGTTATTGGACTGTATTCTTTATTTTTCTCCCTGCAGGGTCCATGTGGAGTTTTATGTGGATGAGAACACGTTTAAAGAGAGACTCAAACTCTTCTTCATCAAAAACCAAAGATCCAGTAAGTCAGACTGAACTGTATATATTTACCTGTTATCTGTATGCCTGTTTTATGGCCTGTTAATGCACTGACTTTTCACCTCCAGGTTTAAGGATCCGAATATTTAACTTCTGCCTGAAGCTTTTGACATGCGTTCTTTACATCATACGAGTCATGACGGACAATCCGGCCCAGCTACGCCACACATGGTAAGAACTGTGTCTTAAAGGAATAGTTCACCCAAAACTGAACATTTGCTGTTAATTTACTCACCCTCAGGCCATCCAAATGTAGGTGAATTCTGGAGAAACCTTGGTCCTTGGTGTTTGATAAAATGCAAGTCAACAGCTACTGTCACATGAGAGTCAAAAAAGCATAAGCAGACATGACAGAATTAATACCCATGGCTTCTGGCAATATACCTGAGGTCTTATGAAGCAAAACAGTCCGTGCAGGAAAACAAAGATTATTTACAATGTTATTACCAGTAATTCATAGCCTCAGGCAAATGAGGAAATCCGATTCTTTTCAAATTTTACATTTAAAAAGTTTAATTTAAAAAAGCAAGGTTTAAAATTCACGATTATTGCACAGGTGTGCGTCTGTCCACAATAAAAGGCCACTCTAAAATGTGCAGTTTTACTGTATTGGGGGGTCCGAAAACCAGTCAGTATCTGGTGTGACCACCATTTGCCTCACGCAGTGCAACACATCTCCTTCGCATAGAGTTGATCAGGTTGTTGATTATGGCCTGTGGAATGTTGGTCCACTCCTCATCAATAGCTGTGCGAAGTTGCTGGAAATTGGAAGGAACTGGAACACTCAAGTCCGTTTACGATGACAAACTGCAGTCATGTCGAGACCCAGATGAGGACGACGAGCATGCAGATGAGCTTCCCTGAGACCGTTTCTGATAGTTTGTGCAGAAATTCTTTGGTTTTGCAAACCGATTGTTGCAGCAGCTGTCCGGGTGGCTGGTCTCAGACGATCTTGGAGGTGAAGATGCTGGATTTGGAGGTCCTGGGCTGGTGGTCTGCATTTGCGAGGCCGGTTGGATGTACTGCCAAATTCTCTGAAACGCCTTTGGAGACGGCTTATAGTAGAGAAATTAGTTTCAGTTCATGGGCAACAGCTCTGGTGGACATTCCTGCAGTCAGCATGCCAATTGCACGCTCCCTCAAAACTTGCGACATCTGTGGCATTGTCCTGTGTGATAATACTGCGCATTTTAGAGTGGCCTTTTATTGTGGCCAGCCTAAGGCACACCTGTGCAATAATCATGCTGTCTAATCAGCATCTTGATATGCCACACCTGTGAGGTGGATGGATTATCTCAGTAAAGGAGTAGTGCTTACTAACACAGATTTAGACAGATTTGTGAACAATATTTGAGAGAAATAGGCCTTTTGTGTACATAGAAAAAGTCTTAGATCTTTGAGTTCAGCTCATGAAAAATGGGGGCAAAAACAAAAGTGCTGTGTTTATAATTTGCCATCTATAAATATAAAAGCCATCTTGGTCAAAAATGAAATAATACTTAGTGAATGCTCTTGACACATTTTATACATCCATCAAATACTTCTACTTCAAACTCGCTAAAATCCCGCCCTCAGCCCAAACAGAAGTAATGGTACTTACATAGAAACCTATACATCGGAGCCTGATAAAAATATGTTTTTTAAAGAAAGATGTCAGATGGATTTAGATGCTTTTGCAACTAAACTCTTCACATGCCTTTTGGACTCTCAAGTGATGGTAGCAGTGGACTTGCATTCAACAAAGACCATGGTTTCAGCTAAAAATCTTCTTGTTCTGTTCTACTTAAGTCAAAAGTCACCTACATCTTGGATGGCCTGAAGGTGAGTGAATTAACAGTAATTTTTAGTTTTTAAGTGAATTATTTCTTTAATGTTTGTGAGTGTAAAATGGCTTCTAGACCATGATCACCATGACTCATTTTTGCTGGTATTAGAGAATATTTTTAATATTCAAAAGCAAGTTAGTGAATCATTTCTTATGCTGCAGTAAAATGCCCCTATAGATTGATGTGTCACAGTAAGCGACCCACACCTCCTCTCTCTACAGCGTCAACTGCAACAGCACCACGCAGTCCAACGAGATCAACTGGTGAGACAAACCGTCAACGTCAAATTGCGGTTTATTTTCGGTTATGCAGATGTGATTCGAGGTTGATTTCATACTCATAATTTATTCGCTCTAATTTGCCTCTTTCTCCCAGGGAGCTGATATTCTGGGTAGACAGAAAAGTACCAGTTTGGGCCATTCAGGTGAGTCAAAAGAAAAGCAAACATTTATATGGTAACACTTTGCAAGTTTTCATGTTTAATGTTACTCCAACTTTTACTAATATTATTATTAACATCTAAACATGTATCTGTTAATATTAGTTAATGCACTATGAATTTACATGAACATTTTTATCTAACATTAATATAGGTTCATAAATGCAGCAAAAATATATATGTAAAAAACTTTTACAAATCGTTTTGAATCAGTGGTTCAGAATTAAACTGCCAAGGCATGTGATTTCAGCAAGCAAGCTTTGCTTTGAACCTTGGTTTCAAAATATATATAAAAAATTATGACTGTATAAATAAATTGCTGTGTAAACAGCTTTCACTTAAAATTTCTAATAACAGGTAAGGTGCTTAAAGTGCTCGAAGTACTTGAATTTGACTTTTTGAAATTGAAGGCCTGTAAAATCCTAGAAAATAGCAATATTCCTGAAGAGGTACTTATAAAGTACTTGAATTATTGAAAAAAAATGTATCTATGAAATAAGTGTTTATTTTTTTCAGCAAGTACATCTTTTCATGCAAAATTCAATAATTTAAAAAACTTGATACTTTTTGGGCTTATTTCAGTCAAATGTCATAAAACTAGTGAGCTATGCCAGTGGTAGTACTGACAGTGTTGCACAAGCATGGCTGAATCAATTGAGTGAGTCATTTACCGCTCCAATAGATTCAAGCTTGTGACTTCAATCATTCATTTCAAGCGTTTCACTAGCAAATTAAAAGAGCCATTTATTTTCGAATTTCAGCATCGCTTGTAATGATTTTATAAAGCACTTACAGTGAACGGTGAAATGGAGCTTTTCGAAAATCCAAATTAGTTAAACCATTGCGACACAATATGATTCATGTTGCGTCCCAATGTGCCTACTTATACTCTGCCCTTAAAGTATGTACTCTTTTGGTGAAGAAAAAGTACACACTTTTGAGTGTGTAGAGAAGAGCAGGCACGCTTCACGTCTATCACGTCATACATCTGCGTCTTTAATGTCTTTAATGGACGCTCTGTCGCATCAAACTGGCCTGTCAATCATCTTGTCACAGTTAGCATCCTCCACATTTAATTTAATTTACCTTCCTACCGTATTGGAGAGAAAAGAAGTGGCAGGTTGATCTGCCAGTCGTGCGTCTTTCATATTTTCTGCATAATGATGCATTTAAAAAGTAACGGCCAAACAGATGTTTATAAAAGTTCACATTACTGTTGCAGATTAATTATAACACAGATGACATTAAATAAATATGTTTTACCAGGTTAAATGTTGATTATTAGTAACTCAAACCCTTCTTTCTAAACATCTACCTAACCGCCAGTCGTGCACATCCGCCATATTTGTAGTTTTCTAACGCATTTTATTCGTGTTTGTAGTTCTGGACCGAATCCTTCGCCAAAACCCAATGAATTGTGGGCAATATTAGCCATTAAATTGTGCACGGATCTACACTTCAAAAATCAACCTGAAATAGTAGACCATCCGGGAACTTTTGGCATACTGTTTTCAGCATATTATGCTTTGGGACACACTTATTGTAATCTCACTGTTTAGGATGGATAGTATGAACACTGGGACGCAGGCTCACTGTTTCGAAGCGCTCCAATCGGATCGCGAATAATTTGATTCAGATCGTGACTTCAAATTGCGTATGGTGAATCATTTGACTTAGATTGGGAATTTAAATCGCGTATCGCGACAAATTGGATTTAGATCCTGCGGAGCAGGTTCGGAATCATTTGATTTAGTTTGGAACTTCGGAGCGGGTGCGTGAATCATTTCACAAATTGAATGATTCGCGATCCGCGCAATGAGTCTTGATGTGAATCATTTGTTTCAGTTCAGGATTTCAGAGCGGGTTTGGGAATCTTTTATTAAACAGTAGAAAACATCAATCCCTAAAAAAAAGAAAAAGCCAGGTTAACATAATAATAATAATAATAATAATAATAATAATAATAAATAATAAAATAAATAATAATAATAATAATAATAATAAATAAATAAATAAATAAATCAATAAATAAGTATTATTATTATTATTTACACCTTAGATGACACAAAGTACTGCTTGAAAAGTCATTCAAAGTCCTGGAATTTCATTTTACAGTATCTGTATGAACCCTGTTTCACTAATAATTACAAAGAAATGGCAAGTAACATACTGAATTAAACACAAAATGTTTAAATAGAAAGACTGAAATTGTATTATTATTCTTTTATTATAATTATTATTATTTTTGAAAACATACTAAAGCATACAATAATCTTGATTTAGAATTTCAAAAAATATTTTTGCAATGATTTAGTCTAATGCTTTTTAATTGATTTCAGGTCAGTTTTATAATGTAGGTTCATTTTCAATTGAGTTAATGAATTTGAAATACTTAATAATAAAAGAATAAGAATAATACTCACCGCTTTTAACTGACTAGTTTAACAAGTGCTGCCTAATAACATACCCAACAAAGACTACAAATTAATTAAACATTTTACCAAACCTTCATATTTAATATTATTTAATTATTTGTAGATTACATTAAATAGATTAGACTTTCATTTGCTTTTGATAATTGCTAAAGGGGTCATTACATGTAGCATTTACACCATTTTAACCAGCAGGTGTCGCCAGCCTGTCGTGTTTCACATTACATAGCATATGGACTACTAGGTTTCCTCTTGAAATTCAGTACTGCAGTTATTTTTGGGTTCTGTATAATACATTTCTTGTGTTTTTTCATCTAAATTAATAAGTCTAATGTCCTATGTGCTGAAATTTTGCTCTTAGCTGTTTGTTTTTGCACATTTATTTCCTCAGGTGATTGTAGCGTCCATCAGTTTCATGGAGGCCATGTTGCTAACGTACCTCAGCTACAAGGTGAGTTTGTGCATATGTGCAAACATGTTCATTGATTTGTTCTGAATCTGAGACCTGAAGTATCTAGTTATTGCATTTTGTTTTTTGTGAACTATTGGTTCCTGGTGTTTGACATTTTTCCAGGGTAATATATGGGAGCAGATGTTTCAGGTGTCCTTCCTGTTGGAGATGCTAAATACGGTCCCTTTCATCATAACGGTAAGAATCGCTTCAGAGCAAAAATCCCAAACTACATCTGATAATGAACTCTGACCTCTTTGACCTCTTTACCTCTGTGTCAGATCTTCTGGCCTCCACTCAGAAACCTGTTTATTCCAGTTTTTCTCAACTGCTGGCTGGCCAAGTGTGCTCTGGAGAGCATGATAGTGAGTGTTAACCATTCCCGAATAAACCCACACCAGTTTCTATGCAGTGCTGTACAGAACCAGACAATATGTGTGTGTTACAGAACGATCTGCATCGGGCGATTCAGAGAACACACTCGGCCATGTTCAACCAGGTCCTCATTCTTATCTGCACTCTCTTATGTCTCGTTTTCACTGGGTAAGAATCATTTTACTCTGGTTTTGGGATGGGTGATATTTCCAAAAAATTATATCATGATGTTCTTAGATTTTTGGTCAAGTAATATGCACATTTTTGAATGATACAAAATCTCCCTGCCTTCATGTTCAAAAACCAAAAAGAAATAAAGCTTTAGTTTTAGAAATAATAGAGAATTTGCAAACTTCTCCATTCACCAATTCATGTTATGATCAAGATGAATTGCTATTATATACATGTACTTTGTTATTATTGTATTTTTAATGCAGTCGTATTTGTTATAAAAAAATTATTTGTTATTCGTTATTAGAAGCATTTCATTTTATAGTAAAGATTATTTTTATTTAATTTATTAATATTTTAAATATTTTTAAAATATTTTATTTACTCTTTTAGCACATTAATTTGCACATTTTATTGTCAACATTATTTTGCTATTTTAAATTGTTCTTATTTAATTAAAATTGTATTCATATTTGATTTTTTTAAATTAAAATTCAGTTTTTTATTTACTGTCTCTTTCAGCACATTGTTTTATGTCAATATTATTTTTTGTTATTTTAAATGTTTTGTTAGTTTTTATGTCATTCAATTTTATTTTGTTTATTAATATTTTTTTAATTAAATTTAGTCTTTTATTTACTGTCTTTTTCAGACCATTTTTTATTGTCAAGATTAATGATTAATTTTGTTTTGTTATTTTAAATAGTTTGCATTTGTAGTTTTTATTTGCAGTCTTTTTCGACACATTGTTTTATTGTCAATATTATGTTTTGTTATTTTAAAATGTTTTTAATTAAATTTTATTTTGTTTATTAACATTTTAAAATATTTTTTATTACATTTATTTTCTTAATTATTGTCTTTTTTTAGCACATTAATTTTTTGTCAATTGTTTTTGCTATTTTAAATTGTTCTTATTTAATTACAATGTTATTAATTTTTTTTATTACAATTCTGTTTTATTTACTGTCTCTTTCAGCACATTGTTTTATTGTCAATATTATTTAAAAATGTTTTTATGTAATTCAATTTTACTTTGTTTATTAATGTATTAATTAATTACTTTTTTTAGTCTCTTTTAGCACATTATTATGTCGTCAAGATGAATGAATAATTCTGTTTTGTTATTTGAATTTTTTATTTCTTTGCTTGTTTTATGCTTATTATTTGGAACTATATTTTTTGTTTTTTAATTGAATGTCTCTTTCAGCACATAGTTTTATTGTCAAGATTAATGATCCATTTTGTTTTGTTATTTTCAACAGTTTTTTTAAATTTTATTTTATTAGATTTTGCTTACTATTATTTGGAATTATATTTTTAAAAAGGTCTTTTTCAGCACAATGTTTTATTGTCAATATTATTTTTAGTTGTATTTGTTTGCACATCTTTATTTTTTCATTCACTATTTTATTTACAAAATACATTTTCATTCTGAGAATTTATTTACTCAGTTTTTCTCCATATTTGACTGCGGCAGTACAAGCACTAGCAGTAAAGCTTGACAAAGCTAGCAACAGTATCTAAGGAGGGCAGGGCTTAACAAAGACCAGCCAATCCCTTCCATGCATCTTGTCCAACCATAATATAAACTATATTTGTGGTGATTTTATTGCATTTACGGGTATATCGCCCACCTCTTCTGTTGAACGCAGCTGCTTTTCTTTTTCTCTGTCTCTCATCACTTACACTGAGTCTTTCTGTCTCTTTCAGGACATGTGGTATCCAGCATTTAGAGCGTGCTGGTAAGAAGAGTCTGTCTCTCTTTAATGCTTTGTATTTTTGCATCGTGACCTTCTCTACGGTGGGCTTTGGCGATGTGACGCCGCAGATCTGGCCGTCTCAGCTGCTGGTGGTGGTGATGATCTGTGTGGCCCTGGTGGTGCTGCCTTTACAGGTCAGAGGAATCAAATACTTTTTTAAATTGATCGAATGGAAATTAAACACTATTTAAATCCACTCGCATTCACTTTTAAATCCGAACAAGAAATAAAGCTTCTCTAGCTTCAGAAAAAACAGTTACTGTAGAATTGTCATTTTATTGTATGATTATTTTTATGGTTTTAATATTGTGTTTGTTTAATTTACTTTACTTTAGTTTTTTTTACTTATAGTCTGTCTACTCAAGTACTGACTTGACTATGAGCACAGCCAATGATCGTAAAATACAAAGTATTTTTTTTACTCTCATTTATGCTCATCTTTTTGAAAATATTTTGAATTATTTAAAAAATATTTTTTCTAAATATTATTAAAATAATAATTATTTTAATTAATTATTTTTCAGAACATGCCATTTTATTGGTAAGATTATTTTTCTTTTTTTGTTGTATTTAATTTTAATTTTATTCTTGATTAATACATTATTTTATATTAAAAAATTTATATTACTAAAATACTGACTTGTACACAGCCATTTAAAGTATTTTTTTCCAATTTTTTACAAACAAGAAATAAAACTTTAATAGTTACAAAAATTGCAGTTCTCTCCATTCAAAGCAATATTGGCATTTTATTGTTAAGATAATTTTTTTTTAAATTGCATTTAATTTAATAGAAGTATTAATTAATTAAAAGTTGAATTTTTTTAGCATTTTAGGAATTTTATCGGCAATATTATTTTTCTTATTTTTTTTAAATTGTGTTTAATAATTTAATAAATTCAAAAACCTTTATTTACTGTCTTTATATATATATATATATATATTATTATTATTATTATTTTATTATTTTTTTTTTATTACTTTTTTTTTTACTTGCTGTTAAATACTGACTTATATGGAAGCCTGTTTCCACCACTGAATAAAAAATAAAACAAGGTTATTGCGACTTTTTGACTTTTTTTCTTGTGAGATATAAACTCGCAATTCTGAGAAATAAAGTTGCAACTGCATGAGATAAACTCCTAATTGCAAGTTATTGAGAGAACATTTAATCACAATTGTGAGATATAAAATCCAATTCTGTTAACATATCAGTTTTTTTCTTCTTAGAAGTGGACCTTATTATTATTGCAAGTTTAATTCTATCTTTATTTCTTGCAATTGTAAGATTATATCCTGCAATTCTGAGAAAAAAGTCTGTTTTTTTTTTTGTTTTGTTTTTACCATGTACCTTTTTATTATATTTGGTTAATCTCTGGCTTTAGTTTGAGGAGTTGATCTACCTGTGGATGGAAAGGCAGAAATCTGGAGGAAACTACAGCAGACATCGGGCTCAGACAGAGAGACATGTGGTCTTATGTGTCAGCACTCTCAAAATCGACCTGCTCATGGACTTTCTCAATGAATTCTATGCTCACCCTCACACACAGGTGTGTGTTCAGTCTTCACAATGTTTTTTCTGTCAGTTTTATCTGATGTTTACTTCATTTTGTTCTACTTTGGTCACATGTTATGTTTGCTCATGTTTAGGATTATTACGTGGTCATCTTGTGTCCATGTGAGGTGGACGTCCAGGTGAGGAGAATTTTACAGATTCCTCTCTGGTCACAGAGAGTCATCTACCTTCAAGGCTCTGCCCTCAAAAACCAGGATTTGCTCAGAGCCAAGTGAGTGACAGCTTCACTGACCAATCACAGCATCTGCCTATGCAAAAAATGGATTTGTATATGGCCTTATTTGTTCTTCATAGAGCTGCATGGATAAAACAGATGGATTAAATTCATTAAAAACTTATAATTGGTCAGCAGTAGTTGATTTGTGGTCTTATATACTTGTATTGTAAGCCTGTCGCCACACAGTTAGTCTCACTTTTTGTTTAATGTGATTGGTCTGCTTTGTTAATCGTCTTCTGTGATTGGTCGCTTTTGTTCTGTAGGATGGATGATGCCGAAGCATGTTTCATTCTTAGCAGCAGGAATGAAGCTGATCGCATGGCGGCAGTGAGTTTTCACACAAATCAATAACCTTTTATTAATCATTCAGGTGTATTAATATGTTTTAATAGTATTTTTTATCATATTTCACTAGAATACCTAGATTATTGGTAATATTTGTCATTTATTGATTAGTATGTTTTCTACAATGTTTGTATTGATTTTTAGCAGTTATCTCAAACTGAAAATAAATATAAACTAAATAAATAAAATAACTAATTTAACAACATTACAGTACAGTCAGATGGTGGTGTTTGTTTTACACATTCAATCCAGTCAGCTTATCAGATATGTGACCCTGGACCACAAAACCAGTCATAAGGGTTAATTCTTTGAGCTTTCCATTGATGTATGTTTTGTTAGGATAAGATAATATTTGGCCGAGATACAACTATTTGAAAATCTGGAATCTAAGGATGCAAAAAAATTGAAATACTGAGAAAATTAGCTTTAAAGTTGTCCAGATAAAGTACCTACTAATGCATATTACTAATCAGAAATTTACTTTTGATATATTTACGGTAGGAAATTTACAAAATATTTACATGGAACATGATCTTTACTTAATATCTTAATTATGTTTGGCATAAAAGAAAAATTGATAACATTAAACCAATACAGTGTATGGCTGGCTATTGTTACAAATACACCCATTCTACTTAAGACAGGTTTTGTGGTCCAGGGTCAGATATATATAATAACAAATAGATATTGACTATTATTGATTTATTGACAGGATCACCAGACCATTCTGAGAGCTTGGGCTGTGAAGGACTTCGCTCCGAACTGCCCTCTTTATGTGCAGATTCTCAAACCCGAAAACAAGTTCCATGTTAAATTTGCAGGTGCTAATTCTTTTTCTGAAAATTTTTCTGCATCATGTGTTTATTTTCTTCTTTCCTTGATTCTATATTTCATTTGAAGCTCTTGGATGACTCATCATCTTGGCTCTGAGCAGCATGTCTGTTTCTTCCCGCAGATCATGTAGTGTGTGAAGAAGAGTTTAAATACGCCATGTTGGCTCTGAACTGTCTGTGTCCCGCCACATCGACGCTGATCACTTTACTGGTCCACACATCTCGCGGACAGTGAGTCACAATGCTCCTCAAAAATATAATTTCTGTGCTACTAGCACCACCATTTTTTTGTGTATCTCAAAAAACATGGCCACCATTTGCTGATGAAATTTGAGCATCTATTAGGTTCCAGGGTGTAAATTATTGTACATTGCACATTTTTTCGCACAATATTCATATCATATGATAGAACTCATTAGTCTGGACAACTTTGCCTCTAAAACCACTGCTGTCAGTCAAATCATTTGTTAAATGATTGAGAAGATGTTAAAAAAATAAATAAATACTTTTGTGAACTAGTCCTAGGTTTAAAAAAAAAAAAAACACTGGAGTACAATTCTCTGGACTCTCTAGGTCAGTGATTGCCAAAAAAATGTTGGGAGTCACACCAGAGGTGTTCAGCTGGGATTAGGACTTGGCTTTCTGCAGACCAGTCAAGTTCTTCCACACTGAATGAATCAAACATTTCTCTATGAACCTTGCATTATACACAGAGGCATTGTCATGTTAGAATAAAAAAAGGGTCCTGTCCAAACTATTGCTATAAAATTATATATCTCAGAATGGTCTGGTGATCCTGTTAATAAATCAATAATAGTCAATATCTATTTGTTATTATATATATCTGACCCTGGACCACAAAACCTGTCTTAAGTAGAATGGGTGTATTTGTAACAATAGCCAGCAATACACTGTATTGGTTTAACGTTATCAATTTTTCTTTTATGCCAAACATAATTAAGATATTAAGCAAAGATCATGTTTCATGAAAATATTTTGTAAATTTCCTACTGTAAATATATCAAAAGTACATTTCTGAATAGTAATATGCATTAGTAGGTACTTTATTTGGACAACTTTAAAGCTAATTTTCTCAATATTTCAATTTTTTTGCATCCTTAGATTCCAGATTTTCAAATAGTTGTATCTCGGCCAAATATTGTCTTATCCTAACGAAACATACATCAATGGAAAGCTCAAAGAATTGACCCTTATGACTGTGGTCCAGCGTCACATATCTGATAAGCTGACTGGATTGAATGTGTAAAACAAACACCACCATCTGACTGTACTGTAATATTGTTAAATGAGTTATTTAATTTATTTAATTTATATTTATTTTCTGTTTGAGATAACTGCTAAAAATCAATACAAACATTGTAGAAAACATACTAATCAATAAATGACAAATATTACCAATAATCTAGGTATTCTAGTGAAATATTATAAAAAATACTATTAAAACATATTAATACACCTGAATGATTAATAAAAGGTTATTGATTTGTGTGAAAACTCACTGCCGCCATGCGATCAGCTTCATTCCTGCTGCTAAGAATGAAACATGCTTCGGCATCATCCATCCTACAGAACAAAAGCGACCAATCACAGAAGACGATTAACAAAGCAGACCAATCACATTAAACAAAAAGTGAGACTAATTGTGTGGCGACAGGCTTACAATACAAGTATATAAGACCACAAATCAACTACTGCTGACCAATTATAAGTTTTTAATGAATTTAATCCATCTGAATAAAAAAAGGGTCCTGTCCAAGCTATTGCTATTAAATTAGAAGGACACAATTCCTTAGAATAGCATTATATGCCTAAACATTAAGAGTCTAGTAGCCTACTCATGGAAATGACTAGTCAAACCTGTTTATTAGAAGGGGGTGTCCTAATACTTTTGGCAATATAGTGTATATCTTGACCTACATTTGATAAGATCACCCAACAAATGTAATTGTAAAATAGTTCAGTATCATGTTAAATCTCTTTCAGGGAGGGCCAGCAGTCTCCAGAGCAGTGGCAGAGGATGTACGGTCGTTGTTCGGGCAATGAGGTGTATCACATCCGTCTGGGTGACAGTATGTTCTTCAGAGAGTACAACAGCAAAAGCTTCACCTACGCGGCCTTTCACGCTCACAAGAAGTAGGTTTACACGCACTTTCAAACATATTAAAAGTGTTTAAACTGGTGCTGACATGTTATTTTGCTGTATTTGTGTGTGTAAAGATACGGTGTGTGTCTGATCGGCGTGAAGAGGGAAGATAACAAAAGCATCTTGTTGAACCCTGGACCGCGCCACATCATGTCTGCCAGCGACACCTGTTACTACATCAACATCACGAAGGAGGAGAACTCCGCCTTTATCTTCAGACAGGAAGAAGATCAGGGAAAGGGGCGGGGCCACTGCGACATTTTAAACAGCCCGTCTGGCCTACCTGTTCATAGCATTATTGCTAGCATGGGTGAGAGAGAATGGATAGCATAGAATGAAGAGAGACAGGAAGTTGTCAGAGGGTCGGTTTATAATTGGTTGATTGTTTGTTTTCAGGAACGGTTGCCATGGATTTCCAGAACACCAGTCCCACTGAGAGTGGCGTCAAACTGGCTCCGCCTCCGGAGAATGAACTAGGAAGCCGCCGCCCAAGTATCGCGCCTGTTCTGGAACTCGCTGACTCCGCCTCCTTACTGCCGTGTGATCTGCTCAGTGACCAATCAGAGGATGAGGCTGGACACTCAGATGAAGATATAACAGCTAATGAGTGAGTTTTTTCTTAGCTCCTAATTCAACATCAAGAACATCAATTATTATTATATTATCTAAACAAAGAGTTGTATGTACAATAGATATTTATATAATAGACTTGTAGATAGTATTTGTGCAAATTCAAAGGGGTTTTGTGGTCTCAACTTCACGAGCAAAGTAAGTGTGTAAGGTTTTTTATGAATATGATTTATGAAAAGGAAAAGGGGGTGTTTTTTTGTTCTTTGTTTTTGAGTTTGACAGGTGTCAATTAATAGTAGTGCACGATTAATGAAAAAAATGTAAATGTTATAAATAAATACATATAATTATTATTACTAAAAATAATAAACAAAAAACACTGTAAAATAAAAACAGTTATTTTTAGGAAAAAAAAATATGCGTAGCGCATATAATATTTATTCAGTTAAATTAAGCTTTTCTAATAAAATTGGGATTGTGATTTAAACTTTTATATATTTAAAAAAAAATGCTGCACAATTTGGCCAAAATGTCCATAATTAATATAAATAAGTAATAATATGATTTAAGATATTACATGATAATAATAATAATAATAATAATAAGTATTAAAATAATAAATAAATAATAAATAATAAATGTTATTATTGTAATATTTCACTGCAAAACACAAAAACATTTATTTATGAAAAATAATTATATTTTTATAATATAATTATGTCATGTTTTTTTATTATTATAATTTTTTTCAATTTGTTAATTAAAATTAATTGGGGGGGGGGAAATGATTAATCAAAGAAAAAAGTTATTATAAATATAATATAATATTATATTATTAAAAAGTTTTTAGTAAAATATAATTGTGATATTTCTGTTTTTAATTAATATTTTAATTTGTAATAATAATAATCATAACAAAATATAAATAAAAAAGAATAAAAATCAGTTTTTTTTACAGTACAATAAGAATAATATAATTAATTAAAATAATAAAATAATAAATGATGGTTCTATTTCGTACATTTATGTCATTATGTTTATATAATAAAATACGTTGTTATATTAATAATTTTTATTTTATTTACTATTAATAATATCATAAAATAATAATAGTAATAATTTTATTTTACAGTACAATAATTGTATATTACACAGTTTTTGCGGTATAACAAAAATGACATTTAATAGTAAAAATTATTCTTTATTTATTATGTCATATTAATAATATATTTATTGTATTTATTGTGATATATAATCACAAAATGTTTGACCCAATTGTGCAAGTTTGGAGTTTGTAGAGTTAAGGCTCTAGAAGGAGTTACAGTCAACTGTTTTATTAATAATAATATAATAATAATAACAAACTGCAAATCTGGATTTCATATTTCTTTCCAAAAGTCACATTTTAATTTGTAACATTGAAGTTTTTTTTTTAAATCACTCCTGTATCAGAGCATTCTTTAAAATTTCTCCTTTTGTGTTAAAACTGAAGAAGCAAAATGAAGTAAATGTTGATATTTTTATGCAAACTAACCTTGTTTGGGTGTAATTTCCTCAGATTTGTAAAAGGATACCCCCCAAACTCTCCATACATTGGGAGCTCCCCGACCCTTTGCCATCTCCTGCCCCAGAAGGCCCATTTCTGCTGTTTACGGCTTGACCAGGTGAGCACCAGCGTAATATGCGTAATATGCATTGTACTAGACTACATCAGCTTGTCATATTTGTCTCATATTTCTCCTCTAGAGCTGTGAGCATGTTTCCTTTGAAGATGCAAAAGCGTATGGCTTCAAAAACAAGCTAATCATCGTTTCAGCCGAGACGGCAGGAAATGGCCTTTACAACTTCATAGTGCCTTTAAGGGCCTATTACAGACCCAGGCGGGAGCTCAACCCTATAGTCCTGCTATTAGACAACCTGTAAGCATATACACACAAACACAGAGAACACATTCACCTCATGTGTTTCAGTAGCGTTATTAATGTTTTTCTACTTCCTGCAGACCCGATGACCACTTCCTTGAGGCCATATCCTGCTTCCCAATGGTGTTTTATATGGGTGGCACCATTGACAAGTACAGTTAGATCAAAAAACTGCTTTGACTAGGGCTGCACAATTTGAAAAAAATAAATAAACAAATAAAATGTGATTCTGTAATAAAAATTGCAATTGCGATTGAAAATGTATTTTATATACCAATATATATGTATTTATACATCAATATGATTTCATAATAATAATAATAACAATAATAATATATCAAAATATTAATATTTATAATAAATTATATATATATAAAAAGTAGTTTTTTCTATAATAATAATTTTTTTTGTTGTTTCTAATCAAATTTATTGTGATTGTGGTTTAATTATTTTATATTTAAATAAGAGCTGCACAATTTGCCCAACATTTTTATGGTTTTTGTGATCAATATATCAGTAAATTATGTTTAATCTTATGTAATAAAATATGTAATTATATATAATGTTTATTACAATTATAATAATAATATATAATAAATGATGTTTAATCTTATGTAATAAAAATATGTAATTATATACAGTATTTAATATAGTGATTTAAAATAGTAATTTTTATTATTAAAATATAGCAGAAATAATACTACTAAATAAATAATAATAAAACTACTAGGTTTTTTATTTTATAGTAAAATATAATAGTAGTAATATTTCTATTTGTAATTAATTTGTAATTTACATTTTTAATAATAATAAAAATAAGAAGAATAAAAAATCATTTGAATTTACAGTACAATAAGAATAGTATAATTAATTAAAATAATAAATAATAGTTACATTTCTTATTTAGTTTAATTTTTTGTAGTTACATTTATATAATATTAATATATATTATATTTATATAATATTTAATATAATGGTAATAATAATAATAGTAGTTTTTCTTATTAAATAAAATACAACAAAAATAATACTTCTAAAAGAATAATTATATTTATAGTATTTCTATTTTGAATTCATATTTTAATTTTTAATAATAATAATCAAAACAAAATAATAATAAAATATTATAATTTTATTTTACAGTACAATAAGGATAGTATAATTCATTAAAATAATAAATAATAGTTATATTTCTTATTTAGTTTAATTTGTGTAGTTATATTTATATATTAATGTTTAGTTATTTTAATTATGCTTAATCTTATATAATTAAAATATGTAATTATATATAATATTTAATATAATGATGACAGTTATAATAGTAATTCTTCTTATAAGATATAACAAAAATAATATTACTAAAATAATAATTATATTTATGTTTTTTTATTAATATTTAAATTGCTTATAATAATATAAGAAATAAGAATAAAAAATGTATTTTACAGAACAAGAAGAATATTATAATTAATTAAAATAATAAATAAGTTATATTTTTTGTTGTTTAATTTGTGTAGTTATATTTATATAATATAAAAATATTTTTAGTTATATTAATTATGTTTAATCTTATGTATTCCAAATATGTAATTATATATAACGTTTATTATAATAACAATAATAGTCATTCTTATTATTTTAATATTTAAATATATATATATATATATTATTTTCAGTGCATATGTTGATTTAATTAAATCACAGCCTTTGCCATTTAAATTTTTATTTTTATATCTTTAACATATTCAAATATGTCCCTCTAGATATGGATGAACTGATTGGATGTTTGTGTGATTGACAGTTTGGACAGCCTATTGCAGTGTGGCGTTCTGTATGCTGATAATCTAGTGGTGGTGGATAAGGAAAGCACCATGAGTGCAGAGGAAGACTATATGGCTGATGCTAAGACCATCGTCAACGTACAGACCATGTTCAGGTGAGACTAGAACCGATGACCTGCAATCTGTGAATAGAAATTGAAAACATTTGCATAATATATTATAACAGTAGAGCATCGCCAAAGGTAATGGGTTCGACTTCTGACGAATGCATAAGCTAATAACATGTTAACACTAAATGCAGTGTAAGTCGCTTTGGATAAAAGCGTTTGCCAAATGCATGAATAATCTAATAACGGTCTCATTTTTTCTGTATGCGTCTCTCCAGGTTGTTTCCAAGTCTTAGTATAATCACAGAACTGACTCACCCGTCAAATATGAGATTCATGCAGTTCAGAGCGAAGGATTGTTACTCTCTCGCCCTGTCCAAACTAGAGAAGGTGAGTAATGGAGAGATTTAAGTATTGAGTATTGTAGTTCTGTAGTTGGATTATTGTAAAACGTGTGTTTGATTGACAGAAGGAACGTGACAAAGGCTCGAATCTAGCCTTCATGTTTCGTCTTCCATTCGCTGCTGGTCGAGTCTTCAGCATCAGCATGCTGGACACGCTCCTGTACCAGGTAAATATGTGTGAGTGTGTCTTTAAAGGAGTAATAATTTGGAATATCTCTAATAAACTCAGTCACAGCACCCTCTTGTGGTCAGGAATTAAACATTACAGTTACAGCTAGATAAAAAAGTTTGTCAAGACAAACTTTAAGCTGGCTTAAGAAAGCCGGACAAGAAGTTTAAAAAGTTTATGAAGTTTAAAAAGTATAAAAAGTTTTACGTTGAAGAAGTTTTAGAAAAGGTTAAAGTTTCTGAAGTTTAAAGTAGTTTTAAAAGCTTAATGTTAGATGAGTGGATGGATGGTAGATAGATGATAGCATGTCACTAGTATGTTGCTAGCATGTTGTTAACACATTTCTAGCATGATTAGCATGTTGCTAGCATAATTAGCAAGTTACTAACATGTTAACATGTTTCTAGCATGATTAGAATGTTACTAGCAAGTTGCTAGCATGTTACTAGCATTATTGTCAAGTACTAGCATGTTGCTAGCATAATTAGCAAGTTACTAGCCTGTTTCTAGCATGACTAACAAGTTGATAGTATGTTGCTAGCATGTTTTAGCATGATTGACAAATTGCTAGCATTAATCTAGTATGATTAGCAAGTTACTAGCATGGGTAGCAAGTTGCTAGCATGTTACTAGCATTATTGTCAAGTCACTAGCATGTTGCTAACGTAATTAGCAAGTTACTAGCATGTTTCTAGCATGACTAACAAGTTAATAGTATGTTGCTAGCATGTTTTTGGCACGATTAGCAAGTTGTTAGCATGAATCTAGTATGAATAGCAAGTTGCTAGCATGTTACTAACATTATTGTCAAGTCAATAGCATGTTGCTAGCGTGATTAGCAAGTTACTAGCATGTTTCTAGCATGATTGGCATGTTAAAGTTTCTGAAGTTTAACGTTGTTTTAAAAGCTTAATATTAGATAGATGAGTGGATGGATGGTAGATAGATGAAAGTATGTCTCTAGTATGTTGCTAGCATGATTAACAAGTTGCTAGCATGTTGTTAACACTTTTCTAGCATGATTAGCATGTTGCTAGCATGATTAGCAAGTTACTAACATGTTAGCATGATTTTTCGCATTATTAGCATGTTGTTAGCATGTTTCTGTCATGATTAGCAAGTTGTTAGCATGAATCTAGTATGAATAGCAAGTTGCTAGCATGTTACTAACATTATTGTCAAGTCAATAGCATGTTGCTAGCGTGATTAGCAAGTTACTAGCATGTTTCTAGCATGATTGGCATGTTAAAGTTTCTGAAGTTTAAAGTTGTTTTAAAAGCTTAATATTAGATAGATGAGTGGATGGATGGTAGATAGATGAAAGCATGTCTCTAGTATGTTGCTAGCATGATTAACAAGTTGCTAGCATGTTGTTAACACATTTCTAGCATGATTAGCATGTTGCTAGCATGATTAGCAAGTTACTAACATGTTAGCATGATTTTTCGCATTATTAGCATGTTGTTAGCATGTTTCTGTCATGATTAGCAAGTTGCTAGCATGTTTCTAGCATGATTGGCATGTTACTAACATGCTTCTAGCAGGATTAACAAGTTACTAGCATGTTTCTAGCATGATTGGCATGTTAAAGTTTCTGAAGTTTAACGTAGTTTTAAAAGCTTAATATTAGATGAGTGGATGGATGGTAGATAGATGAAAGCATGTCACTAGTATGTTGCTAGCATGATTAACAAGTTGCTAGCATGTTGTTAACACATTTCTAGCATGATTAGCATGTTGCTAGCATGATTAGCAAGTTTACTAACATGTTAGCATGATTTTTCGCATTATTAGCATGTTGTTAGCATGTTTCTGTCATGATTAGCAGGTTGCTAGCATGTTTCTAGCATGATTGGCATGTTACTAACATGCTTCTAGCAGGATTAACAAGTTGCTAGCATGTTTCTAGCATGATTAGCAAGATTCTAGCAAGTTTCTAGCATGATTAGCAAGTTGTTAACATGTTTCTAGCATGATTAGAATGTTACTAGCAAGTTGCTAGCATGTTACTAGTATTATTGTCAAGTTACTAGCATGTTGCTAGCATGATTAGCAAGTTACTAGCATGTTTCTAGCATGACTAACAAGTTGATAGTATGTTGCTAGCATGTTTTAGCATGATTAACAAGTTGCTAGCATTAATCTAGTATGATTAACAAGTTACTAGCATGGCTAGCAAGTTGCTAGCATGTTACTAGCATTATTGTCAAGTCACTAGCATGTTGCTAATGTGATTAGCAAGTTACTAGCATGTTTCTAGCATGACTAACAAGTTAATAGTATGCTGCTAGCATGTTTTTGGCATGATTAGCAAGTTGTTAGCATGAATCTAGTATGAATAGCAAGTTGCTAGCATGTTTCTATCATGCTTAATGATTAGCAAGTTAGTAACATGTTTATAGCATGATTAGACAGTTGCTAGCACGTTTTAGCATGATTAGCAAGTTACTAGCATGTTTTTAGCATGATCAGCAAGTTGATAGTATGTTGCTAGCAGGTTTATAGCATGATTAACAAGTTGCTAGCATGTTTTAGCATGATTAGCAAGTTACTAGCATGTTTTAGCTTGATTAGCAAGTTATTAGCATGTTTTAGCATGATTAGCATGGTATTAGCATGTTGTTAGCATGATTAGCAAGTTAGTTTGAATGAATTTGAATGGATTAGAAATAGGAATTCTGGGAGTTTTGTCAGTGTGAATTTGAATGTCTTGGCTCATTCGAACATTCTGTCAATGTAAGTCTATGGGATTTTTCCCAGGTTTAATCGTTATCTTTAGGAAAAGCGTAAGTCTGATCAGTTAGAAAAGATACAGCACACTCGGTCAGAACAGTCTGAAGATCTGGGCTGAGTTTGGAGTTTGTAGAGTTGAAGCTCTAGGAGGAGTAGCAGTCAGAAAATTTTGGCTGGGAAGAAAATAGCAGATCAGTAAATTGGCTTTCTCAAGCCAACTTAAATAGTAAGTTACAATACACACAGAAACATTTTATGCATTTGGTGACTTGCATTGCATTCAAAACATTCAATAGTGTTCAAAAGTTTGGGGTCAGGTTTTTATATGTTCACTTAGTTAATGTATTCCCATAATTTTGGTGTTTCTAGTGCCATTAAACTTATCTGGATATTCGGCTGTGCAGACTGATGCATTAGTAATATTGGTTTTGTTTTATGATCATTTTGTGGTTTGTTTTGTACATGAGTGTTTTGTGAAGGACTACATGATCCCAATAGCCAGACTGCTGCTGGGATTGGACACCACGCCTGGATCAGGTTACCTGTGTGCTGTGAGTTCAACACAGTGTGTAAGTGTTTAGATGTGTGTTGTGGTCTGTCGGTGTTTGTTTATGAACACATTGCTGTGTGTGTAGATGCGTGTATGTGAAGCTGATCTCTGGATCCGCACATATGGGAGACTCTTCCAGAAGTTCTGCTCGTCTAGTTCAGAGATTCCCATTGGAATCTACCGCACAGAATCACACGCATCACCTGAGGTATCTGTCTGTCTGTCTATCTGTCTCTTTGTCTATCTGTCTTTATCTGTCTGTTTGTCCAATCATCTGTCTGTCTGTCTATCTGTCCATCTGTCCATCTATCTATCTATCTATCTATCTATCCGTCTGTCTTTATCTGTCTTTCCAATCGTCTATCTATCTTTGTCTGTCTGTCTGTCTGTCTGTCTGTCTATCCATCTATCTGTTTTTATCTGTCTATCCAATCGTCTATCTGTCCATCTAGCTATCTGTCTTTACCTGTCTGTCTATCCATCCATCTGTCTTTGTCTGTTTGTTTGTCTGTCTGTCTGTCTGTCTGTCTGTCTGTCTGTCTGTCTGTCTGTCTGTCTGTCCAATCATCTATCTGTCCATCTGTCTATCTATCTGTCTGTCTGTCCAGTCATCTATCTGTCCATCTATCTGTCTATCTGTGTGTGTGTGTGTGTGTGTGTGTGTGTGTGTCTGTCTGTCTGTCTGTCTGTCTGTCTGTCTGTCTATCTATCTGTCTCTTTGTCCATCCATCAATCTTTATCTGTCTGTCCTTCCAATCTTCTATCTGTCTGTCTGTCTATCTGTCTGTCTCTCTATCCATCTGTCTTTATCTGTCTGTCTGTCCAATCGTCTGTCTATCTATCTATCTATCTATCTATCTATCTATCTATCTATCTATCTATCTATCTATCTATCTATCCGTCTGTATTTATCTGTCTGTCCAATCGTCTGTCTGTCTATCTATCTATCTATCTATCTATCTATCTATCTATCTATCTATCCGTCTGTATTTATCTGTCTTTCCAATCGTCTATCTGTCCATCTATCTATCTGTCTTTACCTGTCTGTCTGTCTGTCTGTCTGTCTGTCTGTCTGTCTATCTATCCATCCGTCTTTGTCTGTTTGTTTGTTTGTCTGTCTGTCTGTCCAATCATCTATCTGTCTGTCTATCTATCTGTCCGTCTATCTGTCTGTCTGTCTGTCTGTCTGTCTGTCTGTCCAGTCATCTATCTGTGTGTGTGTGTGTGTGTGTGTGTGTGTGTGTGTCATGTATCTGTCTCTCTGTCCATCCATCCATCTTTATCTGTCTGTCAGTCCAATCTTCTACCTGTCTGTCCGTCTGTCTATCTGTCTGTCCATCTATCTGTCTAATCTTCTGTCTGTCTGTCCATCATTCTATCTATCTATCTATCTATCTATCTATCTAGCTATCTATCTATCTATCAGTACTTGTGTGGTCAGTCTACTATCAATACTTGTGTGTTCAGTCTTTCCTAACCTAATATTCCTTTCTTTTATTTCCATGGCGGCGCTATTAATATTTCCCATTGTATTTTGTGTTTCCATGGTTACGGTCGCCTCCAGTTCCAAGGATCCGTCAGCATCGAGGGGTTAAACGACACCAGGGAGAAGGGGGAGGAGTCAAAGATCCTCACCCGGAGCTCCTCAAGCAGCGACCAATCAGAGCACCCGCTCCTGAGAAAGAAGAGCATGCACTGGACGAGGCGTCTCAGTAGGCGGAGCGTGAAGAGAAGCGACTCCTCCCTCAGCTCCATCCACCAGCGTCTAGGCGTGTTACGCCGCTCGGAAAGGGAGGAGCTTACGGAACTGGTCCGGAACCGCATGCAGCACTTGGGCCTGCACACGGCTGGATACAGTAAGCAACACTTCTAACCTGAATAATAATACTAATTTGTATAATGTGTTTATGCCTAAGTAAAGCACTTTAGTTTGTGGAACATAACTGGAAGATCTGCCCAAATCATGTTTGTTTTCATATGATAAAGAGACTGTAACCAGCATAACCCTCTCCTTCTCACAAATTTCTGACATATAAAATCAACTCCTGTCCTATAATTCTTGGTCAGAAGAACCTTTTTTGTCAGAAATTGTACTTCCAGGCATTAATTTTGATCCTAAAAATGTCTATTTTCCTCTTTTTCATTCTCATATAGAAGATGTCACAAATCTAACAGCCAGTGATGTGATGAACCGAGTTAATCTAGGGTATTTACAAGGTAAATGCCCTCTACCATGAATAGTTTGCTCCTAGAGTTTATTTAATCTTTTCATGAAGATAAGAAGATAAGACAAGAAATTCTAGGGAAAAATATGATGCAAAATTCAATACGATGGTGTATGTGTGCTAATTGCCTGACCATGACATCATTTGAACTATATTGTAGCCTAAAGTCTGTTATCTAGATGTTAAAGTGCTTCATCTTTCACTGTGGAACTTTAACCACACCCACATGTTTAAGTGACAGGTGTATCCACCAATCTCTGTTGCAGATGAGTTGAATGACCAGCAGAACTCCATCTCGTATGTGCTAATAAACCCCGCCCCTGACACGCTGCTGCAGCTCAATGATGTTGTGTATGTAGCACATCCGGACATATACACATTTACGCACATTTATTTTTTTTAACTGATGTTGTTCTTGAAGTAATTAAAATGTGCTAACTGAATAAAATCATAAATGTCTTAAAAAGACAACAGTATTCAAAAATATTATTATTAGTATAGTTTTTGGTCATTCTCTGTAATTAAAATAAAGCTGAAATAAAATATTTTAACCTTAAACATTATTATAGTTAACTAAAACTGAAACTAAACTAAAATTAAAACCTCTGAAAAAAAAAACATTTTCGTTACTTGAAATAAAATAAACATTAACTGTTTCTTATTTTAATTTAATTTGACTAATAACTAAAACTAAAACTAAAAATCATAAAAACTATACAGGCATATAAAAAACAATAACTACTAAAAAATTACAGGAACACAACAAAATTACTAAAAAAATTCTAATTAAACTTTAAAATAAAAACTAAAATTTAGTATTATGATAAAATAATGATAAAATAACACTGACATGAACATAAATATTAAAGCTTAAAAATTAGAAATGCTTGTTTGGAAACTAACTGAAACAAGTTGGTACTAAAATTACTACAACTACAACTGAAATAAAAATAAATTAAAGCTATATATAAATATCAAAACTCTAAAACTTGACATAAAAAAAGAAAAAAAAAACACATAAAATGAAAACTGAAAATTACAAAAATATAAAAAAAAAAGCTTGAAAAAAATAATCATTCACTGAAATAAATATATATATTAAATAATAATCAGCTAGCTGCCAAGGCAACATTTCTCAAAAAAAAAAAACTAACTAAAATGTAATATTACTATAAAATAATGATAAAATTACAGTGACGTAAACATAAATATTAAAACTTAAAAAATAGAAATGTTAAATGAAAATAAATTAAAGCTATCTATAAATAAATAAATATCAAAACTCTAAAACTTGACAAAAAAAAAAGAAAAAACACATAAAATTAAAACTAAAATTAAAACTGAAAATTACAAAAATATAAAAATAAAAAGCTTGAAAAAAAATAAACATTAACTGAAATAAAATATATATATTAAATAATAATCAGCTAGTTGCCAAGGCAACATTTCTCCAAAAAAAAAAAAAACTAAAATGTAATATTACTATAAAATAATGATAAAATAACAGTGACATAAACATAAATATTCAAACTTAAAAATTAGGAATGTTAAATGAAAATAAATTAAAGCTATATTTAAATATAAAAAAAACACTAAAACTAATAAAAATTACAAAAGCATGTAAAATTACTTAAACTAAAATGAAAACTAACTAAAAAATCTAAAAATAAAAAGCTTGAAGTAAAATAAACATTAACTGGCGAAAAAAAAAAAAAATATATATATATATATATATATATATATATATATATATCAGTCAGTTCATTTTAATTTAAAAACTTCACAATTAGAAATGTTAAATGAAAATATATATAAAAAAACTCTAAAACTAATAAAAATTACGTGTAAAATTACAAACTTAAACTAAAATGAAAACTAAAAAATTGAAAAGATAAATAAGTTCAAGTACTAAAATTATTACAACTGCAACTGAAATAGAAAATAAAGATAGATATAAATATAAAAAAATTTACTTTCTCTACTTTCTACTAATTGGAAATATGAATAAATACTATAATGTTATAAATATACTAATACAACACTATCACTATTGTGATATAAAATTATTCATACTGTATGTTTGGTCATACCAAACTAATAATTATTTAATTTTTTTTTTTTTTTTTTTTTTTTTACATTTAAGACATTATTTAGTCATGCATCTGTTTTTTTCTCAAGAAGACCACCCTGAAATCCCCCAAATATAGGCCATTCCATGCTTTACTATTTTTATAGGAACATTTGGTTATATTTATGTGTGTTTGTAGGTGTGCGTCAGATTTAAACAACTTTACAGTGACATTTGTTCCTCATAAAGACCGCAAAACCAGATACACACACTTTTACTCGCATCTTAGTGTCAATAATCACACTGTCAGAGTAAAAACTTAAACTTGAATCAAAATGCTCTTCATGTTCTGTAGGTTCTTGATCCGTCCGGATCCACTGGCTCATGTACCCGAAGCGCCCCCTGTACAAACCCGACGGTGCCGGTCCACGACTGACACACCAGAACTCAACAAGATTTAACCGGTCAGAACTACATCATACGCCAAAAGCCATGATAGAACTGGACTATAAAGAGCTGACGGCACTTTAAACGTTTTTCACTCATATAAGCTCTTGCTCTTAGATTCATCAGTGATATTATGGTCTTAACACTGCATATAATACAAATAGCTTTGTGAAGTATTGTGCAGTGAAGTCAAAGTTCATGTTCCGTCAGAGAAAGAGGGTTACAGTTGAGGTCAGAAGTTTACATACACCTTGCAGAATCTACAAAATGTTATAATTATTTTAGCAAAAAAAAAAGGGGGTCATACAAAATGCATGTTATTTTTTATTTAGTACTGACCTGAATAAGATATTTCACTTAACAAATGTTTACATATAGTCCACAAGAGAAAATAATAGTTGAATTTATAAAAATGACTCTATTCATTAGTTTAACTGTGTGTTTGTTAAGTAATAGTTGTTCATGAGACCCTTGTTTGTCCTGAACAGTTAAACTGCCTGCTGTTCTTCAGAAAAATCTTCCAGGTCCCACAAATTCTTTGTTTTTTCAGCATTTTTGTGTATTTGAACCCTTTTCAACAATCACTGTATGATTTTGAGATCAATCATTTCACACTGAGGACAACTGAGAGACTCATATACGACTATTACAGAAGATTCAAACTTCTTTGAATTTGAAGATCAGGGTGAATTTAACTTGTTAAATTGTCTTCTAAAAAACATGTAAGTATCTTCTGTAGCTTCTGAAGGGCAGTACTAAGTGAAAAAAATATGATATTTAGGCAATAAAAAGACAAATGTACACGTCTATATCTGTTCAAAAGTTTTCACACCCCTCGCTCTTAATGTATTGTGAGCGTTTGAACCTTCTGTAATAGTTGCATAAGAGTCCCTCAGTTGTCCTCAGTGTGAAAATATGGATCTCAAAATCATACAGTCATTGTTGGAAAGGGTTCAAATGCACAAAAATGCTGGAAAACCAAAGAATTTGTGGAATATGAAGGATTTTTCTGAAGAACAGCAGGTAGTTTAACTGTTCAGGATAAACAAGGAGCTCATGAACAACTATCACTAAACAAAAATGTGGGATGTGAACTTTTAAACAGGGTCATTTTTATAACTATTGTCTTCTTTTGTAGTCTATATGTAAGTGTCTTTTATGTGAAATATCTTATTAAAATTAACATGCATTTTGTATGATCCCTCTTATTTGGGTAAAATAATTAACATTTTGCAGATTTTGCAAGGTGTGTATGTAAACTTTTGGCATCAAGTGTATTTATCCAGCACAGTAACAAACGCACAGATCAGACACTAGAGGGCGATAATGTCAGCATATAAACTGATTGCAGTCATGCAGTTAACTTAGTTAGATGGAAAGTCAGGTTTTTGCTGTTGTAATTCAGACGTGCATTTCTCATTATGTTTTCACGTTTGTTTATTGCCTTACAGTGTTTTGCATTAGGAAAAATCACAAACAGAATTCTGTACAGCAGCCAAAAAAGTATTTAAAAATGTCATTGCATTAGACTAAATATCAAACCAAGTAGCATTTGTTTTGAAGGAAGACGCACCAGTTGATTCAAAGACAGAATGACTTAAAGGAGTAGTGCACCTTAAAATGAAAATTTGCTGACAGTGTGCTCACCCTCAGGCCATCAAATGATGTAGATGAATTTGTTTCTTCATCAGATTTGGAGAAATGTAGCATTACATCACTTGCTCACCAGTGGATCCTCTGGAGTGAAGGGGTGCCGTCAGAATGAGAGTCCAAACATCTGATAAAAACATCACAATAATCCACAAGTAATCCACACCACATAAGTCCACTAATTAACATCTTGTGAAGCAAAAACTGTTTGTAAGAAACAAATCCATCATTAAGGAGTTTTAACTTTAAACAGCCGCTTCTGGCTAAATGATGCCTATCCATAATATTGGATTCTCCAGTAAAAAAGTAATCTGATCTATATCAGGAAAGAAATCTGCACAGTTCAAGCACCGTTTACAAGTGAAAAACAGTCCTAAGCAGCTTTAAACAAATATGTGGGTGGATTTTGATGTGACTTACTGCAGGGAGCGTAATTATAGATTATGGACTCATGTTTTGACCAGAAGCGATGCTTTAAAGTTAAAACGCCTTAATGATGGATTTGTTTCTTACACACACACACAGCTTTTGCCTTCACATGATGTTAATTGATGGATTGAAGTGCTGTGGATTACTTGTGGATTGTTGGGATGTTTTTATCAGCAGTTTGGACTCTCATTCTGACGGCACCCATTCACTGCAGGGCACCCATTGGCGAGCAAGTGATGCTGCATTTCTCCAAATCTAATGAAGAAACAAGCTCATCTACGTTTTGGATGGCCTGAGGAAGTACGTTTTCCTTTATGGGTGAAATATTCCTTTTAGAGTCCTTTTTTTGGGGTCACTGTATTGCATATTACCTCCATTCTAGTCATTATTATTATTATTGCTGTGCACATTTGGCTAGTTTTCAATTAGACTAAGTTACATACCAGTAATAATGAAATGTGCAACGTGTTGATATTGTAATTATAATGTACAATGTATTTACATAGAGCGTAATTTGTACGTCAGATATTTTTGTGATTTTTGTGCCTTTTGGAATTAAAGTGTTTAATGCATATGTTTTTTTGTTTTAGGTTGTGTGTGTGAGAGAGAACGTTTAATAATGCTGTGAGGTGTGTCCATTTGGAAGTACAACTCATGATCATGTGAGAGTGGGAATAAGAGCGTGCCAGCAGTGTGGGGTACAAACACACACACACACACACACACACACACACACACTGCTTAGAGAAGCAGTTTCGGTCGACAGGTCTGAGCAAGAGGGCGAGACTGGGAGGCGTGTGAACGGCAAGGTGTGTATGAGGAAAAATTCATGGAAAAGTGTGTGTGCTTGTTTTTTTAAGAGTGATGAATTATTGGATTTAAGAGGGAACATTTTTAACATACTGCTCTCTCTCTCTCTCTCTCTCGCTTTCTAACTCTATGATATATGGGTGATTCTTCAGTTAGGGTAAATTTTCAGACCCCTAGTGTGAGTAAAAAAATAAAAATAAATAAAAAATAATATATATATACACACACACAAAAATTTAATAATATATGGATATTTAATATATAAATTAACATATAAATATATACAATTAAGTAAATGAAGATATATATATATATTAGGGTTGTCAAAGGATTAATCGTGATTAATCGCATCAAAAATAAAAGTTTATGTTTGCATACTATATGTGTGTTTACTTTGTATATTTATTTTGTACATATAAATACACACACATGCATGTATATATTAAAACTAAATATTTATATGTATATATATTTATACCTGTATACAATGTAGATTCTAAATAAAAATAAATATTTTAGATATAAACCTAAAATATTTTTCCTTTATTTTCTTTATTTATTTCTTTATTTCTTTTATGTTCTAATTTATATTTAGTTTTTGTACAATATAGTTTTATAAAAAATGAAATACACATTTAAGTTAAATTCATTCTCATTTTTTTGTATAATTTTTGTGTAAAATTTAAATTAAAATATATAATAGTAATTTAATAAAAAATATAAAAATATTATATATATATATATATATATATATATGTGTGTGTGTGTGTGTGTGTAAATTAAAATATATAAAAACATATATCTAAAAACTATATCTATCTATCTATCATCTATCTATCTATCTATCTATCTATCTATCTATCTATCTATCTATCTATCTATCTATCTATCTATCTATCCCAATTAATATATCAATGAATATATAAATATCTAAAATAAAATAAATGAATATAAATATTCATTTATTTTTGTTTTGATTTATATTCAGTTTTTGTACAGTGTAGTTCTATAAAAAATTAAATACAAATTTAAGTTGAATTCATTTTCATTTCACAAAAGTAATTTTTTGTAACTTTTGTAATTTTTGTGTACAATTTAAATATATAAATCTCTCTTTATATATACACGTACAGACACAATTTACTTACATGTTTAATTTTTGCTTATTAATTATACATTTAAATATGTGTACAAAAAATATATATGTATAATAACATTTTTATATTTTGTTTTTGTACAATGTAGTTCTATAGTTCTATAAATAAATGAAATACATTTTGAAGTTGAATTATATATATATATATATATATATATATATATTTAAATATATAAACCTTTCTCTTTCTCTCTTTCTCTCTCTCTCTCTCTGTATATATATATATATATATATATATATATATACAGAAACAATTTACTTATATATTTTTCTTATTAATTCTAAATTTAAATGTATATTAATATAATAATCTAAATATTTGGTTATGATGAAAATTTATTCAACTTAAATCAGTATTTTACTGATTAACATGTGTTTAAATTAAATTATTTGCTTTTTTTTTCATCAGTATTTGAGATTTTATTTCAGAAAAGTAAATCCTGTATTTGAACTCCATGGTTACAGTTATAACAGGTCATAGGAACAATTTAATAACAAATGTATTTCACAAATCATGACTTAGTTTCTACTTTCCAAATGGAGGCAAATCAAGGTGCGTTTAATATAAACATTGTTTTTGTTTAGAAGAGCAAATCTTCCCAGCAAATGGTGCAGAAAAAGATCTCCTTAAGCTACGAACAATTCCATAAAACCTTAATTCCCTAATTAGACAACAAACAGTGATTAATGAGCCAGACACAAAACGGTGTCAGATGAGCAGAGAGGAGCGGTTCGTGTCACGTTTTATTGTTCTTCTGTGAGAAGCTCTCCGATGCTAATCTCTTCATCCTGTGGAGGTGTTTTGTGATCGTAGCATGTCATTAGCTGGAGTGTGACGGCCTCAGGCCCAAACCTGCACCCGTTGTGAGAGATCACCTGAGGCTGTGGTCTTTAGCATCGCCGTTCACGCCCACAAACACACCCGCTGCATTTATCAGTGCCGTTTCACACGGCCTGACATACTGCACTCATGCAATGCAGACATGTGTGCACATGTGTGTGAAAACACACATGGACGTGTATGAGAAGGATGCGCACATGAACAGGGACAGTGTAGGACTGTAGTGTGTGTGTGTGTGTGTGTGTAATAGAAAGAGGGTGGACAGACGTCACATCTGTCACAGTGTCTCATGGGACGTTAGACCATGAGAACCAACTTCTCTCCAACACACACACACACACACACACACACACACACACACTCACACACACACAAACTCCTCCTTCAAAGAGCAAAAGGTCAGTGTCACTGCCTAAATTTTGGCCTCAAACACAAACACACACACACACACACACACACACACACACACACACACACACACACACACACACACACAAACACACACACACACACACACACACACACACACACACACACACACACAGCATTTAGATATACTATTGAAGTCAAAAGTTTACATACACTTTGCACAAAATGCCACAAGAGAAAATAAGTGAAGTTCAAAAGCAAGCATGTGCTTGTTTGTCCTGAACAGTTAAACTGCCCGCTGTTCTTCAGAAAAATCCTTCATGTTCTAATAAATTCTTTGGTTTACCAGCATTTTTATGTATTGAACCCTTTCCAGCAATGACGGTATGATTTTGAGATCCATCTTTTCACACTGAGGACAACTGAGGGACTCATATGCAACTATT
Organism: Cirrhinus molitorella; assembly: GCA_033026305.1. Classification (NCBI taxonomy): domain Eukaryota; kingdom Metazoa; phylum Chordata; class Actinopteri; order Cypriniformes; family Cyprinidae; genus Cirrhinus; species Cirrhinus molitorella. The sequence continues at coordinate 4,701,667 of CM065138.1, read as the reverse complement.
ACAGAAGATTCAAATGCTCACTGATGCTCCAGAAGGAAATTCGATGCATTAGGAGCCGGGGGGTGAAAATATCTTTTTTTTTTTCATTTAGTACTGCCCTTCAAGCACCGTTACGGAACATACATAAATGTTTCCCAGAAGACAAAATAAGTTAAATTTACCCAGATCTTCAAATTCAAGAAGTTTTCACTCCACTGCTCTTAATGCATCGTGTTTCCTTCTGGAGCATCAGTGTGCATTTGAATCTTCTGTAATAGTTGCATATGAGTCTCTCAGTTGTCCTCAGTGTGAAAAGATGGATCTCAAAATCATACAGTCATTGTTGGAAAGGGTTCAAATACGCAAAAATGCTGAAAAACCAAAGAATTTGTGGGACCTGAAGGATTTTTCTGAAGAACAGTGGTTAGTTTAACTGTTCAGGACAAACAAGGGACTTGTAAACAACTATCACTAGACCAGAAAAAAAAACAAAAAACAGCTGTGGATTATTCAGGTAACAACACAGTATTAAGAATCAAGCGCATGTAAACTTTTTACAAATTCAGCTGTTATTTTTTCTTGTGGACTAAACATCTTTTATGTGAAATATCTTATTCAGGTCATTACTAAATAAAAAATCCCTCTTATTTTGGTCAAATAATTATCATTTAGCAGATTCTGCAAGATTTTACTTTTACTGTATGTGTGTTATACTTGATTCTGATTGGTCAATGCCGACATTCGGCAGCCAAACATTATTAATGACGTCTAAACTGACCCGGCAACTGATTAACTGCTAGTTTTAAGTCTCTTTTCCACAAAATATGAAGCAACTCAACTGTTTTCAACATTGATAATAATCATAAATGTTTTTTGAGCAGCAAATTAACATATTAGAATGATTTCTGAAGCATCATGTGACGCTAAAGACTAGAGTAATGATGCTGCAAATTCGGATTTCATCAGAGGAAATAAATTACATCTTAACATATATTCACATAGAAAACAGCTATTTTCAATCAAAATAATATTTTACAATTTTACTGATTGTACTGTATTTTTAATCAAATAAATGCAGCCTTGGTGAGCAGAAGAGACTTCTACTTAATCTTTAAGTATGCATCAATGAGTCAAATCCATGTTAATGTAGTTTATTTGAAATTCTTGTGAAGTGGTTGAATTTCTTGCTTCTCAACTTGAGTGTGTGTGGGGTCGTGTTTCCCGTCTTTTTGGATCAGGATTCCAGTGAGGGTCTAACAGGGTGTGTGTGTTGTAGTGTCAGGTTCAGAGGACTGTCAGCTCGCACGGCCTTTAACCATTAAACACATTAGCATTTAACGTGGTTAGCATTTCACTACAGCAGCTGTCTGCTACAAGTGGCCCTAAAGCAGGTCACACACTCTAGCATATAAATACACACATAAACAAATCACACACACATGCAAGAATAAATTTATCCAGGCAGACAGCAACACACATTTGTTCACATAAACCTATTTATTTCACCCCCATTTTTATGTAGTTTGGTTTTGATTTTTTAAGTGCGTAGAATGGTCACGGATCAACGATCTCCATGTAAAACTGAAAGTCGTAGGGACTTGAATCTTGGAGGGATGATAGTACTCACACTGCCTACAACATGACCAATGCTCGCCCCAGTTGCCCTGACGGGGGCGCTACAGCGAACAAAAGTATAAAAAATTATCAAAAAAAGGGATGCCAAAATGTTCGAAAAGGGCACTGCCACTTTTAGTAAAACGCTTATAACGACAGCTTCCAGACAACTTTGCCTCTAGAACCACTGCTGTCAAATGATTGAGAAGATGCAAAAAAACCTACTTTTGCAAACTAGACCTAGGTTTTTCGCTCAGTCTGGAAACAAAAACACTGCAGTACAATTCTCTGGACTATCTAGGTCAATAATTATCAAAAAAAATGTTGGGGTTTACCCTTTGGAAAGCTATAACGGGGTTGTTTAGAAAAGGGGCCTGTCCAAATTTAAGGAAAACTCAAAACTTAACAAAACCTGGTGAACACATGAGACAGGTGATTCTAAACAAGCATGCAATGTTTTAAGGAGATCGGACCACAGCTGATGCTATAACAGTTAAAAAGGACTCAAAAACACTATATTTCTATGTTAAATGACCTGTATTTGCCAAAAAAGCTTTTTTAATCATTGATTAAGGTGTGTACAGCCTTGCTAAATAACATGTAATGTCTTTTTCCTTATATGCTTAAATGCCTTAAACGCTTGAACCCCGGTAATCGCTGCTTGCAGCTATATTTAGGGGTTCAAGCGTGAGTGAAATTTTCGAGGTATTTTGCATTTTTTTTAAAAACTTACTTTGGGTACTAGTCCTATGTTTTGCACCCAATCTGAACAAAACCAGTGCAGAAAGATGCTCTGAAGAGTAAATACCAATAGTCATAAAAAAAAGTGTAACTTTCGACTCGTCGCAAAAGGACGCCAGAATGGTTGAAAGGGGCAGGGCCACTCTTAGGAAAATGCCTATAACTCTTGAATGGAATGAGATATCCTCACCGAACTCAAAACACTTACATAAGAGCTCAATCTGAGGGTACAGGGAAAAAAATGTGGAGCTTGGCCACTTGGTGGCTCTATTAGAGGGAAAAAAAACATAAATGGCTACAACTGTGCAACAGTTTGTTCTTTCAACATGAAAATTGTTGTCAAAAGTGCCACAAATGTCTATATGGACATTTGCATGTCTTAAATACATTGGCAGATGAAATTTGAGCACTTGTTAGACAAGGTTAACGGAGGCCGATTGAAATGAAACTTGGTGGGCCTGCTTGACTCATACCCCTAAAGGTCTGAGAGAAATTGAAAAGAAGTTGGCCAGTGAGGGGCGCATTTTTCAAGAGCGTAAACAATTGTACGTCACACGTTTTTTCACACATATGCATGATATTCGTATCATATGATAGAACCGGACATGTTTGCCTCTAGAACCACTGCTGTCTTTCAAATCATTTGTTAAATGATTGAGAAGATGCAAAAAAATCTACTTTTGCAAACTAGTCCTAGGTTTTTTGCTCACCCTGGAAAAAAAAAACACTGCAGTACAATTCTCTGGACACTCTAAACCAATAATTATCAAAAAATGTTGGGATTTACCCTTTGGGAAGCTATAAGGGGCCTGTCCAAATTTGCCCAAAACCCTATGAAGCCTAAAGGAAAACTTAATACTTCACGAAACCTGGTGAGCACATGCGACAGATGATTCTAAACAAACATGCAAAGTTTTAAGGAGATCAAACCACAGCTGACACTATACCAATTCAAAAGGACTCAAACACACTGTATTTCTAAATTAAATGACCTGTATTTGCTTTTTTAATAATTGATTTAGGTGAGTACGGCCTTGCTAAATATGTAATGTCTTTTCCTTAAATGCTTTAATGCCTTAAAGCGCTTGAACCCTGGATTTGTTTATGTTTTTGAAAGAAGTCTCTTCTGCTCACCAAGGCTGTATTTATTTGTTTAAAAATACGGTAAAATTTGTAAAATTGTGAAATATTATTACATTTTAAAATAGCTGTTTTCTATTTTAATATATAGTAAAATGTAATTTATTCCTGTGATCAAAGCTGCATTTTCAGCGTCATTACTGCAGACTTCAGTCACATGATCCCTCAGAAATCATTCTAATATGCTGATTTGGTGCTCAAAAAACATTTTCTAACAGCTGTGCTGCTTCATGTTTTTGTGGAAACTTTTTCAGAATTAGAAAGTTAAAAAAACAGCATTTATTTGAAATATAAACCTTTTGTAACATTATAAATGTCTTTACTGTCACTTTTAATCAGTTTAATGCAACCTTGTTGAATAGTGTATATATAATATTTTAGTATTTAAAAGTAAAAAATGCTCATTTATGGCGGTGCATGCAAGAATAAATGTTACCGACAAGCATCAACACACACTTGCCTGAAGCATCGACTTAGAAAATGATACATAAACATACACTTGTGTAGTGAAATCATCTCATTGATGGTCTCAAAGTGAAATGTTATATGATAGACACACTCCTGGCAGAGACCCACATCCGCTTGGAGCACGAGAAAGAGACATTAAGAAAGAGAGAGTAACCATAGATGCCAGGGGATCGAGCGAGAGAGAGGTCAAGGAGACGAGAGCGAGAGACATGCGGTCTGCTATGAGCAGAATGCTGTGAGATATTTTGGAGGACGCTGAGCGCAGGAGTTCGTCTCAAGGACACTGTCTAAATGGTGACCGGCTTCAATCCTTCGACAAGAGCATGGACAGAGATGGCTTACGACAAATGCTCTACAACGTCCACAAGACGCTGGCAGGAGCAGCGAACACGCGCTCGTTAAGTCAACGAAAGCCCTGTGAGTGTGTAAGGAGTCTGTTTTTGGAAAGTGAGAGGACCGAACCCAGGGCGAGGTCTGGACAGTTGTCGGAGACTTAGAGAAAATGATACAGCGAACAGCTGAGACACAAACCCTCACTGACACACATACATAACGCCGAGAGACAAACATACCAGATGAGAAGAGAACAGGAGAAGAGAAGCAACAAGATAAGAATAAACAAAATAAGAACTACAGCCAAAAAAAATACAGATGAGATGAGATGCAGCGAGAACAGATTGTTAGACTTAGAACTGAACATGAGATGAGAGATGAAAGAAGAGACAGAAAAAGTGAGACAGTGAGAAGCAAATCAGATGGGATGAAAAACAAAAGTTTTATTTTATATATCTATATATAAAGCAGCATGAGCAGAACAGATTGTTTTCAAATGAATCCAACGGATCCTCTGCAGCGAATGGGTGCCATCAGAATGAGAGTCCAAACAGTTGAAAAAAAGTATGTTTGTGTGTGTGTATATATATATATATATCTCAAATAATAAAGTAAGTTCAACTGAAATGTGTTTATTTTTTTTTCTGCTTATTTATTTTTTCAGAAACTGCACTGAAAAAAAAAATTGTTTCAACTTAAAAAAGTAAGTGTTTGTGCTGCTTTAAAATTTAAAAGTTTACTCAACTCAAATATCTACGTTTTCATGTAGTACAACTTAACATTTCATGTTGACTAACTTAAAATTTTAAAGCGGCACGAAGACTAAGTTGAAAACTTTTTTTTTTAAGTTGTTTTTTTGTGTGGTCAGTATAAAAAAATCATTTAAAAATTATTAAACTTATTTACATTACAGCTGAACATATACTGTATATTCTCAAATAATGAAGTAAATTCATTTTTAATTAATTAATTAATTTATTTCATTTAAGAAAAACTAAAATCATTATATCATGATTTTAAATCATCATTTTAAAATTATTAAATAAACTTATTTTTTATTTTCTGATAGTTTTGAAAAAATAAAAATGAATGAATGAATAAATAACATTTATTTAATTATTTTCTTCACCAACAAGTTAACTTAATCATTTTAAATCAGTATTATTTTTCCTTGTTTTTATTTAAATTGTTTATTTATTTTGTCAAAATAACTAAATATTAAACATTGACTAAATGATACATTCACTTACAAATTAAAATGGCGTAAAATTAAAGTCTTTTGCATTTTGTACAAGAATAAAAGAATAAAATGTGACCCTGGGTCACAAAACCAGTCATAAGTCGTGCATAAGTTTTATGCTCCAGGGTCACAAATAATAAAGTTTTCAAAGATTAAAAAATGTTTTCAGAGAATTTTCAGTCAAGTTGATTAAAATTTGTTTATCAATGTACATGCAGTATCTTAACTTTCCTACTTTCCCAAATCGCCAACTTTGCTGCACCCAACAGTATTTCTACAGTTAAACAGTCGTCTTTCTTGAAACTCTGCTCATAAAAGTGTATTCAGAGACAAGAGAAGACCAGACCAGACTAGACCTGAAGAGATGTGAATCTTTTTGACACTGAAATGATTCACAGATCTGCCAGATGTTGTTCTTGGCGTTTCAGTGGAGATAAACAGCAGCGCTGAAGCTACTGAAATCCGAGATCTTTATATACACACACAAATACACATAAATGCACACGTTCTCCTGTCTGACGAGATTATCTGATGATTTCAGCCCTGATAAACACGCATGCGCACGCACTTAAAATAACAACACCAAAATGTATCTGTATTTTTAAGGTTGTGTCTTTACTTCAGTGTATCTTTAGTTTGTTAACTTGCGTTTTTAAAGGAATAGTTCACCCAAAATGAAAATTTGCCAAACATTTATTCACCCTCAGGCCATCCATGATGTAGAGTTTGTTTCTTCATTAAATTAGTAGAAATGTAGTATTACTTTACCTGCTCACTAACGGAACCTTTGCAGTGAATGGGTGCCGTCAGGATGAGAATCCAAACAGCTGATAAAAACATCACAATGAACCAAAGTAACAAATCCATCAAGAACTTTTAACTTGAGACTGCTGTTTTCAAGTCCTCTATACAAAATATTGCTTTCTTGTGTGAATCAGGTGAGAAATATGCAGAGATCAAGCGCCGTTTACAAGCCAAAACAGTTCTGAAGAAAATATGTGGGTGGATTTTTCACTGGAAGAAGCGGTATTATGGATTATGGCCAGAAACAACCAATAAAATGTCTTAATGATGAATTTGTTTCTTATAAACACAGCTTTTTGCTTTGTAAGATATTAATTGATGGATTGGAGTGATGTGGATTATTGTGATGTTTTTATCAGCTGTTTGGACTCTCATTCTGACGGCACCCATTCACTGCAGAGGATCCATTGCTGAGCAAGTGATGCTGCATTTTTCTAAATCTAAAAACAGATTATTTCAATTTTATTTCTTTATTTATATTCCGCTTATGTGCAAGTCAGTGAAAAACAGATCATTTCAAAAATGATTACATTTATTAATTTTTTTTCTGCTTACATGTATAAAAATGATCAGTAGAAAAACAGATTGTTTCAAACTTATTTATTTATTTATTTTCTGCTTATTTGCAAAAAAAAAAAAAACAGATCACTTCAAAATTATTACATTTATTTATGTACTTGTTTATTTATTTTCTAAAAACATGTAAGAAAATGATCAGTAGAAAACTGATTATTTTAAAATTCTAAAATTAATGAATTAATTTTTTTATTTTTTTTTATTTTGTGATAATATGCAAGAAAATGATCAGTAGAAAAACAGGTAATTTTAGAATTATAACATTTATATGTTTATTTATTTATTTATTTATTTATTTTGTGATAACATGCAAGAAAACAATCAGTAGAAAAACAGATTATTTCAATTTTTTTATTTATTTATATTCCACTTATGTGCAAGTCAGTTTCAAATTTCAAAATGATTACATGTATTTATTTATTTTCTGTTTATATGCAAATCAGTGAAAAAATGATTTAATAAATTACATTTATTTATTTGTTTGTTTATTTTCTGCTTACATGTAAGAAAATGATCAGTGGAAAAACATATTGTTTCAAATGTATTTATTTATTTACTTTCTGCTTATTTGCAAGTCAGTGAAAAACAGATCACTTTAAAATTATTACATTTATGTACTTGTTTATTTGTTTTGTGATAACATGCAAGAAAATGGTCAGTAGAAAAACAGGTCATTTTAAAATTATAACATTTATTTGTTTATTTATTTATTTTCTGATAACGTGCAAGAAAATGATCAGTAGAAAAACTGATTATTTTAGGATTATAAAATTTATTTATTTATTTATTTTGTGATAACATGCAAGAGAATGGTCAGTAGAAAAACAGGTCATTTTAAAATTATAACATTTATTTATTTATTTTCTGATAACATGTAAGAAAATGGTCAGTAAAAAAACGATCATTTTAAAATCATGAAATTATTTATTTATTATATCTAAGAAAATAGTCAGTGGAAAAACAGATCATTTTAAATTTATAAAATGTATTTATTTATTTATTAAATGTAAGAAAAATGGTAAGTAGAAAAACATTATTTCAATTGTATTTATTTATTTTATTCTGCTTATATGCAAGTCAGTGAAAAGCGCATACTTTCAAAAGTATTACATTTATTTATTTATTTATTTTCTGCTTACATGTAAGACAATGGTCAGTAGAAAAACACAGATCATTAATTAGGTCAATTATTAAGCGCGTAATAATTACACAAAATGTAAGAAAATTGTGTAATTTAAAACAAGGAAGCTTCCTGTGAAAAATCATTACAACCCTCTCTCTCTCTCTCTCTCTCTCTCTCTCTCGTTTTTTTCCTTCAACAGCAAGTTAACTTTTCAACCGTTATCATTTTATATCAATACTTTTCATAGTTTTCACTTTGAAGTTTTGAAGAAACTACATCTACATCTTGGATGGCCTGAGGGTGAGATTATACTCTTAACAAATGATTTTTGGGTGAACTGTTCAAAGAAAGTGAAGTCAATTGAGGTCATTATGCATCATTCTACTCTTCATGATTGCATTGAAAGACTATAAACACGTTCAGGATGCCAGCAGCCCATTTTACACTGCGTCAGATCTCTCTTCTGTCTGTTCTGTGTGAATTGCTCTCGTTTCCTGCCATGAAGTTTGAAGCGTCTCCTTTCTCACCAGCCCACATTATGTGTGTGTGTGTGTGTAGTCTCTCCCAAATCCTGATGTTCTGTCACTATGTGTGTGTTTACACACACGCACAGGGCCGTAGGGTAAAGAGTACAGGCATGCTCAACTCAGATTTGAGATTTCTCCAATGGGGGTTGTGTCTGTCATCAGCTTTAGAAATGCAAATAAAGCTTTATTATTCAAACTCTGGCAGGGGGAGGGATGGCACAGATGCATCGGGGCGGCATGCGAGGACTCGTTCGCAGCGTGTATGTGTGAGATTCGTCAGGTGATTACAGTGCTTCGCTCATTCAGGAGCTTGTAGGTGACAGACGCCGTTTAAACTGAGCTGCTCTTTGATCATGCAACTTAACCCTGACCAGTGGAGTTATTCTGGTCAGCTAGGCTTGTTTTTCTTTTGGTAGGTTGCGTTTGATGGGATGCAAAACATCTCAAGTCTGACAAACGCAACAAGTTGGTCTGGATAACTCACAATCTGCATAGACAACAAGTTGTCAACTTTTAAACTGCATCATATTCATGATTTGAAATCAGTATTTTGACACAAGCAACTGATTTCCTGTTCGATTCTTTTGGAGAAAAGTCTCTTTTTCTCAAATAGATTCAACTTCTTCAACAAACAGATAATTGCAAAATTATTAAACTTATTTATTTATTTATTTATTTTCTGCTTATATGTAAGAAAGCGGTTAGTAGAGAAACTTAGATCATTTTAAAATTATTAAACTTATTTATTTATTTATTGCTTATATGTAAGAAAATAGTCAGTAGAAAAAAAACATTTTAAAATCATTTAACTTTTAATTTATTTATTTATTTATCTTTATGCTTATATGCAAGACGTGTCAATGAAAAACAGAGCATTTTAAAATAATTACATTTATGTATTTGTTTACTGCTTATATGTAAGAAAATAAAATCTAAAACAGATAAGTTTAAAATTATTTATTTCTTTTCTGCTTATATGTAAGACAATGGTCAGTAGAAAAAAACATTTCAAAATCATTTAACTATTATGTATGTATGTATGTATTTATTTATTTTTCTGCTTATATGTAAGAAAATGGTTAGATCATTTTAAAATTATTAAACATATTTATTTGTTTATTTATTGTTTATATGAAAATAAAATCAAAAACAGATCAGGTAAAAAAATATTTATTTATTTATTTTTCTGCTTATATGTAAGAAAATGGTTAGTAGAAAAACAGATAATTTTAAAATTATTAAACATTTATTCATTTAATTATTTATTTATTGCTTATATGTAAGAAAATTATCAGTAGAAAAAAACATTTAAAAATCACTTAACTCTAATGTATTTATTTTTCTACTTATATGTAAGAAAATGGTTAGAAGAAAAACAGATCATTTTAAAATGATTAAACATATTTATTTATTTATTGCTTATATGTAAGAACGTTGTCAATGAAAAACAGAGCATTTTAAAATGATTAAATTTACGTATTTATTTACTGCTTATATGTAAGAAAATAAAAGCAAAAACAGATTTATTTATTTATTTATTTATTTTCTGCTTATATGTAAGAAAATGGTTAGTAGATCATTTTAAAATTATTAAACTTATTTATTTATTTATTGCTTATATGTAAGAAAATGGTCAGTAGAAAAAAAACCCATTTCAAAATCATTTAACTATTATGTATTTTTTTTTTGCTTATGTGTAAGAAAATGGTTAGTAGGAAAAACATAGATACATTTAAAATTATTAAACTTATTTATTTATTTACTTATTAATTTTCTGCTTATAAACATGGAAAGTGGTCAGTAGAAAAGATATTTTTTATTGCTTATATGTAAGAAAATGTTTAGTAGAAACACAGATCATTTCATCAGTTTTATTTATTTATTTATTTTTTTAAATAACTCAATATTAAACATTGACTAAACGATACATTCAATTATGAATTAAAACAGCATAAAATTAAACTCCTGCATTTTGCACAAGAATAAAAGATGTATGTTTTCAAAGCATACATCTTGAATTAGGTTATATTTCTTGCCCTTTTGGCAGATAGTTTTTCCTTGTTTGAAGCTTAAACTTCAAGCTTTATGCTTAAACAAAGAGGGGGAATTTTTTTGTTTAGTAAGTATATGTTTAGACATTTGTCCTGTAAGCAAGACGAAATGCTGATAAGGAAACATGCAAGATCTGCATGTAAACACTTAATGCACAAAAACCTCATGCATAAAAAAACCCTCAAGCCCTCTGTCCCTGTGAAAAGTGTGTTCAAAAGGGAAGGAAGGGAGTTTTAGGAACAGAGGAAAAAGGAAGCGCCACTATTCTCAAATCAAAGTAGCCAAAGTGCATGAGACTTTTCAAACCTTAACCTTTCTGCAAATACTTGCAGATTTGTATTTAAGAATCAAAATGAAACCACTATGGCATGACTAGACGTTATTTGTCTCTTTAGCTCATCAACTGATTTCTAAGATTCCGTTACAGTGCTGGCACACACTCTGTCTTTCACCCTCTCATTCAACTCTTTCTGTTTTTTATGCCCTGCGGTTGTGGATTCCACAACGAGACGGTTCCCACGGGCCGACACACACAGACATGCACACATTTCGTGCGTGCTGTCAAACATGATGTGTCATTACTATAACTCCTGAGGCGTTGAAACCACGCGCTTTCTTGCCAAAATACGAGAAACACAAACAAAACTTGTACGTTAGCAAAAACAATATTTGAAAGACAGAATATTGCATTCACTTAGATCACAAATCGAAACATTAAAAGAGAAATGAAAGCAATCAAAGCTCGAGTTCAGTGCAGTTATAGGTCACAGAAAGGGAAATTCCTCTGACAATGTTGATCTTTAGCAGTTATTGATCATTTCTGAGATGACTATTGAAGTGCCCAAGTGACTTTTAAAGAGAGAAAAAAAACAGACTATGACTAAGCTACAGTGTGGACATTACAAAAAAGTACTGTGGTGGTGCCATAGAACAGTAATTGTATCTGAGATATGACAAAACCATGATATTTGAATTTGGTAAAAAAAAAAAAAAATTAATATGGTAATGATGTAGCGCTTTTCCAAAGCATTTAATGGCACTACATGCTTGAAATGTTCACATACAAAGTACTCTCATACTAAATATGTAAAAAAAAAAGTTTTCACATTTGACTGAATGTGTTATTTGGGGTTTCTTAATCATTTGTAAAATTGACCAGCAATTATTGAGTAGTTTATGTTTAATATTTACAATATGTATGTTTTGTGTGTATGTATATATATATATATATATATATATGTATACAAACAGAAACATTAATAATAAATATAAAATAAATAAATATTAGGCTATTTCATATATTATTATATATTATGTTTCAAAGTAACTACAACTAATATATATATATTATATTATATTTATATATTGTATACATTCTATATATATATATATATATATATATATATTATAGTTTTCTGTGTGTATATAAAATAAGCAATTTTATATAAATGTAAAATGTATGTAAAATATGTATGTAAAAAAATACTGTTTTTTTTATATAAATTTTTCACATTTTTTTATATAAAAAATTATTTTTTTTTTATATAAATATGTAAAATTTACAAAAAAAAAAAAAAAAAATATATATATATATAAAATATTTATGGTATGTTTTGTGTATGTATATAAATGTATATAAAAGTATATAATTGTATATAAATATAAAAATAAATAAATATTTACACACACACACACACACACACACACACACACACACACACACACACACAATTGCTCACATTTTTATACACACAAAACTAACTATAATATATAATATATATATAATACTTTATGGTATGTTTTGTGTATGTATAAAAATGTATATAATTTTTATATAAATATAAAAAACATTAAATAAATAAATATTATATTTATTGTATATAATAAAATACTATACATATTTGTGTGTGTGTGTGTATAAATGTATATAATTGTATATATATATATATATATATATATATATATATATAAAAATAAATAACTAAATATATATATATATATATATAATATGTATATAATTGTATATAAATATATAAAATATGTATTTTCTGTTACAGTTTTAACTATATATATATATATAGTTTTGTGTGTATATAATTGTATATAAATATAAAATAAAAAATATTATATATATATATATAGTTTTAACTACAACTAATACCTGTATATTATATATTATAAATCTCCTGTGTTTGTAAGTATGCATATATTAAATACCTAATGTAGGCTATATAAGCAATTTTTACTTGTTTGAAGCATAAACCTCAAGCTTTATTTTATGCATACAAAAAAAGGTAAAAAAAAAAAAAAAAAAGTACTTCTAATAGGCCTATATAGTAAGTCAAAACATACAAAATGTATTAGCTAAATATTCAAAACAAACATGGTACAATGTCAGAAAAACAGCATCAGTTTACCATTGCACATGCCCAGACATCCATGGCATTACCATGGGACTTTTCCCGTTGGTTAAAGGCTACAAAAACTTTTCCCTCCTTTAGAATTTAGGGACAAAAGACGCACACTTTCATCACTGGGTCTTGATTTGTAAATCTGGCCTCCCCCCCGTTTGCTACGGGTCCGAACTGGCGCCAGCAGAAAGCAGTGATCCGCCCTAGTCCCTCCTCAACCCTCAACATGGGACAGGAATAAACCTGCATATCCCACATTCACCCTGGGAAGAAAGTGTGAGAAAGTGATTTTTTTCCTTCCCTCGCGGTGAAACTAAACCGTGGAGGGAGTGTTCGCTCTTTTTATTTTTTTCCTTCGGATCCACACTTATTTAAAGGAAATCTCTCCCTCAGTACCTGCGCGGAGGGATAACAGAGGGCGGGCGCTTTTCGTCCGGAGCGTGAGAAGTCATTCAGAAGAGCTCGTTCAGTGTCCCACGCGACAGTGACATCAGCGCACGCGCACGCTCACGCGCGCCACAAACAGAGAAATCAAGCAGAGTTTCCCACGAGCGGCAGCAGACGAGAGACGCTCCTGAGAAACGCTGGGATTTATTTATTAAGTAACAACGGATATTTATTCAAACTCTTTTGCACTTTTTGGAGATTTTTAAAGAAGACTTCCGGGGATCTATGAGAACTTCAAGACGGATTTTAAAGAAGTTGTAACGCCGAGGCGGAGTTATGAACCGTTTCTTGGTGAAATTAACGCTACTGACGGCAGCATCGCTTGCGACGGTGGCACAAGGTATCAAACATCAGTTTAACTCAATAGCATTTTACTTTATATGCATGTATGCAAAGTTGATTCGTGTTTTTTACACTGCTTGTAGTGATATGCAGTGCTTTGAGCGTCACTTGTTGCACAGAATAGCCTGATATTGTGATAAACATATTATTTTCCTCACACTTCCATTCATTTTTAGGTCAAGTACTTTTCTGTTTTGCCCTCAAATGTGAAAAATAAAAATCAATGTTGAATAGACTAACAGGCTTTTGGGAAGATATTTATTAGTGCTGTTAATCGCGTCCAAAATAAAAGTTTTTGTTTACATAATATGTATATATTTAAGTAAAAGCACAGATTATGTAAACCAAAACTCTGGATACGATTAATCGTTTAACTACATTAATTTATCTCTCTAATCTGCTTGCTCAGTTTTATGGTCTTTATAATATTGATGGGAGATCAATATTGTTGTGTTAAATGATTAATCGCGATTAATCGCGTCCAAAACAAACATTTTTGTGTGCATAATATATTTGTGCATGTATATATTTAAGTAAACATGCATATATGATGTTAACCAAAACTTCGGATGTGATTAATTGCGATTAATCGTTTGACTACATTAATTAATACCTCTAATCTCGCTTGCTCCGTTTTATGGTCTTTATAATATTGATCGGTGATCAATATTGTTGGGTTAAATGATTAATCGCGTCCAAAATAAACGTTTTTGTTTACATAACATGTGTGTCTATATGTGCCCATGTATACATTTAAGGAAACACATGTATTATGCAAACCAAAACTTTAGATGCGATTAGTCGTTTGACTACACTAATATTAATATATAAAATCTGCTAGCTGGTGTTTATTCTCTTTATAGTATTGATTGGTGATTTAAATTGTTTAATATTGAAGTGTAATTCAGTGCAAGCCTATAATAGGGTGAAGTGGAGCACACTTGCCACTTATAAAAAGTTTTCCAATTCATCTGAATTGTAATTTATCTCTTCCACTCACTTATGTAACTTTTCTTATCATGCGCAGCCTATAACCGTAAAGATCACAGATTAATGTCTTCACGTTAAAGTTGAGTAACTTCAGAAGTCTGTCTGAAACTTTATGACAGTGTAAGCGTTTGATTTCTAAAGTTATTGCGGTCTGAGGATTTTTAGTTGTGTCCCTGATGTTGATTGAGTTGCTTTGTGTGTGGAGTCTGGAGGAAAGCGATCTGTGCGTGAATGAGGGGAGGGTGAGGAGGAGGAGGGGGGCTGTGCTGTTGTTCTCGTGCGCTGGTAAACAATGGCTCGAGACAGTGTTTTATGGGCTCGTGCTGGACTCTGATTTCTTTTGTCCGCGCGGCGTGGGCTCCGCAGCTGTCGCGCGCGCTCCCGTCAGGCGCGCGTGTGTCCCCAGAACCCCCCCTCTCGTCCAAACACGCGCGGGCCGCGCCATCAGGCCACGCACCCGTGGAGGAACCGAGAGCCTGACAGACACGGGAAATGACAAAACCAGACAGAAGGCACAGGAAACGAAACAAACGCTTTTTAAAAGTGAAATTCTGCACAATTTATAAACCTGAGGTAAACGAGTGAGCGAAATATATCCTAACAAGAAGTACTGTGATGTTATCAGGGTACAGTAATAGGGCTAATGTATGAAGTAGTATAAACTCAAAAATATTGAGTTATAAAATGAAATAATACAATAAATAAAATAACAATGATACTTTGAAATATATATATATATATATATATATATATATATATATATATGTATATGTATGTGTGTGTGTGTAAATATTATATATATATTTACACACACACACATTATATATATATATATATATATATATATATATATATATTATAATGTAAATAATAAATATATTACTTAAAAATATATTTATTAAATACAATAAATAAAATAATAAAATGTATAAAGTAGTATAAACTCATTGAACAAGCAAAGAAAAATACTTTAAAAGCATAGAAAAAAATTTAACTATAATAATACAATAAATAAAATAAAATGTATGAAATAATAAAATAAAAACTCACAGAAAAAAGTAAATAAAATAAATGGAAATAAAAAATAAATATAAATAAATGAATAAAAACAAATAAAAATATATATTTTTTTAATTATTTTAATCGCAATCTCTAAAAAGTAACTTTGAAATCTCCTTCGAGTAATCATGAATGACTGGAAAAGTTATGTGAATATATTCAGTTGAAAATTTACTTAGTAAGTTTACTAGTCAAAAAGTGTGTGAAATCTGTTGTGCAGCCTAGTCTGTGCATTTAAGCTTTAACATTTTAAAAAACAAAAAGGGAATTAATACTGGTGGTTTAATCTATAACAAGAGCTAGTCTGGGAGTTTTGACTAAGAGCTTTGTCTCCAGACGGTCGTTACCAATTAAAGACGGCCTGCAGGCAGCTGGTTTCATTCAACAAGTGCACAACTGCAGTGTAGAGCGACTGGCCTAGATGCGCTGTTAATCCTTAAAGTGCGATGATGCACGCTCCTGCGAATTAAATATACCTCCTTCCATAAATGGACACATTTAACGTATTAAAACGCATTCGATGTCCACCCAGACTGCAGAAAGTCAGTGTCAGCTAAACTTAAACTAGTGTGAAGCTGATATATCAATACCGAAACGGGAACTGTATTTTGAGTTTAAACCCTTGTTAAAGGCCGACCGCCACATGGAGAGGGAATTGTTGAGGATGTGGAGCTATTTCCAGGCTCAGTGTTGGATAACTGGATTTTTCAGGATCTCTTTGGATGAATAGTCAAGAACCCCCTCCCTCCACTCCTCCATCAAAGTCAGTTATTCACAGCCCAACAAAAGGCCAGTGGCTCTCCAACGGGGCCACAAAACAAAGGGCTCGGGGCCCTTTATTGAAGTCTATAGGTTGCGAGGTTCTTTTGTGAGGAGTTAGCATGTGCGTTCGCATTGACAGGTGTGCTATGGGATGCACAGGTGGGTGGGTGCATGCTTGACCTGCTTTTCTGCAGGTGATTTGTGTGGTTTTGTTGATTGCTGGGATGCTCTAACAGATGTTTGTCTTTGTGTTTAGGGCAAAGATGCTCAGAATACTGTCAGAATGGAGGAATATGCGAGCTCAAGCCGAGCGGAGAAGCATCATGCAGGTATGTTAGTTTGAGCTTTTAAGGGATAAGTTCACTTCCAGAACAAAAATTTACCGATAATTTGTTCACCCCCCTTGTCATCCAAGATGTTCATGTCTTTCTTTCTTCAGTCGTAAAGAAATAGTTTTTTTTGAGGAAAACATTTCCTTCGTATAGTGGACTTCTGTGGTGCCTGTGAGTTTGAAAAATGCAGCTAAAAGGGCTCTAAATGATCCCAGCTGAGGAAGAAGGGTCTTATCTAGCAAAACAATTGGGTATTTATTTATTTTTTTAAAAAAAATCAATTTATCTTTTTATTTATCTCAAATTATCTCATCTTGTCTAGCTCTCGATGCACGTTCAAGACAGTTAGAGAATGTCAAAAAAAATATCTAATTTTCTCATCCAACTTCAAAATCGTCCTTCATTGCTGCTTTACCTTTTTTTTGTAAAGGACTTTGCATGGTTACTTGGGTCGGTATTTCCATGTAGGACAATTTTGAAGTTGGAGAAAATTAAATCAGAGAAATGAGACTAGATGAGCACTTGAGGTTAAAAAATATATACATTTTGCATATTTGTTTTTTTTTTTTTATAGAAAATGACTGATTGTTTCACTAGATAAGACCTTTCTTCCTTGACTGGAATCATTTATAGCCGTTTGAAGCTACATTAAAACTGCATTTTGGAAGTTCAAACTCGCAGGCACCATGTAATTCCATTATATGGAGAGAATTCCTGAAATGTTTTCCTCAAAAAACATAATTTCTTTACCACTGAAGAAATCCTGGATGACAAGGGGGTGACTACATTATCTGTAAATTTTTGCTCTGAAAGTGAACTAATGCTTTACCATTCATGGAACCTTTCCATTGCACAAAAGGTTATTTAGAGCATTAAAATATTCTTCACGCTAAGAAAAAATGGTTTCTTAAAGAACTGTTCACTGAAAAGTTCTTTAGGGAACCAAAAATGGTTCTTCTATGCTCTTATAAAGGTTCTTTTTTGGCATTGATTGTTCCATTAAGAACAATGGAAACATTCCATTCTTCAAAAACTTTATGTTCCAAGTATACATTTTCTTCTCTATTTCTGAGGAAAACCTATATTCTGGACCTAGAATCCAAAACATGAATCTGAAAACCGAATTAAGAACTTTCTGAATCTCCAAACAATCCTATAGCAGTTTAATGGTTCTCTGCTAACCATTGAAGACCATTTATATTACAAGTGTGGCACGTAATCTAGTAAAAATGGCAGTAAACACCATGCAAACTCAGTGTAGTAGGGGAAAGTGTGTGTGTATACCTGTGTATTTGTTTGCAAGCTAATCTACCACTTTGAGATTCCATCTTTAGGCCCGAACCCCTTCTTAGCAACCAGACAAAGCTTTAAGCATCTTGTGAGTGCTTGTGTGTGCGCATGTGCGAACGTGCACGCGCCCATAGTCATTCTGTTTCAAACTTGGATAAAAGACCCCCCTACCAACCCCCCAGTAGTCCGTTGGTGCCCTGCTGCAGTGGGACGCTGCTTCTGTCAATGTCTATTCATGCCATTCAACCCAACAGCTGGCCCTCACCTCCTATTGTCTCACACACACACACACACACACACACACACACACACACACACACACACACACACATACACACTCTTAGCATGGAATAAAACTTGTTTATTCTCATAGGATGCATATTTTCGCTATGATTTATCAATCGAAATCAGTTTGTTTTTAATTGTTTATTTCTCAATCTTTGTTGCTTTTGTTGTGTATTCATACACTCTGGAGGCAGTTTGTGTGTGTGAATGGTGTCTTTTTTTGAGGGGAGATGGTAGAGGGGTAATAAGATTGCAGGAACTCATGAGAAAGGCCTCTGTCTGTGTGTGTGTGTGTGTGTGTGTGTGTGTGTGAGATGCTTTAAAGGGGGGAAATTTAAAAGCAAACAAGTGTGTGAGACTGTTGGCCACGCTTCTAGTTCTGCATTCAATCATTCGTTTTCCAATCTTGGAAAAGACGGCGCGTCTTAAGCGTTTCAAATAAATGTGAGTTGTTTGCTTGTGCAAAAGTTGGCACTATTATTCTAAGGTGTTCTGATTGGTTGCTAGGGTGTTCTTAATGGTGTTGGGTATTGTTATAAGTTTCTAGGGTACTCTGAGTGGCTGCTAGGGTGTTCTTGATGGTTGCCAGGATTTGGGGTATTTTGGGTGGTTGCTACGGTGTTTTTGATAGTTGCTAAATGGATTCTAGGGTGTTCTTGATAATTGATAATTGTGGGTTATTCTGGGTGGTTGCTAGGGTGTTGAGAACTCTAAATGGTTGCTAGGATGTTATTGATGGTTGAAAGGGTGTTGGGTATTCAAAATGAATGTTAGTGTATTCCTGATGGTCACTAGGGTTTTGTGTATTCTAAGTAGTTGCTAGGGTGTTCTTCCATGTTTCTATGGTGTTGGGTATTCTAAATAGTTGCTAGGGTGTTCTTCTATGTTTCAAGGGTGTTGGGTATTCTAAATGGATGTTAGGGTGTTCTTGATAACTGCTAGGGTCTTGGGTATTCTGAGTGGTAGCTAGGGTGTTCTTGATGGTTGCTAAGGAATTGGGTAATCTGGGTGGTTTCTAGGGTGTTCTGGATGGTTGCTAGGGTGTTGGGTATTCTGAGTGGTAGCTAGGGTGTTCTTGATGGTTGCTAGGGAATTGGGTAATCTGGGTGGTTTCTAGGGTGTTCTGGATGGTTGCTAGGGTGTTGAGTATTGTAAATAGTTGTTAGGGTATTGTTGATGGTTGCTAGGGTGTTGGGCATTCTTGATGGTTACTAGGATGTTAGGTGTTCTAAGTGGTTGCTAGAGTGCTCTTGGTTTATTCTAAATGGTTGCTAGGGTGTTGAGTGTTCTAAATGGATGCTAGGGTGTTCTAGATGGTTGTTAGTGTCTTGGGTATTCTAAATGGTCGATAGGGTGTTGAGTGTTCTAAATTGATGCTAGGGTATTCTAGATTGTTGTTAGTGTCTTGGGTATTCTAAATGGTTGCTAGGGTGGTGAGTATTCTAAATAGTAGTTACGGTGTTGTTGATGGTTGCTAGGGTGTTGAGTATTCTAAATGGATGCTAGGGTGTTCTAGATGGTTGTTAGTGTCTTGGGTATTCTAAATGGATGCTAGGGTGTTCTAGATGGTTGTTAGTGTCTTGGGTATTCTGAGTGGTTGCTAGGGTGGTGAGTATTCTAAATAGTAGTTAGGGTGTTGTTGATGGTTGCTAGGGTGTTGAGTATTCTAAATGGATGCTAGGGTGTTCTAGATGGTTGTTAGTGTCTTGGGTATTCTGAGTGGTTGCTAGGGTGGTGAGTATTCTAAATAGTAGTTAGGGTGTTGTTGATGGTTGCTAGGGTGTTGAGTATTCTAAATGGATGCTAGGGTGTTCTAGATGGTTGTTAGTGTCTTGGGTATTCTAAATGGATGCTAGGGTGTTCTAGATGGTTGTTAGTGTCTTGGGTATTCTGAGTGGTTGCTAGGGTGGTGAGTATTCTAAATAGTAGTTAGGGTGTTGTTGATGGTTGCTAGGGTGTTGGGCATTCTTGATGGTTGTTAGGGTGTTCTTGATGGTTGCTAGGATGTTAGGTGTTCTAAGTGGTTGCTAGAGTGTTCTTGATAGTTGTTAGTGTCTCGGTTTATTCTAAATGGTTGCTAGGGTGTTCTTGATGGTTGCTAGTGTCTTAGGTATTCTAAAGGGATGCTAGGGTGTTCTAAATGGTTGTTAGTGTCTTGGGTATTCTAAATGGATGCTAGGGTGTTCTAGATGATTGCTAGATTGTTCTATGTTTTATTCCCCACTTTTATTTTTATTATGAAAATGCAAGTTTTTCCTTGTACAGTAGTTGATGCTATTATGCTAAGGTGTTATGATTGGTTGCTAGGTCATTATGTATGGTTGCTTACTAATGTCCAATTCTGGTCTTTTTTTTTTCTTTCATCTGTTTTATTGTCTAAAACAACCCGCTCAATTTAAAGCATCATTCACATATTTAACACCATTTAATATTCCAGTCTTTTGGGGATTGTTCAAACCTGAATTCCAGAGTTTGAGCAATAATAATGGTTATGTTTGCCTTATCAAAAGCCACTAATTAATGAATGAATCAATCAATGTAGAAAGGATGAGCGAGATTGTATCTCTCATTGTCGAATTGTTTGCCGACCCATTCACTGGGGGCCAAACCCTGAACATCCTGTTGTGATGACCCCGATGATAAACAGGAAGAGCAGAGATATTTTTGATTCCCCCTTTTCTCCCAGAAATATCTCATGTGAACTTTGACGCCTTTCCTGTGTGGTCCAATTCTAAACCTTGGAAACTGTTTGTGAGCGCATGAGCGTGTGGGGATTTTGTCGCATCTGAATTGAGGTTAGCGCTGCTCGAAAATTGGTAAACTTCACATGAACTTCTGACATTTTGCAAGAGGATGTCCTAGTTTATGTGGTGTTAAAGCTGCCTGTGATGATTATTGTTGACACATAAGGTTTACTCGTTTTTCGAGAAGATAATGTGACTGTCTCAGATTCACACTAGATTACATACTAATTGTAGACTAGGAAACTTGACCTTTTTGGGTGACGCCATATTAAAACCACATATTTGAAGTATTTTTAGGTGTGGTGAGGGTTATGGGGGTGTTATGTATAAGCTTAGCCATGTAAGGGATGGTTATGTATGTGCAGCAGAATTGTCATTTAACTAAAGCTGTTATAAATCATTGTAGTTATATGAAAAGCTGAAAAACTTAATAACTGAAATAAAAAAGAACTTTTGGAACTTTTGGAATGTTGGAGGGTGGGAAGTTAATTGGAAGCATGGAATCAGAATTCCAAAGTTGTCATTTGAATCCTGGAATGTTTTATGACCTTGTATCACTGGTTGTGATTGAATGGGTGACAGCTTTTTGGATGGGTGTCATAAGTTTGAGACTAATCAAATTTATTTGTGTGTGTGAATGCGTTGTCATACTAGAAGCTTGTGCTGTATTTTAAGGTGATGAGCATAACGAGAGCTATTTGTAGAATGAAATGTAGTGTTTGTGAGCAGGAGACAGAAAAAAGGAACGCAGACCGTGCGTTTCTAAATTTGCCTTTCAACAAAACTGTGTGAACCAGCTGCGTCTGGATGCATGATGCTTATTGCGTAACTTCTGCATTCGAGAATTTCACATAAACTTCCATGTCATGCATTTAGTCTGTTCTGTGTGGTTTGCACGCACAGTGGTTAGCGACGTGCCGTCCTTGTCCTAGAACTGAAAATATGTGTGTGCAGGTGAGCCTATAACCTATAATAACACTATAGTTTAATTGAAATAAAGCTAAAATAAAGCTAAAGATTTATATATTGGATATATAAAGATTCAATTAAACTGTTGGAAAAAAAAACTGATTGAAATAAAATCAATATTAAATCAAAAACATCTGTAAAAATGAGAAATGTTACCATTGCAGCTTGCATAAAATGTTTGATCCATTCTCTACCTGAGCATCAGAATATAAGCTGGCTCAACTTGGCCCAACGTCTCGTGTTGTAAAGGTGTGAAGCGCAAGAATCTGGTACTAAAGTGCAGACAGAGAAAATGAAAGTTTGTTGTTTTGATTCACACCAAGGACAGGAAGTCTGTGGTGTGAACACACACACACACACACACACACACACACACAGAAGGCAGCAGCAGATGGTAGACCAGCCCACTGGAATGGGGGGTCTGTAGCCTGCAGTCACAAATGTGCTTAGGGGTCACAGGTCACCGCAGCATCTGTTCAGAGTCGAATCTCACGCGCACTCCTGCTCTCGGACCTGTTGCCGCGACGGGCTGCAGATGACTTCTGCTTCTGTCTCTGGGGACAAAGAGAGAGAGAGACTGCGTTAATGCCCCAAGTAAACTCAAACACACGCATCTGCGCAAGCGTTTGCCATGAGATGTCTTTATTATTCAACTAGTGCATGTCAATTAGCAAGTCAAATATATTGTTGTAAGGGCTACCAGTTAAATTTTATTAGAAATAAAATTAATATAATGGGTTTTAAATTGCAATACTGTATGTAGCGCAATGCATTTTAATATTTTATATATAATTTTTTTTATATATACACACACAGTATTGCAATTTAAAACCTATTATATTTATTTATGTATAATATACACTATTATATCTTTTTCAATATTTTTATTATAAAATAAAAATGTATTATTAATATATACTATAACAATCTTTTTTAATCTATAAAACCTATTATAAATCTATAAATGTATGTATTTATATGTATAACAAATTTTATCTATTTTAAAATATTTTTATAAAATAATGTTATATTAGAATATACTATTATTAGCTATATTATGTTTTAAGATATAAAATCTACTTTTTTGTAAATGTATGTTTTTTATATGTATAACATATACTTTATTGTATATTTTAAAATATTTTTCTCATAAAACAAATATATTAAAATATACTATTTTTTTTAATATAAGACTCATATTTGTTATAAGTGTGTGTGTGTATATACACAATTTGCACACACAATAAAATGTAATGTAAAATGTTTTTATTAAATTGTATTATTATATTAAAATATACTTTTATTATTATTTTTTAAATATAAAACCTAATATTTATAAATGTATGTATTTATATGTATAATACACTCTTTATTATGCATTTAAATATTTTATTCTAAAACTAAAATATATTATATTAAAATATACTATTATATTCTTTTTTTAAATATTGTTTTTTATTTTTTTGTTACTTTTATAGAGTAGTAAAATCATAAAAACACAATGTACTACATTTTGAAAACAAATTATTTATATTAAGAGCCAAACTTAATATATTTAAGTTGAGATTCATTTCAAATTTTGAAATTTGAAAAAGAAACATTAAAGAAACACTAATATGTTGATTATATGTCCAGCCCAAGCTGTGATGTTTAATACCAACTTACGATAAGCACACAGAAGTATGAATAAATGAAAATGATGAATATGGATGAGATCAAATCATGTCAATGGAGATTGTGCTGATAAAAGTGAGATATCAGCAGCAGGAGTTTGGGGGGGGGGGGGCGGAGTTTGATCCTCTCTTGGGAGCTGCCTTAGTGACCTTATGCCACTCGCCATGGCAACAGGCTTTGGGGGAGGGGCAGAGTGCAGTGGGAGGGGCTTGTGACACAGCTGCCCTTATTTATGCACACACCTGCTGCAGCTCACAAACACACACTCACATGAATAAAACACACTGCATTCACTATATCTTACTGTCAGCCTCACTTTTTAAAATGACCTTTAAAATGGCTGTTGAAGAAAGTGTTCAGATGTGCATTTTTTTTGTGTTCGTATGTGTTCATATAAGTGAGAGAATGAGAGCGAGAGCATGTGACACTGTGTGGGCTCCTGATCACCCTGAGGAATTTAGATGAGTTTGAACAGTGTCCTTCTTTCACACACTGTTTTATACATGCACACACACATACATTTATTTGGCCATCTAAATAAGAGCATGTCATAGACTTCTGCTGTTGTTATTTAAAACTAATTACCACGACTTTAACTCTAAAAGAAATGTGCATTTCTAAAATGTAAGAATACGTTACATTTTTTACTTGATGGTTTTCAATTATGTCATGACTGATTAATGTCTAAATATGTGGTCACAATCCTAAAAGAAACTTCTTCTAAAACAGAAAAAAAGTCAATATTTTTTACTTGGAGGTTTTGTCCAAGTGACACATTTGTCAAATTTTACAAATAATTTGAATGCATATAAATATGAATTAATGAATGCATGGAAATATATAAAACATATAAAACCAATTACTTTGACCATAACCTAAAAAAAGAGAGAGGAAAAAAAATTAATTATGGTAATATAATACAGTATAATATAATCTGAATATATTTATATATTTACTGTATTTTATATAATAATATTTTAGAATAATATAAAATATAATATATAACTGTGTGTGTGTGTGTGTGTGTGTTTTTTTTCATGAATACATATAAATATGAATTTATGAATGCATGTAAATGTATAAAATATATAACACCAATTACCAAGACTATAACTCTAAAAATATAAGAAAAAAATTACTAGTTTATAAAATGTATAAATTCACAAAAATATGCATTAATTCATAACATATTTAATTATAAAATGTATTCATTAATGTATTCATTAATTTTTATTTATAAATATATATATATATAAAATAGTTTTATTTATTCATGTTTGATTTTCCCCCCATTCATTAAAAAATTAATCAAATTGAATTTAAAATGATATAAAATTGATTCATTCATTCATAAAATAATTTACTCTTTTATATTCATATTATCCATAAAGTATTTATTCATTCATTTAGAAAATTATTGATAACTTTATAAAGTATTTCAATTCATTATTTATTTATATATATATATATATATATATATATATATATATATGAGAATAGGTGTCCTGCAGACTTCGTAAATACATATAAATATGAATTTATGAATGTATATAAATATATAAAATGTATAAAACCAAATAGCATGACCAGAACCCTAAAAAAAAATATAATAAAAAAAGAAAGAAATCTTGAAAACGTATATATATTTTTTTTAAGGTTGTCCTAAAATATAAAAATATATATATTTTTTTTTAATTTTTTTTTTTATAAATAAATATTTTATTATTATTATTATTATTATTATTAATAAATATATATTTTATTTATTTTATTTTTTTAAGGTTGTCCTAAAAATAAATAAATAAATAAATAAATAAATATATATATATATATATATATATATATATATATATATATATATATATATATATATATATATATATATATATATATATAATAAATAGAACAATTTCTATAAATTTTTATTAATTAATTTATGTATATAAGAATAGTTTTTTTAGGCTGTCCTTATAAATAAATAAATAAATAAATAAATAAATACATAAAACACAAATAAATAAATATAAATATATTTAATTTTAAATATAAAGTAATTTTTTTTTCAGATTTAGCTCACTTGAAACATTTTTCTTCTCAAACTATTACGTAATATTATAGTCTGTGTGTTTTGTGTTTGTAGACTTTGCAGATTTGTAAATGCATCTATAAATAAAAGTAAAAAAAAAAATAGCATGCCCATTAGCCTTAAAAGAAACATTTAGATTTACATTTCTATATATTTTCAAATTTTTCACCTGACCGTTTTGTCACGTTTGTCTGCTTTTGGGACCAGCTGTCGTTAAATGATCCATATTTTGCGTGTTCTCCAGGTGTCCTGCAGACTTCGTCGGCCCTCAGTGTCAGTTCCCGAACCCGTGCAGCCCGTCGCCGTGTCGTAACGGAGGCGTGTGTCGCGCGCGGACGCAGGGCAATGACGTGGAGCTGACCTGCGACTGCGTGTTGGGATACAGCGGCCCGCTCTGTCTGACGCCCGTCAATCACGCCTGCATGGGCTCCCCGTGTCGAAACGGCGGGACATGCTCTTTGCTCACGCTTGAGACCTTTACCTGCCGCTGCCCACCTGGATGGTCAGGTATGCCTGCTCATGAATCACCCAGACAAGGTGCTGTTTCTCCAAGGTTGTGCGATGATAAATGAACCACTGTGTTTCCGCAGGTAAAACATGCCAACAGGCCGACCCGTGTGCGTCCAACCCATGCGCCAACGGTGGACAGTGTTCAGCGTTCGAGTCTCACTACATCTGCTCCTGCCCTCCTAACTTTCACGGACAGACGTGTCGGCAGGACGTGAACGAGTGCGCCCTCTCGCCCTCTCCCTGTCGGAACGGAGGCACCTGTATAAACGAGGTGGGCTCGTACCAGTGCCGCTGCCCACCGGAGTACGCCGGCACACACTGCGAACGCCTGTACCATCCGTGCCACCCCTCGCCCTGCAGGAACGGAGGGACCTGCTTACAGACCAGCGACACCACTTATGCCTGCACATGTTTGCCAGGTCAGTGCATTTATTTGTTTTTGTCACTTTAAATTTGACTGAATACATTTTTTTTAATGAATATATATAATTTATTGAATTAAAGAGTTTAATGAATAATGACTTGAAATACTTTATAAATGTATCAATATTTTTTTAATGAATGGAAAAAAGAATAAATAAAACAATTTTAGATACATTTATAAATAAAAATGAATGAATAAATTAATGAATACATTTTATAATTAAATATGTTACGAATTAATAATGATACATATTTTGTGAATGAATATATTTTATATTTAATGACTGAATAAATCAATTTGATATCATTGTAAATCAAAATATGTTTATAAGTTAATAGAATTCTAAATTAATACATAAAATATTTTTTATAAATAATTTAAAATTATTTATAAATGAATAAATAATTTTCTAAATGAATTAATTACTAAATGAATACATTTTATAAATAAATACTTTATCAGTGAATAAATGTTTTTTGAGAATCAGAATGCATTTTGAGTACATTTTTAAATATTTTTTTTATAAATGAATAATTTTCTAAATGAATTAA
Organism: Cirrhinus molitorella; assembly: GCA_033026305.1. Classification (NCBI taxonomy): domain Eukaryota; kingdom Metazoa; phylum Chordata; class Actinopteri; order Cypriniformes; family Cyprinidae; genus Cirrhinus; species Cirrhinus molitorella. The sequence goes on along the minus strand of CM065138.1, from coordinate 4,674,194 downwards.
ATAATGTTAGACTTTATTTTAAAATAAATATTTATAAATGAATAAAACATTCCCCAAATGAAAGTATATAACTTAAAAGATATTTATATATAAATACTTTCATTTTTGTGAATGAATACATTTTATAACTGAGTAAATTTTTATAAATGAATCAATTTGATAAATATTATAAATTCAGTTTATGAATGAATAAATAAATGAATTTTATAAAAAAAATACTTGAGGAATGAATTATTATAAATGGCTGAATATTTTTTGTTTAAATAAAAATGAATGAATAATAAGTTATGAATAAACAATAATATTTTTATGATTAAGTACATTTATATTGAATGAATGAATACATACAAGTATTTCAATGAATAAATGAATCATTTATTTAAAGGAATGATAAAATGTATAATACTTTTATACGTGAATAAATATTTGTAAATGAATCAAAATGAATATGTTTCTACGAATAAAAATAAATCAATATTTTTAATGAATGAATGAATATAAGTAAATGAATAAATTTAATAATTAAATTAACTAATAAATTATTTATATTAATGAATTTATAAATATACAATTTTTATAAATGAATGAATCAGTTATATAAATGAAAGAATTAATATTTATAAATTAATGATAAATAAATAAATAAAAATGTAACATTTTCAAATGTAGTTTACATTTAAATTTAGCTCATTTCATCACCATTATTTCTACTTCAGACTGGTTTTCTTTATTCCTGTCTTCAAAGACAATAAATTTAGTGTTAGCATTCGTTAACAACCCACATGTGCGTGGTTATCCATTAACGGTTACTCTAGATGCGGCACTTTTTTATCTTAGTTTATATTTAATCCCAATAAGTGACCTGGATGACTCAGTTACTCACTCCAGCACATAAACATAATCCGTATACGAGCTCAGACTCTTTGATGTGTATTGAATGTGAATGATTTGTCTCTCACAGGGTTCACGGGTCAAACGTGTGAGCATAACGTTGACGACTGCACACAGCATGCCTGTGAGAATGGAGGCAGGTGCATCGATGGCGTCAACACCTACAACTGCCATTGTGACAAACACTGGACCGGTACTGCTTTTTATACTCCACAAATGTAGTAGTAATAATAATAATAATAATAATAATAATAATACTACAGTGCAATAAGTAGTTTGTAAGAGTGACCTCTGACCTCTTTCTCCTTCAGGTCAGTACTGTACAGAGGATGTGGACGAGTGTGAAATGTCGCCTAACGCTTGTCAGAACGGAGGGACGTGTCACAACACCATCGGCGGGTTTCACTGCGTGTGTGTGAACGGCTGGACGGGCGACGACTGCAGCGAAAACATCGACGACTGCGCCAGCGCTGCCTGTTCACAAGGTGCCACCTGCCACGACAGAGTCGCCTCTTTTTTCTGCGAGTGTCCGCACGGACGCACAGGTACGTTGGTTTGCGCAGTTTCTATTTTGAAAGAATTTTCTTACTAAGTTTATTTGTTTGTACTCCAGTGTTATTTTAGTATTTATTTATGTCTTTTTGTTATAGTATTAATGGTTATTTAGATTTTTTTATTTCTATATTTTCAGAGGTTTAAGTTTCTGAGGTTTAGATTAAGATTTTAAGATTTTCTTATTTTAGCTTTTATTTCATTTATTTTAGTTCAGCTCGTTTTTAGTTTATTTTACTTGTCTATGAAAACAGACACTATTTTAATTTTAGTTTAGTTAAACTAAGTTTAGTTTATGAGCATTATTTACATTTCAGTTGTATTTTATTTTTGTCGACGAAACGAATAGCTTTTAATTTATTTTTATATTTTTTGTTTTATTTTGTTTTATTATTATTATTTTTTATTTTTTAAGTTAAGTAAAGTTTTATGGGCATTATTTATATTTCAGTTGTTTCATTTCTGTCCATCAAACTAATATATTTTATATTTTATTTTATTTATATTTTTTTTTAAGTTAAGTTTCTAGTTTATTTTATGGTCATTATGTACACTTTTTATGTACAGTTTTTTTTTTCTGTCTATTAAAACGACTGGCTTTTTAAATTGAATTGAATTGAATTGTATTTTTAGTTAAGTTCAGTTTAGATTTTATGGCCATTATGTGTATTTTTGTTTTATTTCTGTATATTAAAACGTATATTTTTGTAAATTTCTGTATATTTGTATTTTATGTTTTATATAATTTCATTTATATTTTTATTTATTTTATAGTTAAGTTTAGATTATTTTATGATTATGTATATTTCAGTTTGTTTTATTTCTGTCTATTAAAACAAAAGGCTTTTAAATTCTTTATATTTTATATATTTATACATTTAAAATTTTAAAGTTCAGTATATATTTTATGGGCAAATATGTATATTTTAGTTGGGTTTTATTTCTGTCTATGAAACCAGTAGCTTTTATATTTTGTGTATTTTATTTATTTATTTTTATTTTATAGTTAAGTTCAGCTTATTTTATTTAATTGGCATTATTTATATTTCATTTGTTTTATTTCTGTCTATAAAACCAAAAGCTTTTATTTTCTTTCTTTTTTTAATCACATTTTATATTATTTAGTTTTAGTTAAGTTCATTTCAGCTGACACTGTATATTTCAATTGTTTTATTTTCATTCTGTCTACAAAAACAATAGCTTTTTTTTAAATATTTTATTTGAGTTGAATTTAGTTACATTTATGGCCATTATTTATATTCAAACTGGATTTTATTTCATTTCTGTCTACGAAAACCATAGCTTTTATATCTTATTTTAATTTCAGCTTATTTTCAGCAACCAAAACCAATTTTAACCATTTTAATTTTACATAACAATAACAAAACTGTTCCCCACAGGTCTTCTGTGTCATCTTGATGACGCCTGCATCAGTAACCCGTGTCAAAAAGGCTCAAACTGCGATACGAACCCAGTAAGCGGAAAAGCCATCTGCACCTGTCCGCCTGGGTACACAGGATCCGCCTGCAACCAAGACATCGACGAGTGCTCGCTCGGTAAGATCAACATCGACTGATCGATTAGAAAGAATATTAAACGTAATACAAATTTGCATTACAATACTTTCTGTGTTTCAGGTGCAAACCCATGTGAGCATGGCGGACGCTGTCTCAACACTAAAGGCTCCTTCCAGTGCAAATGTCTCCAAGGTTATGAAGGGCCACGCTGCGAAATGGACGTCAACGAGTGCAAGTCGAACCCGTGCCAGAACGACGCCACCTGCCTCGACCAGATCGGTGGATTTCACTGCATCTGCATGCCAGGTATGAGTCTTGAAACACTGACCTGCGTCAAAAGCAAAGCATTACTGTTGTTCTGATGGCTTGCTTTTGGTTTGTAGGTTACGAGGGCGTGTTTTGTCAAATAAACGCCGACGACTGCGCATCACAACCTTGCCTCAACAACGGAAAGTGCATTGACAAGATCAACTCGTTCCATTGCGAATGCCCCAAAGGTGACTACAGCATTATATTCGGAGATCTGATCTGAACAATTAGCAATGAAGATGCATTGTGGGTGAGCGATCAAAGTAAACTTGGCATGCATTTTTCCCTTCAGGGTTCTCTGGGAATCTGTGTCAGGTGGATGTGGATGAGTGTGCCAGCACACCATGCAAAAATGGCGCTAAATGCACAGACGGACCCAACAAATACACTTGCGAATGCACTCCAGGTACACACTTTAAGTCATATTCTGTACTTTTACATATTTGCTCCTTTAAAGTCCATTGGGTTTGATTGAAATATTCTACTTTTTTATTTTAGAATGTGTTTTTGTAACTGTATCTTAAAAAGTTAGTGTAGAATTATTTATCTTCTATTATATATTTATTTAATATTTAGAATTTTTATATTTTAAGTTTTTTATTTTAATTTTAGCCCAAGTTTTGTTTGAAGTATTTCTTTATTTTATGATTTATTAAGTATTTCTTAATTCTATATTTCGGTTGTATTGTACTTTATTTATTATGAAGTAATTCTTTAGTTTAATTAAAATTTATTTTACTTTTATAGTAAATTTTCATACTTCTACTTGTTTCCAGGTATTTGGAGCATTTCTAAACTTAAGTTTTTTAATTTTTGGTTATTTTATCTTAATTTATTTAAATTTATTTAATGTGTTTTTCTGTTGTATTTTTTTATTATTATTAAGTATTTCCTTAATATTTTTTTATTTATTTATTAGTTATTTACTAGTTTTATTTCAGCTTTTTTGCCAAAGCAGCATTTCTAAACTTAATTTAAGTTTTGAGTTTCTAATATTTGTTTTGCTATTTTATTATTTATTTGATCTTATTGTTATTTATTTTATTGTTGTATTTTATTATTTATTAAGTAATTCTTCTACGTTTCTAATATTTATTTAGCTTTTTCTTTATTTTATTTTTATTTTATTATTTTATCTTAATTTATTTCATCTTATTTTAATGTATTTGTTTGCTGTATTTTTTTAAGTAATTATTTAATTAATTTTAATAGTAATTTTCATACTTCAGCTTGTTTTGTTTCAGTTATTTGCCAAGGCAGCATTTGTAAACTTAATTTAAGTTTTGAGTTTTCAATATTTATTTTACCTTTTGTTTTTTATTTTATTCTTTTTGTTGTTTTATCATAATTTATTTTATCTTCATTAGATTTTTTTTTTTTTTTTATTACAAAGTAATTCTTTAATTAATTTTTAGTTCATTTGTTTTTATAGCTATTTTAATACTGCCAAGACAGCATTTCTAAACCTAATTTTTTATTTTTTTGTTTATTTTTCTGTTTATTTTATTTTTATTTTTTAATTTTGTTTCATCCTATTTTATTTTCTCTTCTATTTTATTTTTTATTAAATCATTCCTTAATCATTTATTTATTTTTATAGTAATTTTCAACTTTTTTTCAGGTATTCTATTTCTATTTAGCTTTTTGTTTAATCTTATTTTATTAGTTTTATTTTATCTTATTTTTATTTTTTGTGTAATTTTTATCTTAATTTTTGTTGGATTTTTTTTTTCTTAATTGAATTCTGTTTATTTATTTATTTACTTACTTGTTTTTTTAGCACCACAAAACATTTTCACAACACTCCACCTTCTTTCTGATTCTTAGAATTGAACTTCCGAAGGCTGCACCCTTTGGAGATCACATTTGTAGCCCTCGTAACTCAACAAGGATTGTCTCATTTCAGAAAAGTAACCTATATAAAACAAATTTCTTCCTTACTTTGGAATATAATGGTTCATTTTGAAGGGTGCAGTCTTCAAAATGAGATACATCCAGTAAATAATTCCATATGTAAATTCCCTGTACTATGATTGGCTAAGCTCTCCGCATATGAAATGAGCATCACTTCCAACATTCTAAATTTGAAATCTGTCTTTTCAAATGTATCTCTGCAGGTTTTGCTGGGGCTCACTGTGAGCTGGACATCAACGAGTGCACATCAAGCCCCTGTCATTACGGCGTGTGTCGGGACGGTGTGGCCGCTTTCACCTGTGATTGCCGCCCCGGATACACGGGCCGCCTGTGCGAGACCAACATAAACGAGTGCTTGAGCCAACCCTGCCGAAACGGAGGCACCTGCCAGGACAGAGAGAACGCGTACACCTGTACCTGTCCGAAAGGAACCACAGGTAACGCATGCACACACACAAACTCAGTTATATTTCGCACAAGTGTTTTTTATGATGACCCAATCATATCGCGATTGCATCCGCAGGAATGAACTGCGAGATAAACATCGACGACTGCAAGAGTAAACCGTGCGACTACGGAAAGTGCATCGACAAGATCAACGGCTACGAGTGTGTGTGTGAACCCGGATACACAGGTGAGTCAGTGTAGCATCTGTGTGTGTGTGTGTGAGAACAGATGAACAGGTGGCCAGCGAAGTGCAGAGCTTGTGTATCAGATAACAGATATGACTTAGGACAGAGACTGCCTTTCCAACTGGGACACACTCTCACACAGGTGTGCTTTACATTAATGCTACGGCCCCAAAGATCACAAGACTGACCCTTTGTATGTTGTGTTTAAGGATAAAGGTACAATAGGCCCTGCTATACTGCGAACATAGGACAGCAGCAGGAGGATTTTCACAATTTAGCATGGCATCAGTTGTCTTACTGGTTTTGTGTGTGTTTTAATAATTAAATTATATTAATTCTGTATTTTTCTTTATTTCAAAAATAGATTTTTATTAAAACTAAAATATTTGCAAAAATATTTGAATAGGATTTTAATAAAATAAATAATTATATTATTTCATTCTGTATTTTTCTTTTTTTCAGAGTTTGATTTTTATTAAAAGTAAAATATTTTTAGGAACATTTCAATAGGATTTTAATAAAATAAGTTATCTGTATTTTTATTTCATTAAACTTTTCAATAGGATTTTAATAAAATAAATAATTCTATTATTTCATTCTGTATTTCTTTATTTCAGAAATTGATTTTTATGGACTATATTTGTAAAAACATTTCATTAGGATTTTAATAAAATAAATATTATATTTCATTCTGTATTTTACTTTATTTCAGAGATTGATTTGCATTAAAATTAATTATTTTCAAAAACATTTGAATAGGATTTTAATAAAATAATTATATTAATTAATTCTGTATTTTTCTTTATTTCAGAAATAGATTTTTATGGACTAAAATATTTGTAAAAACATTTCACTAGGATTTTAATAAAATAAATATTATATTTCATTCTGTATTTTACTTTATTTCAGAGATTGATTTGCATTAAAATTAATTATTTTCAAAAACATTTGAATAGGATTTTAATAAAATAATTATATTATTTCATTGTGTATTTTTCTTTATTTCAGAAATTGATTTTTATTAACTAAAATATATATTTTAAATTTCAATGGGATTTTAATAAAATATATAATAATTTTATTATTTCATTCTGTATTTTTTTTTTTTTTCAGATATTGATTTTTATTAACTGAAATATTTATAGGATTTTAATAAAATAAATAATAATCTGTATTTTCTTTTATTTTATTAAAAACATTTCAATAGGATTTAATCAAATAAATAATTATATTATTTCATTCTGTATTTTTCTTTTTCATAGGTTGATTTTTATTAAGACTAAATATTTGTAAAACATTTTAATAATAATCTCTTTTAATAATTTTTCTTTTATTTTATTAAAAAAAACATTTCAATAGGATTTTAATAAAATCAATCATTCTGTGTTTTTCTTTATTTTACTTTGTTTTTCTCTATATTAATTTTATCTTGATTTATTAAACATTATTTTATTAAAAAATATTTTGATTATTTTATTTCAATTGTATTGTATTAATTTTATTTTATTAATTGATCTTCTTTTATCTTTATTTATTTAATCTTATTTTATTTGAATATATTTTTGTTGTATTTTATTTTTATATCATTTTTTCATTTCATCTTATTTAATCTGTTTAATATTTTTTTTTTCTGTTTTAGTACAGAAATTGTCATTGCAACTTTATTTTATCAAGGTCTTATATTGCCCACAATCCTTTGTGCATGTAAGACAAGGAAAGTTCACAACAAGTTTTATTTATTTTCCTATTAAAGTAGCATTTACACATTTTCCAGCATGCTTTTTTGCTGCATACAGGTATAGCATGGCCAGGCCTCATAGTTAGCAGTCTATGGGTGTTGCAAGTGAACAGGTGTTTTTTTTTTTTTTTTTTTTTTATAGCATGACCTGAACACTTTTTGAGCAGTATTATCCATATTGTACTAAGTATTGTACTCCGTTTAGTGTGTGTGAGAGAGAAACTGCAATAAAGTGCCATTGTTGTAGGAGAATCAAACAGTTACCCATTACCCTACAGAGGAGGGATGTGTGTGTGTGTCGAGGGGGTAATTGTTGTTCGGCCGTGTGTGAAATAGGGTCTGTCCTTTTGTATCTGCAAACAGCCCTCTGTAGGACCTGCCCTCCCCCCAGCGAGTGTGTGAGGGGTGTGTGAGTGGTTCTGAAAGACAGAAAGAAAGGGCGAATGAAAGAGCACAAGAGGGTGGAGGAAATCCTTTGTGCGTTCGGAGCAGGGCTGGAGATTTTGGATGGGGCCCACACACACAAACACACACAAAGGCAGACAAAGAACAAGAGGTCAACACACATCTGAGTCCCAAGGAACATTCCTATACTATGCATTTTTTACTTATTGATAGTTATAAGTTACAAACTTCACTCACTAGAGAGCATCATATATGATAAATGCAGATGGTCAGTGAGGAAAATGATTGACAGGCTGTTTTCAAAGTTGAAAATAATCAGAAGTGTTTCTTGAGCAGCAAATCATATTAGAATGATTTCTGAAGGATCATTGAAGACTGGAGTAATGATGCTGAAAATTCAGCTTTGATCACAGAAATCAATTACATTTTAAAATATATTCACATAGAAAACGGATATTTAAAATTTTAATAATATTACTGATTTCACTATATTTATGATCAAATAAATGCAGCCTAGGTGGGCATAAAAGGCTTGAATGACTGTGATATGAATCTTATATATGGCCTTTAAGTTGTTTATTATTGTGAAGGTAATGTGATATTGAGCTTAGAAACAACAGAACATTAGTTTTAACCTCTTGCTGTCTTAAATGAGGTCAAAATTGGTCATTAAAAATGACTCATTAAAAATGTAAAACAAAAAATTTTAAAAGAAAATTAAAATGTGGAAAAAAAAAATAAAAAAAGGTTTTATGATGTTATTATTAAATGGTATTATTATTTCAAATAAATGGTGTTCTTTTAACTGTTCTATTCATCAGAAAAAGTAAATAATTAGAATTTAATTTTAATTAATTAATTTGAATTTAGATTTTTCTATTTTTTTAAATTTTGTTTAATGTTTTTAGTATCATTTGAAATGACTTATTTAAATATAATTAACATTTTTAAAAATTATATTTTCGTTTTTTATATAAAGTGTTAGTAATTTATTCTGTTTTAAATAAAGTTTTAGTTTTTATTTTAGAATCAATTTATTTTATTTTAAAATTATAATATATCTAAATTTTAAAATGTACAAACTTTGTAAAAAAAATATTAAAATAAACAAACATTTAAAAATGTTTGATTATTGGGTATTATTGTTATAATTATGTGGTGGTATTGTATTATTATTTCAAATAAATGGTGTTCTTTTAAATGTTGTGTTCATCAAAAATGTACAATTATTTTCAATTTTTTTTAGAAGTTTATTTATTTATTTATTTATTTAATATTTAATAATAAAATATTATATTACATTAACTGTGTGTATATATATATATATATTTTAGTAATTTATTCTATTTTAATTAAGGTTTTAGTTTTTGCTTTTCAATAATTTGAAATGTTTTTATTTTAAAATATAATATATCTAATTTAAAATGTACAAACTTTGTAACAAAAAACTTAAAATGTAAAAGTAAACTTTTAAAACTGATCATATGTTATATTACATTATATTATATTTACTTTTAAAAAGAAATGGTATTATTATATTATCATTTCAAATAAATGGCATTCTTTTCTTACCATTTATCAAAAATTGTTTTGAACACTAATAATAATAATAATAAATGTTTGTTAAGCAGCAAATCAGCACATTAGAATGATTTCTGGAGTAGACTGGAGTAGTGCTGAAAATTCAGCTTTGCATCACAGAAATAATTTTTTTTTACAGTATATTCACATAGTAAACAGTTATTTTAAAATCTAATATTATTTAAAAAACGTTCTGTTTTCCTGTATTTTAATCAAATAAATGCAGCCTTGGTGAGCATAAAAGACTTTCACAGTCACATTCTATATTATTTCCCACTGTTTGAGTTCCACTTTCAAATATGTCACATTTCTGAAGTTAAAAGCAAATTTTCATGCGCATTATGTTTCCTCCCAGGCTCCATGTGTAACATCAACATTGACGACTGCGCATTGAACCCGTGTCACAACGGCGGCACCTGCATCGATGGCGTCAACAGCTTCACCTGTCTCTGTCCGGAGGGTTTCCGTGACTCCACCTGCCTCTCCAAACACAACGAGTGCGCCAGCAACCCCTGTATCCACGGAAACTGCCTGGACCAGATCAACAGCTACAGATGCATGTGTGAGGCTGGCTGGACGGGACGCAACTGCGACATCAACATCAACGAGTGTCTGTCCAACCCGTGTGTGAACGGCGGCACCTGTAAGGACATGACCAGCGGCTACGTGTGCACCTGCAGAGCCGGCTTCAGCGGTAAGACGCTGCGTCCAGAATCACACACTATACTTCCTATACACTATTGATTAGATTAGTTCTAATGTGTTTGCATACTATTTACAGTGGATGCATTTACAGTATGCATGCTTGCTTCCCACAATCCTTTGCAGTACATAAGAGGAGGAGTTTGTGATGGTTCAAGCGCTGTATGTTTTGAATATATTGTGATTTGACGACAAAATGCCAGTTTTGCCTGGATTTAATAATACTTCCATTGGACTTTTTATGTATGCATGCAAGTTTTTTGGGCTAAACATTTTTAAATAAAATAAAATGAAATAAAATAAAAAAATAAAAAAAATAATTAAATTAAAATACAAAATAAAAATGTAATAAAATAAAATACAAAATATAAAATAAATAAAATTACTAAGATCTTAATTTAAACAGAATGAATTACTAAAACTTTAAGTATATAAAAATTGTAAAAGTATGCATTTGCTCACTTTTGTGCTTTCGCTGTTTTGTTTTGAATATATTGTGATTTGACGTAAAAAAGGCCAGTTTTGCCTGAATTTAATATTTCCAGACTTTTTATGCATGCATGCATGTTTTTTTTGGGCTAAAAATGTAATATAAATTTGAAATAAAACAAAATTGAATTTTTTTTTCATGAAATTAAATAAAAAATAATATATATAAAATAAAAAAAAAACACAATTACTAAAATCTTAAATAAAACAGATAAAAAATATACTAAAACTTTAAATATATGTAAAATAAATGTAAAATATTATATTATAAATTATACTTGAATAAAAAGATACTAAAAACATTTTAAACAATAAAAAAATAAGCCTTTTAAATTACTAAAGTAAAAAAACTATAAATGACAAACACAAAACAAAATTAAAAATAAAATACTATTAATTTTACTATTACTATTATAATACTATTAAAAAAATAAGTCTTAATACACTATATATATAGTTGTTTGATGGCACAAATCATATGCCATTTTTTTCCCTTGTTTTAATACTATTTCCAGTGCACTTTGAAGTGCATGCTTGCTTTTCAGGCTAAAAATAAAATAAATAAAAATGTGATATCTTACAGTAATATTTTTTTCAATACATTTATTTAAAAAAAATACATTTTAATATAAGATTACATAAGAAATTGTCTTAACTTTAACTTTAAACCTAATTTATGTGTGAACAAACATGATTTTCTATTACTCAGATTTATATCAGAGTAAACATAGCATGTCACAATGCTGTCATACTGTAATGCTACACACCCAAAAGCATGCATTTCCCCTTTTTGTATGTTTATTTTTGCATTTGGTGTACATGTGATTTGACTGTGTGTTTTGTTGCTTTTAGGTCCTAATTGCCAGACAAACATTAACGAGTGTGCGTCCAACCCCTGCCTAAACCAGGGCACCTGCATTGACGATGTGGCCGGATTCAAGTGCAACTGCATGCTGCCTTACACAGGTACAAACACACATACACGTAACAGCCATTGTACAGCTGCTTCTTGTTTTTAAACACCAAGCTTTGCAGAGGTGTGCGTAAGAATGTCTGGGGACGTGAAATAACAGCACTGTATCGAGGGTGGCTACTCAAATAGGTCCATTTCCTGTTTGGCCCCTTCCTGTTTCCTGTTGAGGCAAAGAATTGACAATAGAAGGAAACAGCAAGTGACTTCCTGCTTCGGCAGGTCACCCTGGAAACAGATAAGGAAGTGCCTGCAGGAACCGAGCTGGAAAAATGAGGCAATAGAAGAGCAAGACTGAAATAACAAAGAAACATTGATTTTAAGGAAAAACCTGAATTAAAAAAAAAAAAAAAAAGCAAAATTTCAATATTTCAACATTCAAGGGGTGTACAATATGCTTTTTAGATTTTTTTTTTTTCTGCCTGTGTCGGTGTTATTTTAATAATTATTGTAGTTAAAATGGTAAAAATGTAGTTTTTTGTCCATCTTTTTGTTATATGTTTAGGTTTTAGCAATTTACTTTTGTGTTTTTGTCTTTTTTTTTTAAATAGTTAGTTTTTGTCATTTTTCTAAATTAGTTTTGTTTTCATATCATTTGAATGATGTTTTATTTAAATAATCTAATTTATTTTTTATATTTTCCTTTTATTTTATATTTTTATTTTAGTATTTAAATTATTACATTCTACTTATTTTTCTGTTTGTCTCATAAAGTATTTTTTGTTGTTTTTCTGTTTAATTATTATTGTTGTTGTTGTTATTATTATTATTTTATTTTTTTTTATTTTAGTATTTAAAAAAATTACTTTAACGTTTTAGTCAGTTTATTTTAGTTTTTGTAATTTTCTATTTTATTTTCTATTTTTTATATTTTAAATGTTGTTTTTAATTTGTGTATTCTGTTTAATAAAGTAATATTTTTTTTTTATTATATACTTATTTATTCATTTACTTTCCCAGTTTTATAGTTTATTTGAACAATTAACAATTTCTCAACGTGTGTTTCAGGTGAGGTGTGCGAGAGTGTTTTGGCTCCCTGCGCTCATCGTCCTTGTAAAAATGGAGGAGTCTGTCGTGAATCAGAGGATTTTCAGAGTTTCTCTTGTGCTTGTCCTACTGGATGGCAAGGTAAGAGTCTGTCATGTGTTCAAGTGCCTTTCACCTTCTCTACATGCCTAAATCATCATCATAACCGCTGTGGTCTCACTACAGGTCAGACGTGTGAGGTGGACATCAACGAGTGTGTGAGGAATCCTTGCACTAACGGAGGAGTGTGTGAGAACCAGCGCGGAGGATTTAAGTGCCGCTGCAACCCCGGATTCACCGGAGATCTGTGCCAGAACGACGTCGACGACTGCGCGCCAAGTAAGACACGCAGAACAAGCTCAAACCTAGACAGCATTTCTTTAAAAATAAAAACATGCCTTATTAAAAGTAAAGACTAAATATGAATATGGCAGTAACTGTAATTCTTCTCCCTCTCAGATCCATGCAGTAACGGCGGTGTGTGTCAAGACCGTGTGAACGGATTTGTCTGTGTGTGTTTGGCTGGTTTCCGTGGAGAGCGCTGCGCAGAGGACATAGATGAGTGTGTGAGCGCCCCCTGCCGAAACGGAGGGAACTGCACCGACTGCGTCAACAGCTACACCTGCAGCTGTCCCGTTGGATTCAGCGGCATCAACTGCGAGATCAACACACCTGACTGCACTGAGAGGTACATGCCACTTATTCAAATGCATTTTAAGGGGAGACACTGCAGACAAAAACACTTTTCATGCACCTTTCAAGCTTTCAAGTGTTTTTTTAGACTAGTGGAAAGAAAACATCCAAAAGACACTGTTAAGTGTTTCTTTTATAGCACTTTATCTATTTGTGTCAGTAGATTTCAGATTCAGTACAGATTTTTAAAGGCTTTTTTCTCAAAATTATTTTTTTCTTCTACACTGAGCCATAAATCTCCACTTCAGTAGCACTTCCACACACCAAACGTTTTTTTTAGCATTTTTATTCCTGTCTACATCCTGAAGGAGGGATTTGTTCATATAGAATTTGCTTGATTATATGCAACATTTTATTCCTCCAAAAATTGTGAAAATATATTGTTTTCTGTCTGTTCCAAGTATTTTCTGAATTATAAAGTGACAAAAAACCTTTGACTCTAATATGTCAAAAAAAAATTAAACTAGAATTTTGAAACCCGACTTCATCCAGTGTTTAGTTTTTGTATACTAGAAATGTGTGCAAATTAGTGCATATTTTATTAAATAATGCCTTGTTTGCATATTTAAACCTAACATTTTAGAAAACTTGTAATACAAAAAATGTTTGCAATTATTAATGTAATCAATCAACTAGGTAAGTGAGGTGATAACCATTAATTATAATTTTTTTTTTACCTTATTTACCTGCAGTGTCTCGCCTTAAAATTAAAATGCATTGATTTATTTTGTTGTTTGTATACAAGCTCAATCTGTTGTTTTTCCTCTCTAGCTCATGTTTTAACGGTGGAACGTGTGTGGATGGCATAAACACGTTCTCGTGCGTGTGTTTGCCGGGATTCACCGGGAATTACTGCCAGCATGATGTTAACGAGTGCGACTCACGGCCGTGTCAAAATGGAGGCACCTGTCAGGATGGATATGGCACCTACAAATGCACCTGTCCACAGGGATACACCGGACTCAACTGCCAGGTACATAAACTCTATTAAGATAAATCAGTAATTGAGTCTACAGAGAAGAAAAAAAACAAAACAAAACAAAAAATATATATATATAATATTTTTTTTTCATATAAATATATTTAAATATTATTTATATTTATTATTTTGGAATATTTTATTTAAATACTAATTTATATAATAAGAATAAAAATTGCCTAAAAAAATGCTTTTATCCGAAGCAACTTACAAATGAGGAGAACAATAAAAGTAATCAGGTCAACAGTATACAAGTTTTTTTTTTTTTATTATTATTAAATTAAAATTGAAAGTCATTGGAAAAAATAAACTGTAAAATATATAAAAAACCCCATTAAATATTAGAAATTATTTAAATCAAAATGAAGCTGTGTGTGTGTGTATATATATATATATATATATATATATATATATATATATATATATGGCTAATTTAGAAAATGACAAAACTAAAATAAAATGACCAACAAAATTAAAAAGTAAAAAAATAAGTCATTCAAATTATTCTAAACTAACAAAAAATACAACAAAATTACTAAAACCCTAATTTAAATAAAATAAATTAGAAAAACTTTAAAATGTATAAAAAACCTGATATGAAATATGAAAAATTATATAAAAAAAAATATTCAAGCAAACAAAAAATTATTTAGAAAATGACAAAAACTAAACTAAAAATTCAAACAATTTAAAAGGTAAAAAAATAAATAAAATTATTCTAAAATAAAAAAGACAAAAATACAAAAAAATACTAAAACCTTAATTAAAAACAATATATTAAATTTTTTTTATTACTATATAAAAAATAAAAATCTAAATTATATTTAAATAATTTATTCAAGTTATACTGAAAAAAAAAAACATCTGAAAACTTCTAATAAATAAATAATTTTATATTTGTGTATCTATATTATATTTAGTATTTTCCCTTTATTTTTTAGTAGTATATTTTGTGATGTAGGTATATTTGGTACTTTATTTATTTCCTGATGTTTGTGTATTTCAGAGTCTGGTGCGCTGGTGTGACTCTTCCCCCTGCAAGAACGGCGGCTCATGTTGGCAGCAGGGGGCGTCTTTTACCTGTCAGTGTGCCAGTGGCTGGACGGGCATCTACTGCGACGTCCCCAGTGTCAGCTGTGAGGTTGCCGCCAAGCAGCAAGGTAACAATCACTAATAAATAGACTACTACTTTTATCCCAAACTCATAAATAGAAACATTTTGCATGAAGAATTTCTAAAATGTCTCCCTGAAGGATCATGTGACTCTGAAGACTGGAACAATGACGCTGAAAATGTATCTTTAATCACCAGAATAAATTACATTTTAAAACATATTCAAATAATTTATGTTATTTCAGTTATTTTAAATGGTAAAAATATTTCCAAATTTTAGTTTAATTCCGTTTTTGCTGTACTTTGGATCAAACAAATGCAGGCTTGGTGAGCAGAAGAGACCTCTTAAAAAAAAACATTAAAACTCTGACTGTTCAAAAACTTTTGACTGGTAGTGTATATCAAATTTTATATAACAGATAAACATTTATTTAATACGGACCCTGGTTAGAATGTGTATTTCTCCTGCTGTGCACAAACATGCTGAAAATGTCTTTTAAAAATATTTGCCACATTAAAAAACTTGACACAAAATTTGCAGGAGTGTCAGTGGCCGTCCTGTGCCGTAACGCGGGTCAGTGTGTTGATGTGGGTAACACGCACCTGTGCAGATGTCAGGCCGGATACACGGGCAGCTACTGTCAGGAGCAGGTGGACGAGTGCAAGCCAAACCCCTGCCAGAATGGAGCCACCTGCACCGATTACCTGGGAGGATACAGCTGTGAGGTACGAAAAAACAAACGCACACCTTATTTATTAGATTACTTAAAGGAGTAGTTCACTTCCAGAACAATGCACTCACCCCGTTGTCATCAAAGATGCTCATGCCTTTCTTTCTGTAGTCATAAAGAAATAGTTTTTTGAGGAAAACATTTCAGGATTTCTCTCCTTTATAGTGAACTTCAATGAGTTTGAATGTCCAAAATGTAGTTTAAAAGCAGCTTTATAGGGCTACAAATGATTCCAGCTGAGGAAGAAAAGGTCTTATCTAGTGAAACTATTGGCCATTTTCAAAAAAACAAAAACGTTTATATACTTTTTACACAAAACCAGTCTTAGGTCGCTGGGGTGTATTTGTAGCAATAGCCAAAAATACATGGTATGGGTCAAAATGATCAATTTCTCTTTTATGCCAAAAATCATTAGGATATTGAGTAAAGATCATGTTCCATGAAGATATTTTGTAAATTTCCTACCGTAAATGTATCAAAACGTAATTTTTGATAAGTAATATGCATTGCTGAGAACTTAAATTGGACAAATTTAAAGGTGATTTTCTCAATATTTGTTTTTTTTTTCCACCCTCACATTCCAGATTTTCAAATAGTTGTATCTCTGCCAAATATTGTCCGATCCTAACAAACCATACATCAATGGAAAGCTTTCACAAGTTTCACAAGATATATAAAGCTCAAATTTGAAAAATTGACACTTATGACTGGTTTCGTGGTCCATGGTCACGTATTTGCGTGAACTCTTGTGTAATCTGGTTCAATACAGTTAGGGTTTGTCAAAAAACTCCCATCTTATTTTCTCCTCCAACTTCAAAATCATAATACATCGCTGTTTTACCTTTTTTTGATGTTTTAAAGGCCGTTTGACCACCTTTGCTTGTTCACTTTGTAAACACTGGGTCGGTACTTCTGCAGCGATGTAGGGCAATTTTGAAGTTGGAGGAGAATGGCAGAGCTATACAATACAAGCATTTGTATTTTTATTTTTAGAAAATGACTGATTGTGACCATAGATGAGAACCTTATTCCTTGGCTGGGATCATTAAAACCCATTTGAAGCTGCATTTAAACTGCATTTTGGACGTTCAAACTCACGGACACCATTGAAGTCCACTATATGGAGAGAAATCCTGAAATGTTTTCTACATTTCTACTACTCCTTTAAAAAATGTAGTCCAAATCACATGAAAAAAATTGTATGTAAAGTAATCCATTTCATTACAGATTTTATGGATTACTTTACATCGGATTACTTTTGGATTATTTGTGAGCTAATACGTTTATGTAACATAATCTAATATCAAGTACAACATTTTTTGTAATTTGATTGCCTAATCCAGATTACATGTAATCAGTTACTGTACTTCGTTACACGAGTCTAACGTCTGTTTCTCTCCATTAGTGCGTTCCTGGATATCATGGAGTCAACTGCAGCAAGGAGATCAACGAGTGTCTGTCTCAACCCTGCCAGAACGGAGGAACCTGCATCGACCTCATAAACACATACAAATGCTCCTGTCCGCGGGGAACGCAAGGTACAGACTTATTCACACTCTCACAGATGCTGGATTCACCACTTCATACTTGAGTTGGTCAGTCATTTTGAACATTTTCTCTGGCTGTGTTTTTAGGCGTTCACTGTGAGATTGACGTCGATGACTGTGCGCCAGCCGTGGATCCGTTAACTGGAGAGCCGCGCTGTTTTAACGGAGGCCGCTGTGTGGACCGCGTGGGAGGTTATGGCTGCGTGTGTCCGGCCGGTTTTGTGGGCGAGCGCTGCGAGGGTGACGTCAACGAGTGTCTGTCTGACCCCTGTGACCCTAATGGTTCCTACAACTGCGTACAGCTCATCAACGACTTCCGCTGCGAGTGCCGTACAGGATACACCGGTACGAATATGCATCTGACACAGTGCTAAATGAGCACAAACTGATCACATTTGCAGCGAATATGACCAATATGAATGGAGCAAACTCTAGGTAATTTAGTGTTAATGAATCACAGACAAAAAGAAGAATTGATTAGGCTATATTTTGCTTTAAAAATAAGCCATTTTAAGGACTTATAATTCTACTTAACAAATATCATTTAAAATGTAAACAGTTTTATTTCTTTATTTTATTGATTGATTTATTCAAAGTAGACTTAAAATGATACTAAACGGGGATATTTTAAAATGTGAAAATTATTTATTAAATTTAATTTATTTATTCAAAGTAGACAGGTATTAACAGGTATAATTTAAAAAGGAAAAAAATATATATTTATTTTATCAATTGATTTATTCAAGGTAGACTTAGAATTATAACTAGTATCATTTTTAAAATGTGACTATTTTTATGTATTTAATTGAGTGATTTATTCAAAGTAGACTTAAAATGTACTAAATGTGAACATTTTTATTTAATTTGATTTATTTTAAGTAATTTATTTAAAGTAGACATAATTATACTTAACAGGTATAATTTTAAATGTGAACATTTTTATTTATTTGTATTTCATTGAGTGATTTATTCAAAGTAGACTTACAATTATACTTAACAGGTATAACGTAAAATTTTAAATACTTTACTTATTTTGATTCATTTTTTTAAACTTGACAGAGTTATATGCAACAGCTAAAATTCTAAATGTTCTAAAAGTTTTTATTTATTTAATTAATTAATTTATTTGATTAGATTTTTTTAAGTATACTAAGAATTATGCTTAACGGGTATCATTTAAAATGTATTTCTTTTATTGATTATTTTAAGTATACTTAACAGGTATCATTTAAAATGTAAATATTTTATTTATTGATTTAGTTAATTGATTGTAAGTAAAGTTAAATGATTCACAGATATAATTTTTAATTGGCATTTTATTTTTGTTTTAATTTACAATGTATTGATTTAATTGATCATTTACAATTTAAACATTACCTTTTTTACTGATTTAACATTTTACTTATTGATTTATTTATAAATTCAGTACAACTGATGAAACATACTTAGAATTGCACTTAATTTACATTAAATTAAATTGTATTTATTTTATTAGCATACATTTAGTACAACAAAAACGGATCAATTATACTTCTACTTCAGATATCATTTATTTTAGCATAAAATTAAATTTAGTATAATAAAAACACTGAAATATACTTATAATTGTAACTCACAGATATAATTAAGAATTGAAACTTTTATTTATTTATTGCATTTTTGCAGGTGAAATATGTTTGTTTTTTCTGGATGAATTTTTAAGTTTAAATGTTTTATATTTTTACAGGCAAGCGCTGTGAAACTGTTTTCAACGGTTGCAAGGACACACCATGCAAAAATGGAGGAACGTGTGCTGTAGCGAGCAACACCAAACACGGATACATCTGCAAATGTCAGCCGGTGAGTACCAGCATACATCTTGACAGCTAAGCTATGATTTGAACATCACAAACACCATTAGAAACGCATTTAAATGCACTTTCTAAACTTTTACTCTCTCTTTCAGGGTTACTCCGGCTCCTCCTGCGAATATGACGCCCAGTCCTGCGGCTCCCTGCGCTGTCGTAACGGCGCGACCTGCGTCTCTGGACACCTGAGTCCCCGCTGTCTCTGCCCGCCGGGCTTCAGCGGACACGAGTGCCAAACCCGCATGGACTCGCCCTGCCTGAACAACCCCTGCTACAACGGCGGCACCTGCCAACCCATCAACGACGCCCCGTTCTTCCGCTGCTCCTGCCCCGCCAACTTCAACGGACTCCTCTGCCACATCCTTGACTACTCCTTCAAAGGAGGCCAGGGCCGAGACATCGCCCCGCCGCCGGAGGTGGATATCCGATGTGAAATCGCTCAGTGCGAAGGCAGGGGTGGAAACGCCATTTGCGATACCCAGTGTAACAATCACGAGTGCGGATGGGACGGCGGCGACTGCTCTCTGAATTTCGACGACCCGTGGCAGAACTGTAGTGCCGCGCTGCAGTGCTGGAGGTACTTCAACGACGGGAAATGCGACGAGCAGTGCGCCAACGCCGGCTGCTTGTATGATGGATTCGACTGCCAGAGACTGGAGGGGCAGTGCAAGTAAGTCAGTTTATTTAGGTTTCATTTTATTTTATTATTTAACTGTATATTTTATTTATCCATTTTACTTTGTATTCACAGTCAATTTATACATATATTTTAATATATTTATAGTCTTAAATATATTAAATGTAAATATATTAAATATAACCCTAACTTTTTATCATTTATTTTCATTTAGTCTCATTTTTGCTGCTTTATTTATAACTTTATAGTTATAACCTATAACTTTATAACTTTTATTTATAACTTTATAGCTCATTTATAAATGTTTTATTTTATTTTGGATGTTTTGGATATTGCTTTATCATTAAGGACAGATTTTAATTTTAATTTTACAATCTTTAATTATGTGTGGAAAATACATTCTAATGGAAAAATCCTAAAATTATAATAATAACATTAATAATACTTTCCATTTAAGGTTTAATTTATTTTCATTTTAGGTTTATTTATTCATGTATGTATTTATTGTATGAATTATTTTTATTTATAATACTAATACTTTTATATTATTTATCAATATTTATATTTAATTTTATTATTCTTTAATTTTCATTATAGCTTTAAGTTAAGTTTTAGTCATCTTATGAACATTTGTCTTTATTTATTTTTTAAATATTTTAATTTTAGTTTATTTTTTATTTTTAATGTATGCATTTATGTATTAAATTGTATTTATAATACTAATACTTTTATATTATTCATCAGTATTTTGAATAATTATTCATTTTATATTATTCAATTTCATTACAATTTTATTTAACATTTTAGTCATCTTGTTTATGAACATTTGTCTATTATTATTATTATTATTATTAGGTTTCATTTATTCTAATTTAATTTTTATTTATTACACAAATTATATTTATTTGTAATACTATTATGTTTCTATTATTGATTAATCTTTTATATGATCTTTTATTTTTCTATTATTCAGTTTTCATTATTTTAATTTAAGTTTTAATCATCTTTATGAACACTCATCTTCTTATATATATATATATATATATATATATATATATATATATATATATATATATATATATATATATATATATTTTTTTTTTTTTTATTTTATTTTATTATTTTATTTTATTTTAAAATATATATATTTTTTTTTATAATTGTATTCAATTATAATACTCATACTATTATATTATTTATCAATATTTTAAAATATCTTTTATATTATTCACTTTTGATTTTATTTTTGTTTATGAAAATTTGTCTAAAAAAAAAAAAAATTGTACATTTCCATTAAGGTTTCATTTATTTTTTAATTCAGGATTGATTATTTGTTTGTTTTTTCATTTAGGACTAATTTAAATTCAAATTTTGCTGTTTTTTATTAACTTTGGAAAATGCATCCTAATGAAAAAAAAAAATATAATTATGTCATCATCAATAATAATAATAATAATAATAGTAATAATTAAAAATGAAAATGTCACATAAGCATATAGAGAAAACAATGCAAAAAAATGGCATTAATTTAGTTTTTAAACCTCTTCTCTTTCTTTTTCTCTCTCCCCAGTCCGCTGTACGATCAGTACTGTAGGGATCATTATGCGGATGGTCACTGCGATCAGGGCTGCAATAACGCAGAGTGCGAATGGGACGGTCTGGACTGTGCTGAAGACGTTCCTCAGAAGCTGGCTGTGGGAAGTCTGGTTTTAGTGGTCCACATCCAACCGGACGAACTTCACAACCGCTCCTCGTCTTTCCTCCGGGAGCTCAGTGGACTGCTGCACACCAACGTAGTGTTCCGGCGTGACGCTAACGGAGAGCCGCTCATTTTCCCGTACTACGGCAACGAACACGAGCTGAGCAAACACAAGCGCTCCGATTGGACGGACCCGGCCCAGCTGCTGCAGCGCGCCAGAAGGAGCCTGACTGCCTTCATGAAGCCCCGCTTACGACGGGAACTCGATCAGATGGAGATCAAAGGGTAAGTGAATGCAAACCCATGAAAGCACATAATAGTGCTTTTATGTTAGTGATATTAACATGTTTATGTTTTGCAGATCCATCGTCTATCTAGAGATCGACAACCGTCAGTGTTATCAGCAGTCTGATGAGTGTTTCCAGAGCGCGACGGATGTGGCGGCTTTCCTCGGAGCGCTGGCCTCTAGCGGGAATCTCAATGTCCCTTACATCATCGAGGCTGTCACAAGTGAGTGCCACGTTTACGACAAAATCAGTGCTATTTTAGGATTATTTACTATTATAGTATGTATTAATTTTTTTCATTGTAATTTAAGTTTAGTAATTTTGTTATGGCCTTTTTTTTTTTTCTTTTTTTTTTTCCAGTTTTAGTATTTTCTCTTTAGTATTTTTATTAGTTTTTTTATTATTATTTATATTTTTATTTCAGCTTCAATTTTCGGTTGTAGTTTTTAAAAATATATTTAAGCTTATATTTATGTTTTAGTCATTTCAGTAAACTTATTTTATTCTTGTTCCCCAGCAACATTTCTAATTTTGGTTTTGGTTTTTGTTTGTTTTAATCTAATATTAATTTTTTCATTTTAATTTTAGTTTAAGATTTTGTCATTTGGTTATGTGAATTGGTTCTTTTTATTAGTTTTAAAATTGTTCATTTTAATTTTAGTTATTTAGTTGTTTTTTATTTAATATTTATATTAAATTTTATTTCAACTTCAGTTTTCAGTTTGAATTTTTGTATACATTTTAAGCTTTTTTTTTTTATTCAGCTTAATAAATTTTACTACTTAAACTTATGTTATTCCAGTATTAGTTTTAAAATTGTTCATTTTAAATAAGGTTTAGCAATTTTTTTAATGCACTTGTCATTTTTAGATTTAGAACATTTTATATTTAGGGTTAACATTAACATTTCTCTTTTTTGTTTTTATTTAGTATTTATATTTTATTTTATTTCAGCTTCAATTTTCAGTTTTTATTTAAAAAAATATTTTCTTAATTTTTTTTTTTTATTTCCATTTTAGTCATTTTTGTACTTAAACCCAATTAGTTTTCCAAGCAGCATTTCTAATTTTTGATTGTTTTTCATCCAGTATTTTATTTATTTTAATTACTGAAAATGATTTAACAATTTTAGATTTCGTTAACTCTAAAACTGAAACATTAATATTAATAACTGTCTGTGTGTGCAGGTGAGGGCCCTCCTTCAAAGACCGGAGAGATGTACCCCATGTTCCTGGTGCTGCTGGCTCTAGCGGTTCTGGCTCTGGTGGCTGTGGGTGTTGTGGTCTCCAGGAAGAGGAAGAGGGAACATGGGCAGCTCTGGTTCCCAGAGGGATTTAAAGTCACAGAGCCTAAAAAGAAACGAAGGGAACCAGTCGGAGAGGATTCTGTTGGACTCAAGTGAGTGTGTGATGCTGATTAAAGAGACAGTGTCATATTTAAATGTTAGGTGAAAAAAAAAAAATGTGAAAATGTATACTAATTAAATGAGCTTGAGTACTAAAATTACCAAAAAAAAAACTAAACTAAATGCTAATGTTTTTATAAAATAAAAACTTCTCTTTGGCAACTCAATAGAATAAATTTAAGTACTAAAATTATATATATAAAGCTAAATGGAATTTTTTTTTTTCAAAATAAAAACCTTCCCTTGGTAACTAAATGATGTAAGTTAAAATAAAATGATAAATAAAGCTAAATGGAAATATTTTTACAAAATAAAAACTTCCCCTTGGGAACTAAATGAAATATGTTCAAGTACTAAACTTACAATAAGATATAATACATTTAAAAAAAAACAATTAAAGCTAAATGGAAATATTTTTACAAAAAAAATAAAAAACTTCCACTTGGCAACTAAATGAAATAAGTTTAAGTACTAAAATTACAATAAAATAAAAAATGTAAGGTAAATGGAAATATTTTTACAATATAAATACTTATAAAATGACAAAAGCACATTACAAAATGACTAAAATTACAATGAAAACTGAAAATACAAAAATAAATGCTACTCAAAAAATGTAATAAATACTATAAAAGTATATAAATAATACTAAAATAATGCCACACATAATTCATTAAAAAAAGTCCTAATATAATATAATATTACAATAATAATAATAAATGGAGCAATTCCAATAGGGTCCTCACACCATCGGTGCTCGGGCCCTAATAATATCCTTTAATATAATGAAATACATCTGTTTGCCAATTAATGTCTTTTACCTTAATGTGACTTTTATGATGTAACTTTGTAATATAGAAACATTTTTAATATATATATATATATATATATATATATATATATATATATATATATATATATATATATATATATATATATATATTTTCTATTTTTATCAAATGTTATATTTTAAGTGTTATTTTGGTAATATTCACAGCTTATTTTTAATTTAATTGTCACTCACATTAATAACACACAACTTCCCATCCCATCAGGCCTCTGAAAAACTCAGACAGCTCTCTGATGGATGAACAACTGAGCGAATGGGCAGAAGACGACACGGCTAAAAGATTCCGGGTGAGTTTTAAAACGTTCTCCGTCTGTTAGAGTTTCTCCTTAACTCCAGATGGATGTGTAACCATGTGTGTTTGTGTGTAGTTTGAGGAGCAGTCCATTCTGGACATGAGCGGTCAGCTGGATCACCGGCAGTGGACGCAGCAGCACCTGGATGCGGCCGACCTGCGTCTGAACTCTATGGCTCCGACTCCACCGCAGGGCGAAATCGAGAACGACTGCATGGACGTCAACGTCCGTGGGCCTGGTGAGTGCTTGCACATTTACCCTCACGGTATTGATGTCAATTCTGGAGCTTTCTTTAAAACTCTTCTTGCTTTCTCTCGTAGATGGTTTCACTCCGCTGATGATCGCGTCGTGCAGCGGCGGCGGCCTCGAGAACGAAAACGGCGAGGCAGAAGAGGATCCCTCTGCTGACGTCATCACCGACTTTATCTACCACGGAGCCAACCTGCACAATCAGACGGACCGGACCGGAGAGACCGCGCTGCACCTGGCTGCTCGCTACGCACGCTCGGACGCCGCTAAACGCCTGCTGGAGTCTTGCGCCGATGCTAATGTTCAGGATAACATGGGCCGCACCCCTCTCCATGCTGCTGTTGCTGCTGACGCACAGGGAGTCTTCCAGGTAAATTACAAAAATACAGATAATATTATGCTTATGATTCAGGAGGGTATAACAGCTACATGATAAGATATGTTAGTAATATTAATTTTAATATTAATTTTAATATTAATATTAATAATAGTAGTAGTATAATACCATATATCCTTTTTTTATCATTTCAATTTACATAATCAAATTATATTATAAAATAATATTAAATCTTATATTATTATTATTTTTGGTCTAAATAAGTATTTAAAAATTTAAACTTGGATTAAAAATGTAACATTTTGCCTTGGCAACTAACTGGAAAAAAAAAAATTATATTATTTTTTTATTATTATTATTTTAATGTAAATAATATCAAATTATATTATTTGTGGTAATTGAGAATCTAAAATAAAATATAAATATTTAAAAATTTAAACTTGCATAAAAAAAAATTACACATTTTGCCTTAACTAACTGAAATGTGTTAAACTGAGGTACTAAAATTAAATATTTATTAACACATTTAAAAATGCCACACAACAGAAGCACTTGAACTTAAATGAAAATAAATATAAAATAAAATAAGAAAAAATAAAAATGACAGAAATGTAACAAGTACTAAAATTAAAATTAAAACAAAAATATCTAAATATAACTACTATAAATAATACTAAATTAACACTAAAACTTACATTAAAATGTAAACTGTAAAAAATTATATAAATGTAAGAAGAGTTCTAAAATTAAAATGATTTGTTTTTGTAAACAGATTCTCATTCGGAACCGAGCGACGGATCTGGACGCCCGCATGCATGACGGAACGACTCCGCTGATCCTGGCCACCCGATTGGCTGTCGAAGGAATGGTGGAAGAGCTCATTAACTGCCACGCAGATCCCAATGCAATTGATGATTCTGGTATGAACACAAGCAAACGTTATATGCGCAACCAGATCTCCTTGGCCGTTATTTTGAGGATGCATGGCTGTCCCCGCTAACTTGCTTTGTTTTCTTGTTTCTGTAGGTAAATCGGCTCTTCACTGGGCGGCTGCGGTTAATAATGTGGACGCTGCTGTCGTTCTTCTGAAGAATGGAGCCAATAAAGACCTACAGAATAACAAGGTGGGTTTAGTATAATTTATATACTCATTATAGTTTAGTTAATATTTAGAATTTTCTTTTTCTTTTAATTTTTTGTTATTTTATGTGCATTTTTATTAGCCCCCCCCCCCAACCCATAATAATTTTTTTTTTCCTTTTTTCCAGTTAGTAATTTTAGTGCTTCATCTTAAACTTTATTTTAAGTTTTCATATTCTTTTTATGTGCATTATTTATTTATTTATTTATTTATTTATTTATTTATTTATTTTTCAAACTAATATTTGTTTATTTTTGAATTTGGTTTTCATTTATTTATTTCCAGTTAGTAATTTTAGTGCTTCATCTTAAACTTATTTTAAGTTATTTATTAATTTATTTTTTTTAAATAGTTAATTTTTTTGCTAAAATTTTAGTTAATTTATGTGTATTTTTATTTTGATTAATTGTTGTTATTATTATTATTTTTATCTTTGTTTATTTTTTATTTCGGTTTTTATTTATTTCCAGTTAGTAATTTAGTGGTTCATCTTAAACTTATTTTAAGAATTTATTTATTTATTTATTTATCATTCTTTTTTATTTTGGTTTTCATTTTTATTTATTTACAGTTAGTAATTTTAGTGTTTCATCCTAAACTTAAGTTTTTATTTTAAATTTAATTTAAAAAGTTACTTTTTTATTATTACATTTTAGTTATTTTATTCATGTAATTTTATTTATTGATTTTGTATTAGTTTATTTTTTAAGTTTTTATTTTAGATTTTAAAATTTTAGTTATTTTATGTGTGACTTTATTCATTTAATTTTATTTATTTATTATTAATATGATGAACTGGCTTTTATGTTAAGATTTTAGATTTTCTTTAACTTTTAATTTTTTGTTATTTTACTCCGTTCTATTATTTATTTCCAGTTAGTGCTTTTTTGTGTTCTTTTTTTAGTGCTTCATCATAAACTTATTTAATTTGTCTAATTCATCTAATTTTCTAATATAATGAATTGGCTTTTATGTTTAGATTTTCTTTTTTAACTTTTAATTTTTAGTTATTTTATGTGCATTAGTATTTTTCTCAGTAATAATAATAATTTTAATAATAATAAAATGTAAGAATGTTTAGGAATATATATATATATATATATATATATATATATATAATTTTTTTTTTTTCCCAGTTAGTAATTTTAGTACTTTCACCTACTATTATTTTATTTTATTTCATCTTTTAATTAACCAAAATATTAACAATAACACCCCCTTTTTGCAGGAGGAGACTCCACTTTTCCTGGCGGCTCGTGAGGGAAGTTACGAAACCGCTAAAGTCCTGCTCGACCACTTGGCCAACCGCGAGATCGCAGATCACCTAGACCAACTTCCTCGCGACATCGCGCAGGAGCGCATGCACCACGACATCGTCCGTCTGTTAGAAGAGTACAACCTTGTCCAAAGTCCCGCGTTGCCTCTATCGCCCCCTCTCTGCTCGCCAAACACCTACCTGGGCATCAAACCCAGCCCAGGCGGCGCCAACAACAACACGGCAAAGAAAGCGCGAAAACCGGGCGGTAAAGGCGTAGGAGGGAAAGACTCCGGAAAAGACATGAGAATGAAAAAGAAAAAGAACGGAGATGGCAAAAACGCAGGCATTATGGAAGTAGGCGTCCTTTCTCCTGTCGACTCACTGGAGTCGCCGCATGGCTACCTGTCGGACGTTTCGTCCCCGCCCATGATGACATCGCCGTTCCAACAGTCCCCGCCCATCACCTTGAATCAGCTCCAAGGATTGGCTGACTCCCACATGGGTGGAGCTCTTCAAGGCTTAGGAAAGCCATTTGACTCCGCCCCTCGCTTATCCCACCTCCCAGTGGCTAACAATGGAGGCGGAGCTCAAACGGCGGCGTGCGATTGGCTGCAAAGAGTGCAGCAGCAGCAACAGCAGGCAGGCTTCACAACCCTCATACCCACAATGCTCTCTGCCACCAATATGCCACAAGTCATGGGCTATCCCACGATGCAAAGCAGCCACCTCGGCGGGCCGTCGCACATGATTCCCAACCACGCTCACCAGAATATGGCGCCCATGCAGCACCAAAACAGCATCCTCTCGCATCACTTCCTAGGCGACCTAACCGGGCTGGATCTTCAGTCGGGCTCAGGCCACGCCCCCATGCAGACCATCCTACCGCAGGAGAGCCAGCGGATGGCCCCGCCCATTTCTAGCACGCAGTTTCTGACTCCGCCCTCTCAGCATAGCTATTCCAACCCTATGGACAACACGCCTAGTCACCAGCCGCAGGTTCCCGACCACCCTTTTCTCACCCCCTCCCCTGGATCTCCCGACCAATGGTCGAGCTCCTCTCCGCATTCCGTGTCTGATTGGTCAGAGGGCATCTCAAGCCCGCCCACCAGTATGCAGATGAACCATATTCCAGAGGCCTTCAAGTAGGCGTGGCATTGGCATTGAGAAGCTAAAGTGAATAGACAATTTTTTTTTTTTTGTATGCTAAGAACCATTTTTATTCATTTTTGTATTTATTTATATGCATTTTGGACTACAGATATAAGATTTTTTTTTATTTATACTGTATTTTATTTTTGACCATGATTTTAAAAAAAATATGATGCTGCCAGAAAATGTTCCCTTGTTTGTTTTTAATTAAATTTTCAGTATTAATTAGATTTTTATATGGTCCTATTTACCAAACGATTAGTTTTCTGTGAACAAAAATGTAGAAAAGAGTCTTAATATTGTGATTTTTATTATGTATGACATGCACACATACACTCTGATATGCCTTCGCACACTTTTGTTTTTTTTACATGAAAGAGAGTCATTAATGGCTAAATTTATGCTATGTTGCCGAGTATCGTCTGTAGACACTGTTCTGGGTTCATTTCGAACCCAAATCTTTTTCCCATGGTACCTTGCTTCAGGTGTTTTGGGGAGCTTTTTGTATGTAGTGTAGCGTTCACTGTTATTTATTGCCTGCTGTAGATGTGTAGGACATATTATGACATGTAGATGAGTTTGTGTGTGTGTGTGCATGTGTGTGTGTGTGTGAGAGAGAAAGAGAAAGAGAGAGAAGAGTGTGATGACATCATCGGTGCTTATGAGGTGTGATTGTGGCTTTCCAGACATGTTATGTTTTATAAATGCAGATCAAATGTTTTAATGGTGACATGAAAAAGACTGACTTGTAGTTTGTGGAGGAAAAAAAATGTATTTTGTTCAATGATTTTGTAAAGCAACTTTTCTTGAGACAATAAAGGACACCGTTTGGTGACATTACTTTTACTCTGTGTTGTCAGACTCGATATTTCAAAATAACTGTGAATGGCAGAAAAGTAGCATTAAATTTATTTATTCATTAGTCTATTTATCAGGGTTCTTCCACGGTGCTTGAGGTAGTTTTTCAAAACTTTTGAAAAAACAATATTACTGAAAAAAGTGCTTGAATTACTGAGACAATGAATCTTTTTTTTAAATAAGCAGGTATCTTTTAATGTAAAATTCACGCAATTAAAAAAAACGTCACAATGTCATAAAACTAGCAGGCTAAGCCAGTGTAAACATGGCTGAAGACGCGAAAAGAGGAACAGATGAACCGAATCAATTGAGTGAGTCATTTACGCTGGAACAGCTCAGCGTGGATTCAAACTCGTAACTTCGATCGTTCAGTGATTCACTAGGAAAAAAAAATAAAACGGATCAAATTAAAAAGAGCCATTCATTTTTTTTTAAATTTCGGCATCGCTTGTAATGTTTTTAAAAGCACTTAGTGATGGGTGAAACTGAGCTTTTTAAACTCCGAATCAGTTAAACAGTTGAATCGCATAAAGATTCACTGTTTCGAAGCGCTCCAATTGGATCGCTTATTACGAATCATTTGTTTCAGATCGGGATTCGGGACTTCATATCGTGTTTCGTTAATCATTTGATCTAGACTGGGGTTTTTGAGCAGGTTTGCCAATCATTTGATTTAGATCGGGACTTCAAAACGTATTTCGTTAATCTTTTGATCTAGATTGGGAGCAGGTTTGTGAATCGTTTGACTTGCACTGGGACTTCAAATCAGTTATCGTGAATCATTTTGTTTAGATTGGAACTTTGCGTATCGCGAATCATTCGATTCCGATGGATTTCAGATCGCGTTTCTTTCGTGAATCATTTGATCTAGATTGAATCATTTGACAGATCGAGAATTCAAATCGCGTATCGTGAATCATTTGATTTAGACCAGAATGCGGCTTCGCGAATCATTTGATTCAGTTCGGAACTTGCTTGTATCAGGATTTCGGGATTTCTTAAATCTTTTTTCTTAAACAGTAGAAAACGTCAACCATAAAGGCAGTATAGTTATAAAAACAAAACAATGAAAAAATAAGAAAGTATACACAAATCCCTTAAGAAAATTAACCATAGTTTTTATATAGCAAAAGTGTAGTATACTTTGTGATAGAGATACTTCACTTTATTTTTGCCTCTTTTTTTGTATATTTTGTATATTATCATTAGAAGTGAGATCTCTGATTGAAGTCCTTGAAAAACTAAAAAGCAGTGCTTGAAAAGTCCTTAAAAAGGCCTGTAATTTTGTTTTACAGTAATAATATTGTGAGATATTATTGCAATTTAATCGTTACATGTTCTAATATAGGCTATATCAAGATGTAATTTATTCCAGTGATCAAAGCTGAATTTTACAGCATCATTACTCCAGTCTTCAGTGCCACCTGATCAGAAATCATTCTAATATGCTGATTTTTTCAAATTTGCTGACAAAACATGCTACTGTATAAATGTATAGATTAAATCACTAGTCAGGGTATAAATTAAAAGACATATTTCAAATTAAGCAAATATTGGACTTTAAAAAATAATAAACTATAGGCACCAGTAATTGTTTTCCAATAGTCATGCAATATTTAGTTTTACATTTTTGTTGTGAAAAATAAAAAAAGATTATACATTTTAATGATAATGTACTCTATGTAAATAGTATGTTTCAACATCTCATTCACAGGCTATATTTGATGTGGCTATTTTTTTTTTTCAAAAAGGCACTTGACCCCAGAGCATCTCTGGATAGATGTGTGTTAATGCATTTCCCAGATTCAAGAGGAACCCGTGACATTCACTGAATTAATTTTTCACTGCTTCACCTCGGCTATTTAAAGACTGAACGGGGCTCATGATCCACCTGTGACCCTCCATTTACAGCCTGGGAAAGTGTACTTGAGAATATACGTCTAAAAGTAAAACTACACTATGAAATATAAAATAATAGCATATAACTTTTAGTTTGTTTTGTTCTCGGCAGTGACTCTGCCCCTGTGTGACTCTGTGTAATCGATTATACTCATGCAGTGAACTGGAAGTGTCTGATTAATTGACATACATCACAGAGTGCTTGTTGACATGCACTAAAGGAACAGTTCACCAAATAAAATGAACATTTCCTGAGAATGTACTCACCCTCAGGCCATCTAAAATGTAGATGAGTTTGTTTCGTCCTCAGATTTGGAAAAATGTGGCATTGCATCACTTGCTCACCAATGGATCCTCTGCAGTGAATGGGTGCCGTCAGAATGAGAGTCCAAACATAAAAACATCACAATAATCCAGTAACAGTAAGTAATCCACACAATTCCAGTCTATCAATTAACATCTTGTGAAGCCAAAAGCTGTGTAAGAAGCCAAAAAGCTTTGTAAGAAACAAATACATCAAGACGTTTTAACGAGTCTATAATCCATAATAACACAACCTCCAGTGGAAAAGTCCATCCGCTGTTGCCCTCTCAGATCAAAATCCAGCCACATAATTTGTTTAGGACTGTTTTGACTTGTAAACAATGCTTGATCTGTGCATATTTCTCTCCTGATTCAGACAATATGACTTTTTCACTGAAGACAGCAATATTATCGATAGAGGACTCTTATTTTAACCGGAAGCAACGGTTTGAATTTAAATGGTGGATTTGTTTATTTAATGTTCAGTATATTTGTTTTGTATTCAAATTATCTTTCTCTCACATGTCCTCAACACTAAACTCATCAGTCACCTGCCATGAATCGATGGTTCCCAGCAATCTCAGCAGGGGTGAGGTTAAGAATCCACCAGGGATTTGGTCAATAATAACCCCGGTCAGATGAGCGGACGCTGTCCTGCTTTGCCCTCGGTGCCTGAAAGCAGCATATTACTCTCATCAGCTGCAGGCGGCGCTGTAGAGCCGAGAAAACTCAGGTGTGAGTGTTTATCCACCTTATTTTGTAATGCGAAAGTAGCCGTTTTCTTTCCTTGTATTTTGGATATTTTGTCCTCGGTTGTTCTTGATATTAGTATAGTTATGTACTTGTTATAATTTGGTATTAATAAAAAAAAAATTCTGACGGAAGACTCAAACGTAAAAAAGTAGCCTTTTTCTGTGAACATGCAAGACTTCCGGTTCATTAGCCACTGAGGAAATAGCGAGAAGAAATAAGTGCAGTAAACGGCAAAACAGTTTCCAATAGAAACCACTGTGTTCATAATTAGGATAATCCATTAAAATAATATGTGACTCTGGACCACAAAATAAGGGTTATTTTATTTTATTTTTTTAAACTGAGATCGAAATTGAAATTGATCCTTATCTGAAAGGTAATAAATAAGCTTTCCATTGATGTATGTATTGTTAGGATAGGACAATATTTGGCCAAGATACAACTAGTATTTGAAAATCTGGAATCTGAGGGTGCAAAAAAAAAAAGTAAATGGTACTACAAACCACTGTGTTCATAATTAGGATGATACATTAAAATAACATGACCCTGGACCACAAAACCAGTCATAAGTGCTAATGTTTTGAAATTGAGATCGAAATTGAAATTGATACTATCTTATCTGAAAGCGAATAAATAAGTTTTCCATTGATGTATGGATTGTTAGGATATGACAATATCTGGTCAAGATACAATTATTTGAAAATCTGAGGGTGCAAAATAATCAAAATATTGAGAAAATTGCCTTTAAAGTTGTCTAAATTAAGTACTTAGCAATGCAGTATGACTCTAAAATTAAGTTTTGATATATTTACGGTAAGACATTTGCAAAATATGTTAATGGAACATGATTTTTTCCTAATATAATAATGATTTTTGGCAATAAAGAAAAATCTGTAATATTGACCCATACATGTATTTTTGGCTATTGCCATAAGTATACCCATGCTACTTATGAGTGGTTTTTTGGTCCAGGGTCACATATGGTAAGACAGGTAGTTTGCAATATCAAGTAGCAAAACGAGAGGTTTTGTATGGCTAAAAATAACTGGATAAGACCAAAAGCCTCACACATACAAATAGTAATAAAAATAATACAAATAAGAATAATATAATAAATAAGGTGAATACCAGATTTTAATATGCACACCTGTACTATGATGTAATAGCATTTTAGATGGACAAATTAGAAATTGTTTTTAACAAATGGGACTATAAGAATAGTTTTCATGTCAGTTTGAGTACATACATAAGTTGTTATAAAATGTATGTTTTTTGTTGTTGTTGTTGTTGTTGTTGTTTTGTTTTTCAATTCAAGTTGCTATTTGTGGAAAAATTTGTGCTGGGCAACGTGGATTGAGGTCATCCAAAAATAAAAGTTTTTGTTTATAATATATATATATATATATATGTGTGTGTGTACTGTGTATAAATGTATATGTATATATAAAGACACACACATACAATATATATTTAGAAAATATTTATGTGTAGCCTATATATTTATATTTGTATAATTTATATTATATATAAATATATTTAATATATAAACATAACTTTTTTAAATATATACATGCATGCATGTGTGTGTATTTATATGTACATAATAAATATACACAGTACACATACATATATTATGTACACAATTTTTTTATTTTGGAAGAGATTAATCATGATTAATCATTGCCCAGCACTATGTCAAATTAATAGTCGGGATATCAATTAAAATAAATAAAAAACAAATATTATTAAATAAAAAAAAAAAATCAATTATAGCTGCAAGTTTTCATTGTTTATCTATAGTCATGCATATATTTTATGTCCTCCTATAGTCATGCAATATTTTTTTACATCAAAAATACATAATATAAATAAACAAACAAACAAATATTAAGGAATTAATAATAATAATAATAATAATAATATCAATAAATGTGCATATATATTAATATTGAATAAACAATAAACATTTCATTCAAATGCAAATACTGTTCATTATACAATTATGTACACAAAAATAAAACAAAAACAAAAAAACGAGAGAAAACACCTTTTAACAGCTACAAACGTAAATAAATAATAAGTGACAAGGGATCATTATGTTGTTTAAATATTAGAATAAGAGTACAGTCGGGTCTAAAGATATCAAGTAAATACCTAATATAGCTCACAAAGTATTTATAGCTTTCTTAGCTCAGTTCAGTTCAATTTATTTATAAAGCACTATTAAAATAACAGCGTTGACCAATGTGCTTATTCAGAGTCTCATAAACTGTCTTTGTCTTCAATCAACAAAACCATAAAGGTCAGTTTTAAGTAATAAAATTGCATTTCTGACTGAAATTTGGTCAAATGTATTGATCGTGTGGCGTGTTATCATTGCAGGACGCGCCTCTGCGCGCGCGCATGCGCACTGTCCATACATGAGCCTGCATATATATCCATAGTGACAATAACAGCGACGGGCCGCGGCGTCTCCCATGACAACGGCAGCCAGACAATGAACGAGCGCCCGGATGGCAGAAAAGACACGGGCAAATATGTCGTTTTGAACCGGGACGTTTTCCAAACACGTTCTGTCCGTTTACGTCATAATTGCTGAATATCTCGCGGCGCGTCATGTAGCGGAGGCCGCGCTCGCTCGCTCGCTCGGACTGCGCTGCTGCTGGGCGGGGAGGGGAACGAGCAGACGCCCGCCAGAGCTTCCTTTGAAAGCGTCGGGAATATTCACGCATCTTTAAAGCTGGATTGTGGATTTTACGCGTGGATTGAGGTAAATGTCGCTCTGATGGGGTTCGGCTCGGTCTGGCGTCTCTGATGTCACCGGTTTTGGCCGCTGACAGGTGCAGACAGATTATATTTCTGTGATAGTGATAGTAAAGCACCTCGGTTCATTCATAATCTCTCGTTTGCTGAGGCTGCAGTGAGGATTTCACGAGGATGTACATTATGTTTAAGTGTTTTGTGTTCACAAACATGCATTCATCACTTTTGAAGGGTCATTCATCAGATCTTATCTTGGGTGATTGTCCCTCTGTAGCATTTCTTCATCATGAAGATCATTCATTGTTTGGTCTGGATCAGGATCAGGATCTGGATGTTATTTGGTCTGTCTGGGCCTGTTTTGGGCTGCTTTGGGGTTTGCACACTCAGAGTATTACATTATAGGCTTTACGATGACTGCAAACTGTCTTTATTCAAAGGCTGGGTTGAGCACTGTGATAGTACTATGGTATTTACCTTGGTACATCAAAGTCAAAGAAGTTTTATCCATCAGATGTGCAGGAGTGCTTATTGACAGCGGAAAATGTGTTTTGTACAAGCTGACTATTGAAATAATACTATATTATTTTATTCCAGATCAAATATGTGTATTGTGTATATGTGTATATGTGACCCTGGACTACAAAACCAGTCATAAGGGTTAATTTTTTTAAAATTGAGATGTATACATCATCTAAAAGCTAAATAAATAAGCTTTCCATTATTGTGTGGTTTGTTAGGATAAGGCGATATTTGGCTGAGATACAGCTATTTAAATATCTGGATTCTAAGGTGCAAAAAAATCTAAATATTGAGAAAATCGCCTTTAAAATTGTCCAAATGAACTTCTTAGCAGTGCATATTACTAATCAAAAAGGTGAAACTGATATATTTACAGTAGAAAATGTACAAAATATCTTCATGGAACATGATCTTTACTTAATATCTTAATGATTTTTGGCATAAAAGAAAAATGGATCGTTTTGACCCGTGCACTTTTTTGGCTATTGCTACAAATATACCTGTGCTACCTAAGACTGGTTTCGTGGTCACATATGGTACGAAAATATAATTATAGTAAAATATATAAAAGAACAAGTGGTAAAGTGTAATATATCAGCAACCTATTGGTTGACCAATATTTTTGATATTTTCAAAAAGTGTATTTATTGCTCTCAGTCAGTATTGGATATTATTATGTGAAGTTGTTTCCACCTGTTTTTCGATTTTTGATATCTAGGCATATTTTTAGATCATGGGAAAAATTCAACCCTTTAAGTCAAAATTTGTATTTGTTTATTTGATTCTGATTTACTGCTCACAAACATTTATTATTATTATTTATTTATTTACTTTATTTTATGTTAAAAACAGCTGAGTAGAATTTTTTTTAGGTTTCTTTGATGAATGGAAGTTAAGAAGAACAGTATTTATTTAAAATCGAAATCTTAGTATCATAGTAACATTATAAATGTCTTTTTTATCAATTTAAAGCATCCTTGCTAAATAGAAGTGTTAATTTTATATAATTTCTTTCCCCTTAAAAAATAAATAAATAAATATATATATATATATATATATATATATATATATAATGACTCCAAGATTTTGAACTGTATAGTGTATAATGTTACAAAAGCTTTTAATTTCAGACAAATGCTGATCTTTGGATCTTTCTTTTCATCAAAGAATCCTGAAAATGTTTTAAATATTGATAATAATAATAATGATTCTTGAACAGCAAATCAGCATATTAGATGATTTCTGAAGGATCATGTGACACTGAAGACTGCAGTAATGATGCTAAAGATTTAGCTTTGATCACAGGAATAAATTGCATTTTAAAGTATGTTTCAAATAGAAAGCAGATATTTTAAATGGTAAAAATATTTTGCAGTATTAATGCTTTTGCTGTTTTTTTTATCAAATAAATGCAGGCTTAATGAGCAGAAGAGAATTCTTAAAAAAAAAAAAAACAACAACTTTTGTCTAGTAGTGTAAATGGTTATTTATATTTCATTTACTTAAACAAAATAATATAGGCTTTTACAATTTCATCCTAAAAAGCATTTTATTGGACAAAAGTTTGTTTTACGATCCTAAAGTTTTAGTTTTTTGTGTGTATGTCCCATTCAAAATTCTCTAAACTCTACTATACTCTACTATACTATACTATAGCTTTATGAGCAACAGAAGACAAAATTAAACATTAATTTTATGCACACTTCACCATTCTCATCATATGTAAAAGAGCAGCATGGGCATTCTGCAGGTTAACTCCTTTCTGAATTTTTATTTTTTTGATTAACTGTTTGTTTAAATTGTTTTCAATGACTCTTGACCACATGTGTCTGTGTTTAGGATGGATGTAGGTGCGCTTGCAGGTGGGGACGGTGTCCCGAGAAGAGCGGATTCGGTTGAGGGTGGGCTTGAAATCGTGCCACTGGAAATGTACGACTCGGCCCGAGCCAAAATCGAAGCAAACCTTCGCTGGTTGTTCGCCAAAGCATATGGTGAAGGTAAGTGCATCTCTTTTCTGCAAAAAGTGCGGCCCTTTGAATTTCAGTATTATGATATTTATAGGTTCCTCCAAGTTTCCCCAAAACCATAGAAGTACAATATCCAAAAAAAACAAAACTTTTGGTATTTATTTTTTAAATTGTGTTAGGAACTAATACTTTTTAGCAAAAGGACTATGAAATGGGTTTTTGCTCTCATGTATATTATATATTATTAAAAAAGCTGAAATTTTAACTCGTGTTGCTATTTGTACAGGGTTTCCACAGGTCATGGAATTTCTGGAATGTCATGGAATTTTAAAAGGTCTATTCCAGACATTATAAGTCAGGGAATTTAATATTTTTTTGGTCCAAGTCATGGAATATCAGGGATTTTTGTTTGTTGCTTTAAATTTTATTTTCCATTTATCAAAATGTAATTTTTCTATACCGTTTTACCTATTTTTATGGTTAAGCTATTTTTCAGTGCCATTTTATTTCCTTCCCACACATCAACTAGCAATCACTACAGTTAAATGCAGTCACCAGGCTCTATCTGATAACTAAGGCCACGGAAAATGTACAAATCTTTGGCTACAAATTGACCACCTCAAAGATTGGGTGTGAAAAGTAGATGATAGAAAAGCAAAAACTAAATGTGAAGAAATGAAAACCACTGAATGATGAAGTTGATTACAAACAGGAAATCCTTCAGAGTGTTTAACCCCTGAAATCATAAAAAACAAAAATTAATTTCTGTGGAAATAGTACAGAAAAATCCCATTTCCGCCACTAAAAAAAAAAAAAAAAAGGTTATTATGACTTATCTTACAATTCTGACTTATTTTCTCACAGTTGCATGATACAAACTCGCAATTCTGACTTTTTTTCTCAGAATTGAGATATAAACTCGCAATAATGAGAAATAAAGTCAGAATTGTGAGATAAAAAGTCGCAATTGAGGGGTTATTAAGTCAGAATTGTGTGATTTAAACTCGCAATTATGTGAACATATCAGTGTGTTTTCTCCTCAGAAATGAGTTTATATCTCATAATTATGAGAAAAAAAAGTCAGAATTGCACAATACAAACTTGCAATTGCAAGAAAAAAGGTTAGAATTGTGAGTTTTATCTTTTTTTTATTTAGTGGCAGAAATGGGCTTCCACAGTATTGTGCTAAAAGCTTGCAAATGGATGGATCCGTTCATTATAGGTCATGGAAATTCAGCTTTTTAGTCAGTGAAAGTCAGGGAAATATCAGGGAATTTGACATTTGGCTTAGAGTGGGAACACTGTTTGTAGAAAAAAATAGCTGGCCTATGAATTACAATTTAAAAACACCATATAGCAATTTATGCAAATAATGTTACATAAAAAAATATTACAGCAATTTATATGAATAATATTACATAAAAATTAAATTATAGCTGCAGTTTTGATTAAAAAAAAAAAAAACACACCATATAGCAAATATTCTATACAGATATTAAGTGAAAAATAAATTGCAGCCACAAGCTCTTATAGTCATCCTTTACAGTCAGTCATTTATATTATATTTATATTTAATTTATTCCTGTGGTCAAAGCATCATTACATGACCCTTCAGAAATCATTTAAATATTCTGATTTGAAGCATATTAGATCAATTAAACATAATTATGATCAATATTTAAAACATTTTTTATTAATATTATTTAAAAAAAATTCTGGGTTCTTTGATGAATAGAAAGATCCAAAGATCCAAAAGCCTTTATTTGAAATAAAAAGCTTTTGTAACGTTGTTGTTGGGGGAAGAAATGATAGAAATGAATACTTTTATTTAGTAAGGATACTTTAAATTGATCAAAAGTGATGATACATTTATAATGTTGCAAAGGATTTCTATTTCAGATAAATGTTCTTCTGAACTTTTGATTCATCAGAGAAACCTGAGAAAATTCTACTCAGCTGTTTTTAACATAATAATAATAATAATAATAATAATAAATGTTTTTTGAGCAGCAATTCAGAATATTAGAATGATTTCATGTGACTGAGTAATGATGCTAAAAATTCAACTTTGAAACCACAGGAATAAATTACATTTTTAAATATATTCAAAGAAAAGAGTTATTTTAAAGAGTAAAAATATTACAGCTTTTCCTGTATTTTGGATTAAATAAATGCAGGCTTTGTGAGCAGAAGAGACTTCCTTAAAAAACATTTGACTGGCAGTGTATATCATTATTTTTTTTTCCTTTATTGCTGGACACTGTGTTCCGGGCAGAACGCACTCTTGTTTGACATCTATTGAAGTACTTGGTTTGGTTGCTGGCAGTGAGATGTGTTAACTGGCATGGAGAATATAGTTCTGGAGTGGAAGAAGTTGTGTATGTATTGGGACGAGAGTGTGAGTGTGTTTGTGTGTGTGTAGCATCTTAGTCAGCAATTTTCACCGTCCACAGTGACCACAGCTCTATACTGACCAGAAAAGAGCTTTGGAAAGGACCAGATGTTCTTTCAGCGATCTTGAGTTGAGCAGACCCCCTGGAATAAATGATTGTGAACCTTTTTGGTAGTGAAACTGTGTTTTTGATAGGCAAGAGGAAGGTGGTGATGATGATGATAATGGTGGTGTGTGTTTTTTTTTCTAGAAGAGTGTCTTGAGTCTAATCAGGGGACAGAAATAACGGCGTCTGTTACATCACAAAGCCTACAGACTGAAATAGCTGTGCGTGATTGTGGGAGAGCACCGGTGTGTGAACGTGCAATGCCTTCTGCTAACCCTGAATGGTGCTGGATAAATTCTGTGGGTGATTTCTTCAGAACAACAACAACAACAAAAAACTTACTACTTATAAATCATTACATAAAATCAGTTTCCATTTAGACTAAAAGTGAAAATAATTGATGCATTGAAATAGAAAAGACCTGTATGATAACAATATATGCAGTATATTTGTATGTTATGACCAGTAGGTGATATGATGGCTGATATACTATATATTTATTTTTAGAGGTTGACTGACATTGGATTTTACAGATACCGATAGCTAGGTTGGACCTCACAGGCCGATACCGATTAATCGACTGATTAGTTTTTAAAATGGATACTGAAAAGAAAGTAAAACAGTGGTCTCTAAAAGAGCCTGAACCATACTTTGTAAAATAATAAATGTATTAATATTAATTATGTATTTAAAAATATATAATTAATATTAATACAACTGGACTCTTATTGTGAAGTGTTACCATTTCATATCAACAGTTTTTAAACATCTACACAAAAGCCATAGTATTGAAATGACATCATATGGATATTGTATGTATAGTCTCACAGTTTAACTGCTTCTTTTCTGAAACACTTGATGAATATCTAATCAACATAAAAAAATATTTTAGTCACAAACCGAGCAAAAGCCCAGCGCTGCGTCCGGAGATCTCATATCAGTTATCACACACCCTGGACGCGTCGCGTTCAGTACAAACAGCGGTCTAAAACTGTTTTTTAATCACCAAACGGACATAAGTTTTCTTCAAGAATGAACAAAAAGCGGCACAGATGAGTTTGAAGTTCGGTGTTTAAAACAACAGAGCAAACAGAAAGAGAAAGCGCAATCTATATTATTGCTTTACAGAAAATGAGGATGTTAATATTTATATTCCAATAACTTCATGCATTTTAGTTGCATTTAGCAGATTAGAGTTGAGCAATAATATATGTATAAATAATATGA
Source organism: Cirrhinus molitorella (assembly GCA_033026305.1). Lineage (NCBI taxonomy): Eukaryota > Metazoa > Chordata > Actinopteri > Cypriniformes > Cyprinidae > Cirrhinus > Cirrhinus molitorella. The sequence continues at coordinate 4,632,466 of CM065138.1, read as the reverse complement.
TAATATATAATATATTGTGAACATAAGTAATTGTAATGGAAATTAAAGAATCTGATTAGGATATTTGCTGTATATTTTATATTGTTTTATCTTGCTTTTTAATGTTTTATATTTATAATATATGTGCAGTGCAACTTTATATGAAGAGCTGAGCAATAATATAGTTATATAATAATAATAATAATAATAATGTTTTTTTTTAGCAGCAAATCAGAATATTACAATGATTTCTGAAGGATGTGACTGGAGCAATGATGCTAAAAATTCAGCTTTGAAATCACAGGAATAAATTACATTTTAAAATATATTTAAATAGAAAGCAGTCATTTTAAAAAGTACAAATATTTCAAAATTGTACTATTTTTTTTGCTGTACTTTGGATCAAATAAATGCAGGCTTGGTGGTCAGAACAAAACTTTTGACTGGTAGTGAAATATTTTAGAAAAACCTTTGTTGTTTGAGTTTTTGTATAAATCTTTATAGAGATGATTTTGATAACTTTCATTCATATCATTTGAAATGAGCATTGTCATTATTGCTTATGGATCCATATTGATCTGTAAGATTTATTTGACCTTGACGACCTAATGCATATGAATGAAGAAACCAGATCTATGTGCAATGCAATAGTTTGACATCCCATTCTCAATGTCAGACTTTTCACACTTTTACATGACATACATTCCTTGTAAATCAACAAATCTGAATCTAAATGCGCAGTTGCTTCATGCATTTGTAGTATTTCAGAATAATGTTGAGTTCTAGTATTTGACTAATTGTCCTTTCTCAGAGATTTCCAGGGTCACAAACCTGAACCTGTCTCCTCTGCTAAAGCAGAGATAAAGACTATTTGATGTGATATGGCAGGTTTATGTGGAGTTTTGCTCTGCAGCTCTTTGTCCAGTGCTGAAGGTGTGGTTACATGTCATTGTGAGGGAAACCCTCCATGTGTGTGACCCATTTCTGACTGTCAGCCTTTATTTATTAATGAAAAGTAGTACACACACAGAGGAATCTCTCTGTTATGTGTGTGTATAGAAATGTAGTTTTTAATTTTATGTTAATCATAAAAAAAGATTTATTTGATTAATGATTTATTTTTGTTGTAGTATAATCTTAAGATATTATGTATATATAATAGTATCATACTTTAATATTATACACAAAAAATATTTTTGTTGTTGTTTTATGGGGCAGTCTACATAATTGTTGCAAACTGCTGTCCCACAACAAAAAAAAAAAAAAACACATTTAAACAGCACTTAAGTATTCAAATCTTAGATGTGTACTAAAATACTTTTATTATCTATTGAAACTCACATTATTATTTCAAATATCAGTAAGCTTAATATATAAATCTAAAAAAAAAAAAAATCATAATTTATTGAGTACCGTTATTGGCTGTCCTGATCCCTAACCCTAAATTTCAACTAATGAAAATTATATTGAAATAGTTTCTGCATTTTATTCCATTGTTTTTAAAAATAACTTTTTGATTAAAAAAAAAGTAAAAAAGTAAAGTTCAATAAAAATATTTTATATTTTCTTTCTAAATTATGATACTTTTATGTAAAAAGATGTTTTGCATTTTGATGTCACTACCGAAGCACTATGTCTTAGTCCACCTGCTGAGACTGATTTTAACTACACCTCTACAATTATGATCAGGACAAATTCTTTTGTCCCTCTCTTTCATAGCTACAAGGTAGATAGGACCCATCATTTTGAGGTAAATGTTTTCAAAATTCAAAATCTGCGTGTAGGTAACATCACTGCCGAACTAATTTTTTTAGAATTAAACACTCTAGCGCCACCACTTGTCCAAAGTTTCACTCATGTTTATGCTAAAAACTTTTGAACCGTAAGGCACAGAAGGAAAATAATATTTTTGCTTGGGTCAAAATTTAAGGTAAGGTTTAGTTTTTCCGCTATTTTTAATTGTTCGTAAGACCTACTCGTCCTAGACAGTTTGTCTGATTTTCTGCTAAATTGGCTCAGATCATCTGAGTTACATAATTTTAAATTGATTCGTCCAACCATTCTCGAATGCGCAAACGAATTCTACGAAAAGTTTGCAAAAATGAATGTGATGCTATATCTCTGCAACAGTTTGGCATATTGAGACCAAGCTTGGTGTGTGCTATAACAAGCATGACCTGAGGCTACCTGCAATGTTTCGGCACAGTGCAACCTAGTGGTCAGGAGATACGAAAAATGGCTATTTTAGCTTATAACTTCTGAATGGTTTGGCCAAAAAATCCACAAAACTCTTTAGATTCGGTGTGTCATGCCGAGTCAAATGATACCCAATTTTCCCATGTCAGCCATTTTGGGTGTCGGCCATTTTGTCGTAAAATGCTATATTTTACGAACGCATTGACGTATCGTTATGAAACTCAGTATGGGTCGTCAGCACGATGCCCTGAAGAAGCCTAAGAAGTCTGGAGCCAGTTTCAAATATTTGCATGCTTATAACTTTGGGTGTGGTCAACTTATTTTGACGGGAGTCACCTTTCCAGACTCCTGAGTCCGTGCCGAGTATGTGATACCAAACATGCCATGTTTTGCCTTATGGTTTGTGCAATGTTGCATTTGATCAAATTCTCAATTGCCAAAATTTTGAAGTCAGCCATCGGTCATTTTTTCTCTTCTCATATATAAAAATGTCTAACTCACAAAAACAAAATGAGATATTTTCACAAAATTTGGCACACATATGTATGGGCACACTCTAAGGACACACAAAGAATTTGGTGGGATTGTGCCTCTTGGTGGCGCTATAATTGAACAAAACATGAAATTGCCATTGACTACAATAGAGTATTATGATATAAAATGCTACGTTTTTACCAATGCATTGATGTAGCATTACAAAACTTTGTATGTACTATCGAAACCATGACCTGAAAGTATATAAAACATTTTGAGACAGTGCCACCTTGTGGTCAAAAGTGATAACCGATTAAATCATATTACTAGTGGTTGTTTTCATGATTTTTATCACCCATTTTGACTAAAATCACCTTAAAATGGCTTTAATTACTCATTGCTGCAGTTGGTCTGATGCTTCCCTTGCCTAGTGCTTGGCCCCGTAATTGCTGCTTGCAGCTATATTTATTATTATTATTATTATGTATACACAGAGTATTTATAATTATATTATTAATATTATTATTAGTAGTCAGTCTCTTTTCACAGCCTCAAAACGAATCTCAAACATTCCCACCTTTCAAACGCCTCACCAGAGCTGTATTTATTTAGTGTTGTCTATGTAGGATTTGTAAAATGCACACTTGCATACGTGCACACACACACACACACACACACACACACACACACACACACACACAAACACACACACACACACACACACACACACACACACACACACACACACACACACACGTCCCATCAGGGGTTATTAGACAGTCGGCCACTGTTAATCTTCCTCAGGCTTTAATCTGACTGGTTGACCTTTGACCTCCTAATGTAACAGAACCTCAGAATGACCCTCGGTGGAGCAGAAAAATATACAAACAAACAAAAAATCTACTTGTAAGAGAAAAATAGACAATTTAAAAGAAAAAGTGGCGTTTGCATTTACACTGATAATGAATGGTGAACTGTCCTCCTGCAGCGCTGTCAGCATTAACTAAAGCTGCTTATCATCCTGACCACGCTCTCTTCTCACGTCTGAATCAAACACACGAGGTCAAACACATGAACAAATGAAATAAACATTGTCTCGCCGCTTAGCCGCCTTAGCTTAGCAGTTAGCTATAATTAGCCTAGCACCAAGGACGTGAATGTGTAATCACATTGAGGCTTCTGATGTCATGTCTTTCTACGGAAGTGTTTGTGTTATTTGTGTCTGATTCGGCTAGCAAGATGTTAGCTATTTTGCCAGCTTATCTCAAATTCACCTTTTCGTTTTTGGTCTGTCATTTTCATATCTTTGTTTTACAGTCTTTCTACAGTTCTTACAAACTGATTTTGATATTGATAGCTAGAGGTCACATTTTACCTAAAATGTAAAAAAAAAAATATATATATATATGTTTTACTTTAGTTTACAAATTATTTTACTATAATTGTTATACAATTTTTATAAAGATTTTAAGATGTCCACTTCAAAAGAAATTTACAAAACTGATTTTATGTTCATAGAAAGCACATTAAATATAGGCAAGGTGTCTACTTTTAAGGTTTCAAATATTTTTTTGGAGAATAAAATGTCAAAATTGGGTTGAAATAATGTTACATTGTCTTTCTGTGTAACACAATATTTATGAAGAAATTCAAGCAACATGTTTATTCTGACTTGTACATATTAAAATATCTAAAAGAATAAGGGAGCACATTAATTTTTATTGTGTTTTAAACAAGTAAAAAATTCTTACTGACAAATGGGCACATTTTTAAAATGTAGAATTACAACTAAGTAGTATTTGGGGTGAAAGTAATTTTAATATGTCATAAATGGATTTGTTTTAAATATGCCTGACAAGATTGTTATACTGAATTACATTTTTGTGGGTGTCTTTTGTAAATTAGGGAAAAATGTATGATAGTAATTGTTTTACTCAGGAAAAAAAATAAATAATAAAAAATAATGTTTAAATTACACAGAAAACTGTTGTAATATTTTTTTGGAAAGGCAACAACAATTAAAAGCTGTATTACACTTGTTTTTATGCTTAAACCCTTTTTTGCCATTGACCCATATATTGTTCCTAAAGTAATGTTTTCTATATAGTTTATATATATAAAAAATTCTAAAATAATTACAGCTTGTGTGTGTGTGCGTGTGTGTGTGTGTGTATTTATTATCTAATTATTTTATAATTACATTTTAATTCGTTATTAAAATACCAATATTGATTTTAAATTAAATTTAAATTTTAGTTAAAGTTTTGTGATTTTTGTTGTGTTATTATTATTATTATTATTATTATTGTTGTTGTTG